>JAYKAV010000123.1:510198-663674 GCA_035582835.1 Phoebastria nigripes
ATTTTGCCGGGGAGCCCGCCGCGCCACCGCCGATTGGCCGCCGCCGCGCCGCCTCGAGCGGCCATTGGCCCCGCGCGGCGGGGGCGGGTCGGCGGACGCGGCAGGGAACTGCAGCTGGCTGGGAACAGGCGTCGCTCGCGCCGCGCGCCCTGGCCCCACCCCCTCTTGCCGTGAGGTGCCTTCCCGCCTTCCCTCCCTTCATCCCTCGCCCGCCAGCCCTGGCGCTGCGACGGCCGGTTCTTCTTCCGCGGACTGCCCTCGGAGTTACGCGTTCAAAACCTTTAGTCCAGTAGTTCAGTGAAAAAAAAGCTAAGTCCGCCGCCGCCAAAGGGGCTGGATGTGCCCTCTGGCGGGCCCCGGCCGTCAGCCTGGCCTGAGGTGGCCTTGTGTCCCTGAGGTGCCTCGTGTTCCTCTGAGGCGCCTTGTCTCTGAGGCGCCTTGTCTCTGAGGCGGCTTCGTCTCTGAGGCGGCCTCGCGCCCTCGATTCGCCTGTGGCTTCTACCCCGCGCTGGCTGCCCTGCCACCATCCCGCCAGTCCTGTGGCGGTCCAGGTTTCTGTTGGGGTTCTCAGGGCCCGGAAGAGGGGTGTGCAGTGAGTGTCCTTAAAGAGAAAACAAACCCAGACAGGCATAAACCGTTTCAGCCCAGCATGGGAATTGGGGCTGGCAAAGAGAGACTTACAGAAGCCAAATCTGGTAGGTAAGAAATTAACATGAGGTTCCTGAGGGACTGTGATATTACATCATTATTTAAAACAATATAAATGCAAACACATGTATATATTACATCATAAGGTGGATATTTCCTCCCCGAGCCACTAAAAGTAAATGTATAAACTTATCTACCAAGCGTATAGGGTCAGGGAGTGAACTGCTTGTATATTGGTTGCCTGCCTGGTTTTCATTTAATCGATTTGGAGTATTTCAGGATCACGCTTAGTTTATAAGACGTGAGCAGTGGATTTCAGTCTAGGATCAGGAGTATGAGAAGTTTTAAAGTCACCAAAGAGTGATTCCCTGAGTCATGAAACCTTCACTTTCCACCCGAGGCCTCAGGCAAACAATATGTTTTTTCAGTTCTTCATTCTCATGAGTGTAATGAAAGCCAATAGAAGACTTTTTAACAAGGAAAAAATTAAGTACTATGTATTAAACAGTGAAACTGTGTTATATACGTGGTTAAAGTATCACAGTTAATCACAGAAAGTTGTGACATTTGAATAATCAACTTGTTTATGTCATACCTATCAAATATAAATTGGAGACAAGACTGAAAAAATGGGTCAAGAATTAGGCTCCAAAATCCATCATAGACATCTGAACATGGCTACTGCCTTGTAATCATACTAACATGGGTAGATCTTTGCATTAGTACAAAGTGTAGTGAAGGTATGCATAACACTTTTGACCGCTGGTTTGTAATATAGTAATTAAAAGCTGTAATGCATCACGCAGGTACAGAAATGGCTTACCTGGACTCTATGCCATAGGCGCAATGTAGATTACTTGCTCATTGTTTCCAGTTAAAATGGATACTGAGAAGAAACTCTTGTCTTTTTGCGGTAGTGGTAGATACAACTTGAGGGATAACAAAACATTGAAATCAACGCACTTACTAGAAAGCGCTACTAAAATCTTGACATCTCCTACCACTTCCTAGTGACCTCTTAGCAGCTGGGTACTGTAAAGTGGTCTGCTTTCATACTCCTGCATGTTAACAAGCATAGTCTGAAATACTGTTATCAATAATTTTGGACTCGATGATCTTAGAGGTCTTTTCCAACCTTAATGATTCTATGATTAAGTGACACCTGTCATATTCACTGAGTGCTATGAATTTTGCAGTGCCTTCTTTGATTTCTTCCTTTCTCCGAGCTCATTGTTCACTAACCTCATTCATAAAATGTGAATATTTGCCACAGGTCTTTCACACGTTAGTGAGGTTTTACTCATACAGTAAAAGCATTTTGAAAAAAAAAGAAAAGGATATTTAACGTGTATCTAGTTCTGCATGAGAGATCTTCTTACAACAATTTAACTGTATGCAAAGTTGCGTCTCCAAAAGTTGGCAAAAAAAAAAAAAAAATCTGCACGTACAGAAAAGCTGAACAGGTTAATGATGGAACCGCCCCCCACTTTCCTAATCAATAAAAGTGTGTGTATCTTGTTGCAGCTTAAGAACTTAGCTCTGAGCCGATGCTGTTTATTAAGTTAAGAAATGCAGTGGTGGAAGTCTGTGATGTTGAAGCGTTTCTCTGTGGAGCTGTAGCCTCAAGGAGGAGGGAGTTTGCGTTCCCTTGTCATGGTACGAGCAGCTGGATCAATGGCTAATTGTGGTGCGGCTGTGTTCCAGGGACTTGCAGCAAACTCCTAGTGCTGCAGTTGTGAGTCCTACTTTCAAATCAAGAGGGATAAATAATGGAGGAGATTGAATGAATAATAAAGTTAGTTTAGTTTTTAATAGTACTGTAAACTGCCCAAGAACTTTTCACTGTATTTTATGAGATAAGGATCTAAAATGAAATGAAATAAATGTGGAAGATCTGAGAACTTTCCTACAAATTTCCCATTGGTGTAATGAGAGCATTAAAAATAAGAGAGAAAAAAGGCTCCTTTTTAAAGTCCTTTGAGCACAGAGCTTTAAAGTGAGCATTTTTATCTTGGGAAGAGTATGTATCATCAGTGAGGTTTTTCAAAATATTTAACATCACGTCAATGTAACTAACAAAGAGAAGTGACTTTATGTTATAGTTCATCTTTCATTCTTGTTAGGGCTGGAAAAAAGGGAAAATCAATAATAGTGATTTCAATGAAGTTATCAAGATTCGTGGAGGACAGAAGTTATTATAAATAATGAAATTAATTTGACAAATACTGCCTTTTTCCAGAATGTTTTTAAATGCTCTGTGACATTTTCAAAGTGAGCTATCTTGGTTTTTTTTGTTCCCAAACTACATTTTCATTTCCAAATTGATTTCTTTTTAGGCACTGAAAAAGAAGTAAACAGAACATACACATGCGCTCATAATTTGTCTCCAATGAAAACACGTGTGTATGCATTTTGATCACCTGAGACCAGGTGAAAAGACAAATTCTCCAAGCCTTGGATAATTTGTTTTAAAAATGGTGTGGGTACAAACTCTACAACTCACTACAATTGTATGGTGCTTTAAACATAAACATGTTTTCTCCTAGGGAAGGAACAGTTAAATAGAGTGTATGTAGCTGGGTGGCCACCTGTACTATGTACCTAAGGAAATACAATAAACAGGTCAGTCTCTCTTCTTCTGCAGTTAGGCTTCTGGCAAGACAGCTATCAGGAAAAGCCGTAGGCTTTCTAAACCTGTGAGAACCTGTCTGTTTCTTTGGTTGTATACAAAAGCAAAACACAAAAGCAAATGTTAACAAAAGCAAAATATATCTAAGTTTATAGCACTACTGCATTAAGTCTACAGTTCTGCAGAAGCCCTCAGGAAATTTCAGTGGTCCCGAGAACAAGAGTCTCTGGCCATGCTTCCTTACATGGTGCAGACTGCCCTCAGCCTTGTCATGTATTTCTGCAGAGTGTGGCTCAGCGATGCTCCGGGATGTGCAAAGGGGCACTGAGTGAGGTAACTTAATGTGCCTGGTATCTCCTAGCCAGCTTTGCCCATTCAGAGCCAGCTTGGATGTTTGTGTGCAGCGCTGCCTCATGCCGCGTAGGCATATCCTGGTATGTCTGACTTCACATCTGTCAAAAGGAGATAATAGTACTTACTGCAGCATGGGTTGTCCTGGGGATAACCATGGAGCCGTTGGATATGGCAGTGAGGGGAACTGTATAAACAGAGGAGTGAATTTAGATGCTTAATGTAAGATGCATTTGTAAATACAACCCTGTGGATCCAAACAAAAATAAACTAAGACATCGGTATAAAACTTAACCATGAAAGTAGAATATTCTAGCCACAGTTTTCCGCCCTTTTCCCCCCCAGAAATCCTACTCATCCATATATTCTCTTAAGAAGCCTTGGAGTGTTTACTAAAATAGAGCACTACACGATAGCAGATAGTTTATACAAGTTAACTGCAAGAGATATGTGTTTTGTTGCCTTCTTTGGGACCTTAGGAAAAACTGAGAGGGTATCTGAAATGTTAACTTAATGGACAATAATTTTTTCCATCCATAGGGGAACACAGGCATCGTGTGTGTATTTTTGCTTTTATTAATAGCATTTTGATAGCACAGTTATAAAGCTTGTCCTTGGCTTGCCTTGAAATATCATACTGACTTCACTTATACAGAATGTTACTTTAATTTTCCAAGGTGAAATGTTCGCAGAGCAGAAACTGGTGAGGAAAATATGGCCCAAGCAGTTACATATACCTTTATTTTTAAAGTGCTGTCCAGAAGGGTTTGCAGCAATTTTTGCTGATGCATAAATTGACCTAGACAGTAAGTGATACATGACCTTAAAAATATCTGAAGTAGCCTTGCTTGAGAATTTTTAGTAGAGAGTTATTAAATGTCAGAGTAATTTACACAAGCATAGCCTAGTTTATGCTTTTGCATTCTCTTTCCCTCTTTCTCTCCACCATGCCATCCGAGAACCACAGAAGCTTTAAAAATATTTTACATATATCTCTTTTTTTTTCTTATCATAGAGGTTCATCTTATTCTATTTATCACACTCAGAAAATCTCATCAAATGTGAGACTATAATGTAGCTCACAAAGGCCTGATCCAGCAGAGCACTTAAGTACCTGCATAACTTCATCGTGATGACATTTTCCATTGCTCATTAACTGGCATTTAAAGGAAATTTTCCATTGCTTGGTGTCTGGGCATTTAGAGGAAATTGTCAGCCAAAATGGGTGAGCCATTTAGAAGAATTAGGTCAGGCAATGAACAGGCTACAAGTCGCAGAGGTCTGTAGGGAGCCCTGGAGGGTCAGGCCCCTTGCAGAAAGCTGGAGATAGCCACCGGGAGGGCCTTCTATTAGGTATTTATTATAATGTAGGCTTAATTTCAGAGCCGTTCTCCAGTGCTCAGGGTGAACTGCATTGAGGAGATGAATCACGGTTGTGCAAGACTGCAGAGGCCGCTGTTTGTAGAACTTCTGCCTTAAATCTTAGCTGGGCCAGTTAGCTTCAGCGCACTGCTGCCTGGAGGCAGCTCAATAGCTTATTCTTCTCAACAGGTACAATGATCTGGGCATCTCTGTGTTGTGCTGGCTCACACTGGGTAGGCTTGCACTGAGGAATGACTAGGAGGAGTCTTGAGGCAGCCATCCCCATCTACTCACTTATTTGCTGCATCTGGCCCTGCTGCCAAGGAGCTTTCAGAGCTTTTCACTATTTTTCACTCATGTCCGTGCTATCATTGTTTGCTGTACCAAGGAGGACATGCATCTTGGGTGATCCTCCCAGCTGAGATGCACCCTCTGCTACCTTATTGTTTATACATGAAGAGAAGATATAAATAAGGGCAGGATCAAAAACTGTTCACAGAAATTACAGCAGCAAGGTTTTCTTTTCTTTTCTTTTCCTTTTTTTTTTTTAAATCTGTTGATCCTGCTGTATTACAGCTCCAGGCTATCAAGGAGTGAGAAATAGGTTTTCTGTTCTGCTCTCTTAGTTTCTGGAATTTTTTTTATCCCTTATAAGAAAACAAGTTAGAGGGTTCTTTAAAGAACAGGAAAGAATAGGTTTCCGGCTTGTTTGGAAAGCCTGACAAATATTAATCTACTATATATCCTGTAGATGATTTATTTCATCAGTGACAAAAACTGACCTGTATTTGAGATCTAGACTTACTAAAACCCTCACATGCTGCAGTGTAAATCAGTGAAGTATTTTGTCAGCTACCAAACACAAAGCAGTGGATGGCCAGAGAAGACAGCTTTTTGATCAAGCATTCTGGAGAAGAAAATAGGCACTGCTTATTTATTTAAAGTAGGCTTAGCTTTTGATTGATACATCTGTTCCAGGAGAATGTTTAGCCTACGGTCCTAAATAGCTTACTGAAGAATCAGTGATCAAACTAGTATGAAATTCTCCAAGTGCAGTCATTCTCCGTTTTTCTGCAACATACTCAGCGATTTTTGGATAGACTGTTTTTATGTCAAGTGCTCACAGCTTGCAGTTGAAAAAACAATTTCTGTTACCAAAGTGCTTTTTTTTGAGGCTTTCGTTTTATAAATTCTATACATTATCCTTTGAGCCTGTATCCCATTTACTATAAGCCACAGTTTACATGGAAATGCATAACAATGAAGTCTCTCTGTTCCATGTGCGTGTGTGACTCTCATTATGCAGCGTATACTGCTGCTGGTTTTAATGTTGGGGTAATTGGAAGTTATTCTCTCCTAACAGCAGTTTTGTCATCTTTGCTCAATGACTTGAAGTCTCTGACCAGTACCTGATGCCCGCATTACAGGACCGTTGCCCCGTGTGACTTTAACTGCCATTATTGGTTGTTTCAGTGACAAGACCAAGGTTGGAGTGGATATGGAGGTTTGTCCCCAAGTCGTGGAGCCCTGGTTTCAGGAATGAAGCAAGAGAAAAATTATGTTTCTGATGCCTCACTTGTTTTCTGGTGGTACCGTTTCTTTCCCCAGAATGGTTGGTTCTGGCAGCTTCCTCAAGCAGGACTGAGTTCTGGGCCCAGGGTCCCTTCCAGCTTTATACGCCATGGCCTGATGGTCCTAATTCATAGAGTGAGCAAACAAGTGCCCAGATAA
Organism: Phoebastria nigripes; assembly: GCA_035582835.1. Classification (NCBI taxonomy): domain Eukaryota; kingdom Metazoa; phylum Chordata; class Aves; order Procellariiformes; family Diomedeidae; genus Phoebastria; species Phoebastria nigripes. The sequence goes on from JAYKAV010000123.1 coordinate 516,920, forward strand.
GAATTAGACACCCTTTTGATTATTAATTTTTTCATTTATTTTCAGATGGCTTTTCCTTTTGTCGTATTGTTCACACATAATGCGTCTGACTCTTCCTATGTCACACTACATCTTTGCAGTAATTTTCTGCGCTGTTCTGTCCCTCTGGATTTTACAGCAGTGGATCAGAAAGGAAGTGCAAGCCCTAGCAGAAATAATAAATCCACTGCAGGTCTTGAAGGTACTAATTTCTGCAAAACAAAATACTGCCTCAATTCTGTTATGGGCTAGAAAGGGTGATCAAAGTGAAATACATTCATTGTGGAATTGGTTTGCAAAGCCTGCTTCTAAACCATTACATACTTTTTCTAGATCTCTTTTTATCCCCTGCAAAAGTAAATAATGCAGTTGCATCCAGCCTGGCCTGTAGCACTGAGTCCCATGCAGCTCTCAGGAAGTTCAAGGATTGCTCCCAAACCAGGCCTGTGTCACGAGGTGGGCACGGAAGCTGTGTTGGCCTGGCAAAGGGGTCACTGGATAATATGAATCTGGATAACACACAGGAGATCTGTGAGGGGCTGCAAAATGCAGTACTTGTGGGTTGTACTGGGAACTGTCCACACGGTTGCCGCACTGGAGTGCTGGGAGTCATGGTCATCTCACAGCTGCCGAATCCCTTGGAGCACTCGAAAGTCTGTGGCATATGTCCTGTGACTCCAACCGGAAGGTTGGGGTGATTGGTCATCGCTGGAGTAATCTGACATTTGAAAAAATATTTTAGGAACTGTCCTATAATTACAGATATTTCTAATCTATGCAATCTATCTAATTAGGTTCAACCATGCCCAATTCCTTGTCTGATGGCCTGAGCCTTTCCGCTTAACCAGTCAGGTTTATTCAATAAGGTGTCCTATAATGTTATTTCCTTCCTTGAGAGTATATGTTATCATCCGTGACACAGACTTAAGAATCCCTCCACTTTTTTCTTATTTTAACATCCTCTGTCTCCACAGTAAAGCCCTGTGCTTTACTTAGGAATCACCTAGCTGAGGAGAAACCTAGGTGAGACTTTGGATCTCATTAGTTTTATTTTTAAGTACCTAGAAGATTCTTAAGAGACATAGCAAGTATAGAGTAGGCACAATATAGGTAGAATCCCCATAAATTTAATATAAGTTAGTTTAAATTGTGGATTCAAATAGTTAACAAGATTAGAAATAATAAGAAATGAATACAGTTGCACAGGCGGTTGACTCACTATTACTGTCATTTCCTTTTGGCTTTGGTCATGGGGATAACAAGGTAAGAAATAACTGTTTGTTTCCTTATATTGATTGGTTTGATATTTGAAATAAAGATGATCTTTTTTTGTCTGAACAAGTCTTTTGTAAGTTAATATTATGTTAATTAGAATGGATGTCTTCCTGAGCCTTATTTTCTCGTTCATTTGATCTAATTAGCTGATTAATTTTTAATTGCCTACTGAGAGATCTTTACCATATTGTGATTTGTGTTTTACCTTTACATTTGGAAAACAATGGTACGCCTAAAATGACTCTGAAGTATTGTATTGAGGTATTTCTGCGAGGGATAATTGCAAATTATGATTTCTTCCTGCTTCCTAATTTTAGTGCAATCTACTTTGAGTTAGTGCTCATTAATCAAAAAGGTTTGCATAGTGTGGAGTAGTAAGAAGGTGTTTCAGTTAGGCAAGCTTCACAGTAGAGGGTCTGTGATGTGGTGATCAAATGGAAATGAAATCTCTTGGCTGTGTATGAATACTGCAGTGAACGCTTCCCAGCTTACAACATTTATTCTTTTTCTCCACAGAAACGCCCTGAGATTCTCAGAATGAATGTATTAATAAGCTTAGAAATAGAAGTACAAAGTTCTAACAAGGCCAAGTGTTGATTAAAACTTATTTTCTGGTGGTGGAAAATAAATCACAGTTCTCGGCAAGTTATTTCAAGTTATTCCCTGAGTGTTTAAAATTTGCACCTTATTTTTAGACTGAATTAGTCTTGCTGTAACTTCCAGCCCTTGGATCTTGTTTTGCCTTTGCCTGCTAGATTGAAGAGCCCTCTATTATCAAATTTTTGTTCCCTATGGTAAGCTCTTGTAGACTGTGATCAAATCATTCTTTAACTTTCTCTTTGATAAGTTAATTGATTGAGTGCCTTGAGTCTCTTGCAGTAAGACATGTTTCCTAATACCGTAATTGTTCCCCTGGCTTCTTCATAATCCATGGAATTTTTCATAGTCTTTCTTAAAACAACACCATGAACCCAGTGAAACTACTAGTCATTTCACTGAGGCCAAATAAGGTAAGATAACCTCCCTAGTCCTATTTGTTATTGTTTGTACATCTGGCAAGCATAGTAGCTTTTTGTTACTGCACTACTCTAGAAATTCATAGTAATCTGGTTACTTGTCGTGGCCTCTGTTCCCAAATCCTTGCCTCCTCTTTAGGATCTCTTTTTCCCAGAGTAGAGTCCTCCCTCATTAAGTCTGTCTCATTATACTCGTTCCTTGATCCATGGCCTTCCTGTTGACTATACTGAAGTACATAATGTCTGGTTGCACTCACCTAACCCAACTGTCTTCTTCATTATTTTCCATTTTCTAGTCATCTTCCAATATTGTGAAAGTGATATTTTTTTAACAAAAATGAAAGATAGTGTAGGAGGCAATAACCCATTCCGATACCAGTGCCTTGTTCCCCAATCATGTAATGATGGCTTAGATGTATCTGCTACATAGTTTTTAAGTAGTTTAAGATGGCATTCTGATTCATCACATCTAATTCTAGCCATCCAAAAATCAGCTTCTAATGGTTGGTGGTTTCTAAGCTCTTAATAGGCAATGGAGAGAGATGGAGACCTTCACAGAAAGATGTAGATCTGAAAAGTCATAAATCACTTTTCGACAGTAACTTTTTCTTTTCATTGACTATGATGGGAACATAGAGAAGTTAAGACAAGATGCCAAACTTTTAGACAGCTACAATTACTGTGGATGAATCCCATCTCTTATGCTTTTTAGCTTTTCGGTCAAACTATGGTGTGGTACAAAGCCAGTTCTCTTACAGGCGTCCATCAAGATGGTTGCCTTTAGCAGTCCCATTTGTAATCACATCAGAAAATGATATCAAGTTAGCTTGACAAGATCTGTTTTCCAGAAACCCAGGTGGATCAGCCTTAATTAGATTATCCCTTTTAGTTCTTTATCAAGTTAGTTATCACTTATATGCCTCTTTTGCTTTTCTATCAGATCTTTTTATCAAATTCCTACTTTTTCCACTTCAATATTGACACACATCCAAATTGTGAAAAATCTGAGGCTCTGATGTCTTAGATTTTTTTGTTTGTTTCCACCCCATCTGTATCAGGTAGACTTTTCTCTGAGGTGCTCTTGCACTCCTTGATCAGTCAGCAGTAGGCCTCAGGATGACTTATAGAATCACAGAATAGTTTGGGTTGGAAGGGACCTTTAAAGGTCATCTAGTCCAACCCCCCTGCCGTGGGCAGGGTCAATCTTCAACTAGATCAAATTGCTCAGAGCCCCGTCCAACCTGACCTTGAATGTTTCCAGGGATGGGGCATCTACCACCTCTCTGGGCAACCTGTTCCAGTGTTTCACTACCCTCACTGTAAAAAATTTCTTCCTTATATCTAGTCTAAATCTACCCTTTTAGAGCCATCTCTTATAAGAAGATCTTCAGAAGTCTTTAGCATGCATCCTGCCCATATGGTTAAGTCCTGCAATCTTCACAGTGGAGGGTGAGGTAGTGGGGTTTTTTTGGTTTTTTTTTTTTTTTAGGACTTAAAGTGAAAAGTTTCATAAACATATTAGATTGTGTGTTTCTCTTTCCAAACTCACATGTTTTAAAAGATCTTTTTAATATCTGAGGAAAAGTTGCCACATTTTTGGTTCTTCTTCTTCTTCCTCATTCCTTTTTCTCTGTAAAAGGGAGACATCCAGAAGTAAACAGGGAGACCATAGTGTCCCGTTACCCTCTGACTGCAGAGAGGCTTACAGGGCTGAAGGGAAAGCTATGACCTTGTACTGCCTATGTGGTAAGAGATGAAAACCAACTTTTTTTTTTGATGTAACATTTTTGCATGAGGAGAATGTTCTGGAATAAGGATTTCTGCCTCCAACTTAAAAGGATGCTTGCAGAACAGAAGTGATAGGGGAAAATGTACACAATGGTGTTTTCCTGAACAAGGAGACTCCCCAAAAGCTTGAAACTCTATCTGACAGATAAGAGATACTCTTTCAAGAGAGTTCATTCAAGTCAACATTTAACTTGAAAACTGCTGGTGGCATTTTAAGTATTGATACGCTAAGCTAACTGGTACCAAAGTGGTGAACTGTAAAGGCAAGTCATTGCCATCCTGTCCAGCTTGATCCTTCTGCTAGATTTTGAGTAGCACCCCGAAGGACAGAAGGTCTCATATTTCATGCCAGCCACCCCTGTTCATCTGTTGGAGGGATGTGTTGCCATTGTAGAAGTGGATCCTTTCACAAGATGCGTAAGGACTTCTTGTACCTAACCAATGGTGTACTGCAATATCACCAATTATAGGAATCATTTATTTTCTGTAAAGACAGATTAGAGAAATAATTCAATGACATGTCCTTCTTCCCGGGTAATCCAAGGACAGATTTTGCTGGGAAGGCAAGATTGTGTTACCTGACAGTGATATTTTACACTGACTAATTCTGAGTGTCCTAATAAATATCAGGGAAGCCGTTAACGTCTAGTGTGACCACCCACTGTTGGAGGTTAGTTTGCTCAGTTGGAGATGTGTGGAATTTTCTTTCTTCTCTTTTCTTAGTTTTATCACTTCCTTCATGTTTTGCTATTCTCTGCTATTTCTGCCCCTGCATCAGAAGTAAATGTAATAGTTTTGCAGTGGCCAGACCACCAGATGGGCCAATTGGAGAGTTTCAGTTCATTAAGCGAGTGGGAACGTCAGGTTTTTTAAGTTCTTACTTTGCTAGACTAGTGTCATATGGGATGTTTTGAGAGAATATTTTCCAAGATACAGTTTTATAGTCCAGAACTAATATCTTGTAACACAGTAAGTGCTTCACAGGCACACTGCGTAGTTACCACTCCAACATCTTCTACATCAGCTTAACAGAATATTTGCACTGAAGCCATTTCAGATCTTTGGAACAGATCACATTTACGCTCATTATAGGAGTTACCTAACCAGCAGCGAGTTGCATCTCAACGTGAAGGTATTTATGTGATTACTTCTTGGGAGGTGTTCATCCAAGTGTAAATTACTCTGCCTCAGAACAGATTTTAGCTGGTGCCGACAGCTTGGATGACTGGCACATTGTCATTTTCATAACACACCTAAAAGGAAAGTGCCAAAGGAATGTAAGTGGCATTGGTGCAGTGAAAAATTTCCAGTAAAAATTTGTCTCAAGTTATATCCATAGAAATAGGTTGGCTTCAGTTAATATCTGGGATAAAACAGGATTAAAAACTCATTTTTCTTTCACGCTGTTTCTGGGGTGGATCTCCGTTCGTGTGAAAGCAGTGCATGGTGATACTGCCATGGTAACACAAAATTGCGTGGTTTACGCTCCTTCTAGTGCATACTCCTCCTCTTTTCAGATGTCCCTGAAATACCCTTCCCCAGCTGTGCTGGTGTCATGAAGACAGCTTACTTTTTGTCCTAACCATTCTGTCAGAGGTTGCGTGGGGCGAAACTTCTGTGCTGTTGTGGATATTTTGCCCGGTTTCCCCAAGAATACAAGGGATATGCAGTCACTCTGTATGCCAGCTAGTCAGTTGTGTTCCTCTCTTTCTATTGTCCAGTTACAACAAAATTTGATGAAAAAAAGTCTGTCTGAAATTAAATTCCTACTAGTATTATGAAAAATGGTGGTTAAGAAGAGCAGACAGACCCAATTTATCACCCCCATTCCTCTGGACAAGAGGATCGCCACACTACAGTGATGCTACATATGCTCCAGAGTTCACACATTACTAAACACATCTCACATGCACTTTATTAGGCAGAGTATAATCCAGCCATGGGATGCAAAATCAAAGCGAACCACACTTTGTAAGTTTACAGCTCAGGAAATGGAGAGAAGCTGCTTTCCTTCTGCTCACTGGAACAGAAATCCTTTTGAAAAGAAGGTTCGTTCCAACCTCTGGTTTGGAAGTGTGCTGCATGTGATTTCATCCCATTAGCTGTGATGGTCACCATTCAGTCCTCTAAGTGATGACGTGATGTAGTGGGGGAAAGGGTTGTTTCCAGTGTTATCGGGATAAATCTTCCTATGAACACTTGACCAAGAGCACACATGTTTTGCAATTATGTCTGTTTAAAGAAACCAGCCATTTCCCCACAGTACTGCAGAATCTTTTTTTTCTGGCAAGAGATGTGAAGAATTTGCAATTTCTATATATTATAATATATATTTTAATGCAGAAATGGTTCATGTCCAGGTTTGTAAAACAGAAGGCGTGTAGCCCACAGTTTTGTTTGTTTCATTTATTTAGCATGGCATGGCTAGGTCCTGGAACTAGCTTATATGAGGTCATTACCCTATTGATTAAATAGTGTGATGAAAAGGGCATGATAATACACTGCTGGGAGATTATTGCCAGACACTTTGCAAACAAAGCTGCTGAAAGGAGAGCAGTTGTGAGACCTTCAGTGTGGTGGGTAATTAGCAAGCAAGTAGGAATTAAAATAAAGGATACATGGCGTGATATAGTGATTATGTGCAGATAAGTAATGTTTTGAATACTCCCTTTTGGTAACTCTAATGAGAATACATCTTAGTACAGGAAATGTCTGCTGGGACTACACTATCCAGAATCCTTAAACAAGCTGTGCAGTATGTTGTCCCTGACAGTGAAAAGAAAGCATGGAAGCAGTGCTGCAGATCTGCCTCTTTTTCTTCAAACCTTTCTCTCTGGGTCTTTCTTTTCTTCCAAAAATCTCATACTGGTGTAATGAGTCTTAGAGAAAAACAGTGTATCTGTGCTATTTCTTTGGGATGGAGCACCATTTCTTTAAAAAAAACCAAACAATCTTTTTGGGGCCAACAACTGGATCTGAACAAACCACCTTCTGAGTGGGAAGCATCAGCTCCTACAACAAGAAAGAGAGGTCTAAACCTGGGATGTACAGGCAGTAGCAAACATGTGATTCTTGCATTCAGACTAGCCTCCCCTCCGCCCCCCTGAGGAGCACAAATACTTACATGTTCCTGAAATAAATCAGGGCATCTGATTTATTCTGTGGCATATGTTTCACCTCAGCAGCCCTTTCAGGCCTGCAAAACCCAACAGATTAGAGGCTTTCTAGGCAGCACCTGAGTTGCCTAAAGGGCAATTAAACGAAAATTTTCAGAATGTGGCACAGACCAACCGTAGAGAGATAGATGGGTAGACATTGAAAGACATTTTGCTGGCCATGCATTATTTCTTTGCCCAGTTTCAAACTCCTTTCAGGCATGAGATCCATCACAAGACGCTGAAAATTTCATAACTTTTTTTGTTAGTACAATTCTTCAGGGCCCTTACCCATGGTGTTACAGACCAGAGAGGGAGAGCTCCTGTCTTAGTGTCTTCTTTCAGAAATCTCAAGCTGCATGTTGAATAGACAAAGTTAAACAGCCACAACAGCAGTAACAACGGGAGGGAAGAGGGCACCAGGGAAAGAAAAGTAGGAGGGAAAGGAGAAGAGAGGAAAAGAGAAAAACGGTGCTGTTGTGGGGGAAAGCATCTACTCAAGGCAAAAGGGGGAAGCAGCTATGGTGAGGGCAAGGTAAGTGGGGAATACTCTGTCTGGCTCTATTAACCTTAATTTTAGTTCCTCTTTTCCATTTTTCAGCTTAAGTAAGCAAGCATATAGCCATGTTTATATAATAGCTGGAGTAATGAAGATGGAATATACCAATTTGGGGCTAATTCTTGCCTCAGGAGAGCACAGGGACTGCAGCTGTGGCCAGCCCCTACCAAAAAGGAGTGGTGAGGAGAACAGCTCCTTGTACCCGACTTCCCATTACATCCTCACCAGGGACCACCATAGTCTAGCCCATAAAATAAATAGATGAGGTTAATTTTTCCAGCAGTAGAGTTGGTTTAGCAGCTCTCAGCACTGGTTCAGTTGTGCTCCCACTCAAGCTAATGAAGTGTTTTCCTTGAGAACAGTTGGACCCGCTGCAAACTTTTCGAAAAGCCCATTTATAGACATTTTCAGTCATTGAGTTTTGAGTCTTGGGACTATCTTTTGTTCTCTTCCTATCTGATATCTTCACCTTCCAGATCGTAACAGGCAGGGTTTTCCTCAACCTTTATCACAATGCCGTTATGTACTTATGGCCATAATGTCCTTTGATTAGAGAGCGTGGGAGAAGCGTGCACCATGGCACATCTGACCACATCCTCTGAAACTGAGGTTGTGGCTGAGCTAATTATTTTCATGGCTGGAAGAGAACAGGCAATGCTGCCTAAAGAGTGGGAAGATATGTGTATGTGTGAGCGTGTGTTTGTGTGGTTATACCATCTGGGAAGAGCAGAGCCAGATATACTTCCCCTTGGCATTTTTTATGTGCAAATCCTCAGTAAAGATGTAACCGGAGAAGACTCATTTCTCTGCCTGAAGTCCTGCATTTGCCTGAGGTTTGGCATGCTGGGGACTGCATCTCGCTGCAGAAACCCTGCCCTCTTGAATTCCTGTTCTGCCATTCCCCAACTGACGCCCTTTGCTTCTGTGGGCAGGGGGGAAGTTGCCCTTCCTCCGCATAGCTTGTTTTTGTTATACTAGCAGTATGAGGTACCCTTTATTTATAATCTGAACGTTAGGGATGTTGGGCCAATCTGGTGCTTCCAGCTGGCTGAACACTTCCTAGCGCTTTGGATGCCAGATATAACATAATTTATTGTGGAAAACAGTAGGGGTAATACACTTCTCACTATCAAAGGTTAATGTAGAATATCAGCAGCTCTTCGGCAAGGATACACGTATTGTTGGATGGTCTGTGATTATGTGTCTCTTATTAAAATAGAAAAACAAACTGCGTTCCTTTTTAATGCTGCTGTTCATCCCCTTCTCATTTCCCTCCTTCCCCTCGGTTATTTTAACTCCTTCATTGCATTATGCAGTTTTCACACATTCCCTCAGGCAGAAAAAAGCAATTGTACTTTGTTGCTTTGGCATGAAACTGAGCAAATTAAGGGGGATTTTTTTTTTTTGCTTTGTTTTAACTAAAACATTCATTTCTGTGCCAAGACAGAGCGAAACTGCTGAGTTAGCCAAGGCTGTAAATTGAACTGGTCCTTCTACCTCTAGAAAATATTAAAGCATCCTTCTGCCACTGAGCTGGCACCCGTTGCTGGATCAAGTGCTACTATTAACGGGAATTCGGGAAAGTACATTATCACTCCAGTGCTGTTATTACCAGAGGGTTTCACTGAACTATAGCGTTCAGGAAAGTGAGACTGCAAAGACCAGGGAAAAAAGGCACACTTAGAGCAGGGGAAAGAAAACTTCAGACAAGAAACTTGAAGATACATTAAGAGTTTGTGAAGGTACCACCAGCATGGGAGGCAAGTGGCTGCTTTGTTAAAAACGGATCTGATAGGTAAAGTCTCCCATTATTCTTCAAATACAAGTTTAGAAAGAACTTGTGTGTAGACTTTTCTAACGGGCTTGCCTAATCAATTGTAGAAGATCTGAAACCTGTCAAGGCAAGATTGTGTCCGCCTGAAATGTAATGAGCTACGTTCTGCACCAAGGAAAACCCCAAAGAGGGGTTTTTATTATTATATTGATTTTATAATTTTTTGCTTCCCAATAGAGTAAACTCCCTCTCAGGGATTCTTCTGTTAAAGAGGGATTTTTTCATCATCAGAAATACACAGTAAACTGCATTGATAGTTCAGTTAAAGAATATAATGGAAATGGATAGAATAATCAGTTAGTAAAGTTGTGGTTATTTAAGACCTTAACTTACCACTTACCCTGGGTATTGCCAGGTCAGCAGGTGAGGAAGTTGTCTTCTTCCTGCAAAGCCATGCTGAATTCACCGACTGTTTTGGCATCAGAGCTGTAGGGAAGGCTTAGGTGAACATTTTGTTACAGTTCACAGTCTGGGCTGCATCTGACTTCCATTTTATGAGATAAAAAATGACAATACATAGATTCAGTTAGTTTTGCTTCTCCTTTTCAAAGTTCTTCAGAGACTTGAAATACATCTTCCTGACACCCATGCAAGGTAAGCATAGCTATTGAGTTTTACAGATGTGGAAACTGAGGCACAGAGGGGTTAAATAGTGACATTTGAAAATACGGGTGCATAAAATGAGGCAACTTGAGCCCATGGTCCAAACAGCTGAAATCCTGAGCTCCCGATTTCACCAGAAAACAAGGAAGCTCAGCATATCCATGGGGCAGGCCCTGAATTGACATGCTGAAATCTGAGGGCTGCACAGCAAGTGTGTCACAAGTATGGTTGCCCAGCTTGTGGTAAGACCACTAGACTAGAGCACTCCTGAATGATTGCCAGGACCAGTGTGTTGTTTCTAGCCCGGTTTAGGATTTGAGAATCTCACATTTTTACTGATTTTTGCTCCCAACTTACCTCTCTTAGTCAGGTCCCTTAACTCTACACCTGCTTTTTCGTTTGTGAAAGGTCTCCTTACAGGCATGATCAAGTTCATAAGAACAGCTCTATAGGAACATAAAATATATTTTTGTTTTTGTTTCCTGGGGTAGCATTCCCTCTGAGAATTACTCATCAAGCCACGTATTTGCTTTGCTCAGCACTATTCTAGTAGAAATATTTCTTGTTTATTTAGTCTTACACAGGGGTCTGACATTCCCTTGTTACCACAACAAAGTCGACTGAGAGTCGGAGTGCCCAGGGAATCCAAGATTATGGCCCAGAAATTAAAAAATGAGTACTGATCTTAACTGTGTATCTTTTGGGGCTCTGGTCAGGGCATCAGCACGTTTGATTTTTCAGCACGTCCTGAGCTCTGATGCTGTGTAGGGCTGTGGTTGTTCTAGGTGTCTGAAGGGCAGCAGCCCCTGCAGTTCACAACAAACATCCCCAACCTGGGGCTCCCAAGGAGCAGATGTACCTTTGAAACGGTGGTTATTTTGACTGAGCACTTATTAGTTTGACTAACACAATCTCTGCCAATTCATAGTATCAGTAAGTTAAGCAATATTGAGCTACTATTTCACAATTCCTAGAAAATCATCTATTTCCCAAGTTACAGCAGAAAGGAATATTCTGCCCACCCCCCCACCCCCCCCAAGTTGTTTTCAAAGAGGTTTCAAAAATCATTCAGATAATCAGACTTCAGTGCTGTGAAATTTTATCAAAGGGCACTCTTTCCCTGGACTCAGATATGAACCTATTTTGCCAATCAGATAAAACTTCCCGAGCTTTTTCCTAGCAGCATCAGTGGTTAACTTGATCTTATTGCACTGTAAAGGATTTTGTGCTACAAATCATTTTTCATAGAATCTCTTTGTTATGTTGGGTGAACTCTGGACAGATTATTTTTAACAACATTTCCAGGAACATTAACAGCACAGTGTAGTCTCCAATGAAATGAAAATTACTTAAAAAGGGTTTCTTTTAGATTAATAGAAGAGAGAATGTACAATGAAAAGGGCTGATAGGGAAATGTTTAAGTGTATTAATAGGCAGAAGAAATACCTATTAAGCAGAATTATGTCTGTATACCAGCCCCCCCGTCCATTTTAAATTGTATATATTATTTTAGCTGTTGGGACTCCTTCCTTCCACCTTGTGAAAGCTGACAATTTTTACTTACAGCCTGGAGCTAAATACTGCAGTGCCTCAAAATGGAAGATGAAACAGGCCAACAGGTTTTCTTTGTCTTTTGAAAAAATGGAGTGTCATTTCTTCTCCCTCCCCCTCATGTGTTCCTCCCCCCGCTACACCCCTGCTAGTATTAGCAGCTTTTCCTCCAAAAAAGCACTAGATGGTGCCCCTTTTCTTTGAGTGTGACAGAGCTGGATTTCCCAAGAGAGGTGCTACTGCCCTGCCGTGAAGATCATCAGGCACAAAAACTTGTAGGGTCTCCTTGTCCCTTAATATAATTAAGAGCCCGAGATAAGTCTCTTTTACTTCTTTCAAGTCTTCAAACCTGACCTAGATGCATCTTTAGGAGACCGTCTTGTTAAGGACAGAGAATGAGTCATGACTTCAAAGAATCATGAGCAGTAAAATAATTTTTTAAAAAGTGATTTCAAACCAGAAAGGAGAAAAAGCAGGGTATGTATCTCCCTCCCTGTCTTCAGTAGCCTAGCACTGCAGCATCCAAGAACATTTGCAGTATTCTTTGCTGAAAAGAAAACTTTTCAAGTCAAAGATCTTTAATTAGATGTTAGCTGGGCAATCTGATTGATAGGAATTTGTTAATTTTATTATGACCCTTGGCTTTCAACTGACCGAGCAGCCTTTTGTAAACAGAATTGATATTACAGTTCAATATTTATCTTTTAAAATGAAGTGCCAAACAGGGAATATGGCCTAGCCTTGTATTCCACATGTTCTGTCAACTTACATGATATCTTTATTAAAAAATATCTTATTAGTCATGGTTAGCAGATTGTTACCTAGCCTTTGAAACTGGAATGAATAATTGGTTAAAAGGATTTTATCTATCTGCATCTATATTTCGCATTGGAATAGCTGTTTACCTGGTACATGTCATCTTTCTATTTAGACGGTTGATATATTCTAGTCCCTTAACAGAAGGCACAGATAACATGACATTGAAACAAATTCAAAATCAACAACAAATAAAATGTCTGCTTTCTGGGAATGTAAGTCGAGGCAGATATCAAACCCCTTGTTGTGAAACCCCTAAAATTTAACTGAAGAAACCCACTTCCTTTAATCTGTTTATTTATGCATTTGAAATGGCATAAAAATAAACATTCTTTGAAGTGACCCAAGATAAATTAGTCCAGGTTTGTCATTTCTTACTATTTTTGTAAATGGTCCTTAGAAAATTAGGTCTGTTGGCATCTGGGAACAAAAATTCAACTGGGAAAAGAAGCTTTAATATGAAACAGAAAGAATTATTCCCATGCTCTGGCTGCCCTGTCATATGTCATGACATGTGGCAGGTTGACTGCTCATTAATTCTATTTATATCAGTATGATAATACACCCCACTGAGTACACATGTGTTAAAATATTCATAAATTATGTTTAGTGCAAGCAGATATACATTACATGCCGAAAGAAGACTATTATTTAAAGACAAAACTGGTAAACAGTCAAACATGGAAAAGTCTTTTTAATGTTGGTCCAGTACATTGTGTATCATCAAACTCACATTTAATTGCTTTTACTTGCAGACTCTGTCTCCAGCAATGCAATATCCAATACACCTTTATACTTTTTAACAACTTGCAAAAGAAGCAGCTTTTACTGAAAGTAATTGGAATTTCAGCAATTACTGTAAATGTCGTATTATCTCAAAGCAATAACTATAACAATTTGAAATATTTAAAATGAAGGTTTACTTTGACCTTCACATATTTTAAGGTACTTTTTACACAGCTGAAAGCTTACTCTAAATATTAAAAAATTCAAATGCAAACTATTTTTGGAGGGAAATGCAGTCTAGCCCCCAAAATAGTTAATCTTAGTTAATAGTAAACTTTAAGCAAAAAATAGCCAAAGATGGCTAATCAAACATTGCTCAGGATATTTTATGTTACATATATATACTTCTTAAACTTTTAAAATGCCTTTTAAAACAGAAAAATTAAAAATAATTTTTAAAAGTAGTTAATATTGTTTAGAATGTGAAAGTAATCTCAGAATATTAAAATGGATATATATCTGCGTCTTAAAATCTGTTTGTTCAGAATCAAAATGCTCTTCTACGTGCCATCAATTTTGAATTGCTCCTAGCATTGTGTTAGAATTAAGAAGAATATTTAGGCACGTGCTTTTTATCTAGCAGGAAGTCATTATGAATTGTGTTGAATTCCTTAATTTAAAAATACCTTAAAAATGATGTTTTAAATTTAAAACTGCATTTCAGAACTTCAGAAATTATCACAAATTATCATGGACTAATGGCACAGGTGTTAAAATCACTGCAAGTTTCAAAATTATTAACAGAAGGTATGATATGGTACACATTTATTTGCAGTTATTGTGATAGCAGTTATCCTCCTAAGTAAGTACAAACCAAGCTGGTTTTGATATCCTGTTAGTGCTTCACATTTGGAAAACAATTTCAAAACTTTAAAACATCAAATGTTGTAATGGGGGCAGTGAGAAGGGAGGAGGGGGTTGCTTCATGATGAAATTTTAAAAAGATATATGATGAGAGTTGGAGTTTATGTACTTCGCAAAGGGAAATAGTTACCCTGTTTCTACTCAGTTTTAAGGGATCTGAACAGGGGCAGGATGAAGTGACTGACTGTAAAGCGTATATAACCTTTCTAATCACAAAACCATACTAATGTTTCTAGCAGCAGTGAAGCACATTGACTTCTGATAAAGGACGAAGAGGGGGCACAGGAGTGCGGTGTTACAAAGCCATCTCTTCAGCACATTTTGTAGGAATGATGGCTTGCCCAGGTGTTTGTGGGCAAAAATGTCGCCCCTTGATTTCGGCTGTACTGTCAAACGTGCCAGCCGAGTTGACCATTTCCCAGCCGTACAAGTGTCTCAATTTTACCCATCAATGAAATGGTTAGAAGGGGTTGGGAATTTTCTCTTTCTTTGATTGAAAAGGCTGGTTTGAGGAAACTGAAACTTTTTTGCAGGCAGGTATCAATTTCAAAGAAACTTTCATCAGAAGAGATTTGTCAGCCGTCGGATGGAATTTCTGGTCGAGACCAGAAGGAGATGGCAAGGTTGGAGTATCAGGTAGCGCCGTGGTCGGGGCACTCACCTGGAATGTGGAAAATCAAGGTTTGGGCCTAGGGACTTGAACGTGAGATTTACAAAGCGAGTGCCCTGAACACTCGGCTTTCGAGTTGTTTGCTTGCTGTGCATTTAACTGTTTATGCCAAGTGGAGCTGTGCTAACAGGAGGTCTTGAGACCTGATGTGTCTGTCCCTGATGTGTCGGACAGGCCTGAGACCCGATGGCTAAAGCACTCATGTGAAATGGGAGAGAGTGGCAAAGCAGGCACCACTGAGTGCTTTTCCTACCCAGCTTTTAAAGACTGTCTGGAGTGCTTTACCTACCCAGCTTTTAAAAACTGTCTGTCCATCTCTCGTTATAAAATGTATAAAATTCAAAAAGTCTTGGTCCCAGGGAGGAATGGGAACATTTCTGAAATCTCATAAAAGCTTCGCAAAATGTGAAACCTGCTTCTCCCATCCCACTGCTATCCTCTTTGCCATAGAAACAAATTGCAAAAATCCACTGAATTCCTGGGAGCAAACTGTGACTCATGTAATACAATTTGTCAATTGCTAGAGAATTTACTGGATGTAAGGTTCATTGTAAGTATAAAAAATGCAGTCTCTTAATAAGACAGCTTTTAAAAATAAAACGGTTTCTGAATTTTAAGAAACTTTGTAATAATATAAATAAGGCTTTTAATCTTGGTAATGGTAGCAGCAAATTATATACACCATCTAATTTTATCAGACGATAGCAGTTGTAGTTTTTATCTTCAAAAACAGGTTGTGAGTGCTAGAGGGGAATAACTCTTCATAGCAAAAGCTAAGTTAATTTTGTGTTGTCTTCTATTGCTGGCAAAGAAGCCACTTTTTTTTTTAGTTCATCTCTTCTTTCTGTTTCTTTTTTTTGTAAAAAAAGGAGTCATTTCACACAGCAGTTTATTTAAATACAAAAAAAATCACATTAAAAAGATCTCTCATTATAAGCTTTCTGAAAGTTTGCTATGCACTTTCATGTAAAACTTGGCCTCAGTACAGAACTGCTGTACAATCATTTTCATCTGAGATTTGAACATATTGGAAGAACTAGAGCAGTTCTTTCTTCTATCCTGTCATTTTTTTCCCTTGGAAATGATGAGCATATGGCAACCACCCTCACTGGATTCTCAAACAACAGGAGGGACCTTATTTCGATTCCTACATCCTGTCATCAGTGAATCCCATGATATTTTGTTCTTGCAAGGCTAAAGATGTGATTCGCATTTGCCATAAGGACAGAGCTTAATGTGATGCCATTTTACCACAGGAGCCCTCAATCAGTTAATTAAACATGATATAAATCACTGCATGTATTTGTAAAGTAAGATTAATATGGCAAAGTCAGAGTAATGAGGAATCCTCACCATTGTCTGAGTGTGAATCACTGATACGAAGATTACCCTTTTTGAAACTGGATATCTTTGAGTGGGTTTTGTTGGCTTAATCCCTCAGACTGCTTTGTGCAACTTGAAACCCAGAGCTGTCATCTTTAGCCAAAATTTCAGCCATAACTTCCTCAGCTTTCACCCAATCATTTAAATCAGCATTCATAATACTTAGAAAGATCAAGCCTTTCAGCATACCACAAGGCTTCTTCATACCACCTGGGACACTGGCAACATGTTTAATAAATATTTCATTTCATTTCATCGTGGAGATTCTTCTTTTGTTTTTTTTCCGGGGGATTTACAGGGTACCCACAGCAGCACATTCCGTCACTGCGGTCACTTAGGTTTACAGCCTTAATAAAAGGGGTTTTTTTTTCTTTCTTGAAGTGCTATGGAGCCTTGCTAAACTAGAGCAATTACAGACACACAAGATAGGTGCTCTGGAAAGATCAAAGCCCCCCTCGAGACAGCTCTGTAGGATTCTGGAGCTCTCTTTGAAAAGCGCTCAGTTTACAAAGTTGAGATGTATAAAACCACGCATTAAAAATCCCATGTTCAAATAATGCTAAATGCCTGACATTAGTTAATATGGAATCCACTTCAGCCACTCTCTTTTCACATCAAACTTTGAACCACTCTGAAGGAAGTCTCCTGGTATATCAGCATGCTGTGGCACTGTGTGCGTCCCATGACGTGGTGTCTTGTGTGGAAAACTATCCTTTTGTTATAGAGTGCCAGTCCTGTACTTCGCTATTCTAAAACACCGGACAGATGCTATGTATGGTAGGCAGCCTTGACCCTTTGTATTTCAGTTAGAAGAGGGGTGTGTATGAGAGGGAAGGAAAAGGGAAAAAATGATACTCTCCTTGTTCTTGAACTGAACCGTATGTTCATCAGGGCAGTGGAGACAGGGATCAGGGTAGAGGCAGATCCAGTGAAAGGAAAAGGTGCTGCCATGCCAGCCTCCTCAAACAGGACCTTATGCTGGAGATCTATACAGTGGCTGAAGAATGTCTCAGAAGCATTATGCTATCAAAGGAGCTAGCAAGAGGATAAGATACAGTCAGAAGTCTTAAGTGCTTTCCAAAATTCATAGACTTTGCTCAGAAGATGCTTCCATCAGCTTGAGACAGATCTTGCTAGCCCCCGCTATGAATGAACTGCACAAGGGATACTGTTTTAAAATGTTGGTGGGTGCCCCAGCTGGGGCTGGGATGCCTGGGGAGTAATTCAATGTTGAAGGATTAAACTTGCATCTCCCAGCTCACAGGAGAATACCCTGCCATCATGCTGCCTGCTCCTTCATCAGAAAAAGGAGGAAAGGAAGAAAAGATAGGGGTGCACTCTGCTACTTCCAGTGCGGTTGTGCTGCTGGATGTCAAAAATCACGAGCAGAGTGTGCAGTACTGACTCCAAAACCCAAAGGGGAAAGAGATGTACTGGAGGCCGGTCCCTTTTCCACACGTTACCTGCAGACAGTTGTCCGTGCAGACTAAGCTGTGAGTGCCACATGCTCAAGGACTGTCTGATGTGCACCGATGGATTTTGCGTACCTCCAGAAGTGGGTGATTTGTGTGTAGGGGCCTTTCAAATTGTTACTCTCTGTTCTGGTGCCTCTGCTTACTCTTAGTTGATACGGCACTTAAGGGCTTGACTCTGTGAGCCCTAAGTCAGCGGCTTAAGAGCATGCAGAGCCGAGCCCTGAGGTCAGAGAGTTCTGTGGCTGTTAAAGGAGACCCCCTGGCCAACCTTTTTGTCTGTCCCGATGGCCTTCAGAAAACCAGTAGATCCTGTGCAGCTGGAAACACTGTCATTGCCGTTGGAGTTTTAAAAGGTCTGTGTTTGCAAATGCGTGAATGATGAAAGTAAAAAGGGTAAGAGGAGAATCCCTGTTGTATTCATAACTTTTCTAAGCTGCAGGTGCATAAACATAAACATTTGAGATGTGCTGATCTCCTTTCTGTGCTCTTCAGTAAGTTAAAACAGTCAAAATTGAAACTGAAGTGAAAAGCTCTATTACGGAGTTGAGACTGTTTCATCTGTGCTAGTGTTTTTCTCTCATTCATGTTCTTTTTAAGTTCACAAATTCAGAAGATTTGCTTTTGATGCAGCAGTTAATAAACATCATTGTGATACTGATTTGTGATAGCTATTTGAGTTTTAGCCTAAAACTTTGCATAYGTTACCTTACAATACCTTGAAAAATGGCCTGTTTAAAGAACTTCACTTTTCTATGATCACTGTCAATAAAATTTTCATGATAAAGATTGTCATTATGCCAAAATAGTATAGTACTGAAAGGCTATCAGATAAAAGATGTGTTTCCCTTTGAAGTCTTACAAGTATTCCTAAGTCGTTATGATGCAGGATTTTTATCATAAATGGGTTAGTTAGAAAGAATGACTAAAAAGAAAATAACAGAAATAAATATGATGAGCTAACCTTAGAAAAGAAGCTGTATAATGTGTAAGAAAAGTCTCTGGAGCTGGGTTATACCTCTAGGTAGATGTGCTGAGCATTTGCTATGCCCATTTGTGAGTGTTGCCACTATTCTCAGAGGCTGCAGGATTTTACCCGTTTTTATATATCTCTGTATCTCTATCTATCACCCTGAACTCTAATCAGCAGGGGCTGGAAAGCAGTTGCCATTTCCATCCACTCAAACGTCCTATAGCAGGACTGAACTGTCCTGTGTTTTTTACAGTTTTCTGTTTAGAATTGCTTCTTTTTCTACTCTGGGAATCCATCACTCTCATAAAACTCCAGTTACAGCTGCATTTACTTACTGTGTGGCTTGCTTTTACGGCTCTTCCAAACCTGTATTACCTTTTACAAAACCTGCAACATATATCCCCATGTTCATTCTTGTTCTTATTTTTGCCCTATGGGTCATATTGCTTACTTATCCAGTGCTGTCAGACCCTGAATAGCTTTTCTTTATTTATTTCTTTCTTACATTGTTGTGTTTTGTGTTATCTCTAACCTAAAATTCCTTGTCATTTACGATGAAAACTTGCAAAATGCAAACAGTTTACTTAGAGGATTAGAGTTGATGTGAAGGATTAATGCAGAGCTAAGGAATCTCCCTGCAAGATATTTGGATCAAATCCAGCCAGCACAAGTTACCACAAGTTGTAATGAGTGGAGAGAATGTACATTTTCATTGGTTTGGGGGATTTTTGTGTATAATCACTCAAATCTTGAAATGGTTTTGTTTCAGTCAGGTTTGTAAGTTTTTGGGGCTGAAGCACTACAGTCATTTTATTGCAGCATGCGCATCCAAGTGAATTTTACAATTGGTACCTGAGCATTCAGGGAAAAGGCACTTGGAGCTGATAAGAAGTTAACGTATGAAGTAGGAATGTTTGTGTGCATGTCCAGCCAGGAAGGGGAAACAATGCCACAGGATGTTTGTCCTCACAATCGGCACCGCTCAGCACACAAATGGAAAATTTGTTTCTGATCCATTTGTGGAATTGAACTACTTCATTCCCAACCTTTTTGAATATTGTTGAAAAGATGATAGTTGAGGCATCACATCCTGCTCATAGATTCTCCATAGAAAAGTTAACGAGAGTGAAAATCCTCAAAGGCACACCTAAGATTATTGCCTGTGCACTATCCTCTTACATCCAGCAGTGCTGGCTGGCAAGGTGAAAAATCCTGTGTGTAGCTGGGAATGGACTAGCTCAGAATGCCTGAGAAACTTTCTCTCTGGGAGTGAGAAGGCTGGATGGTGTGGGAGGAGTGGTGTGGGTTCCTTAAAGCCAATTTGCAGGTGAAAAAGTAGTCTCAAGTTCCTTGTGTTAAGCAGTCGTTTCCCCCAGACACTAGTACTAAATAGTGCATTTAATACTGAGTAGCTAATCTTGGGGTAGTTTCAGGTGGAATATTCCAAGGATTAGAACTCAAGGATTAAACCCTCTTGCTGGGCTAGTTGTAGAGCARCCTATGGTGCTGGTATCTTTGTTGATCCAACTCTTTGATATAAAAGTGAAAAAAAAAAGATGAGCTTGAAAGCAATCAGGATCTCTGTTCATATGCTTTACATTAAATGTGTTCTAATTTCCTGTCATGTTTTTTGTAGCTTTGTAATCCTCCTTATTGTAAGATTAAGGTAGGCTTATGGGGCTGTGCTACAGGGACATGTACCTGAATTTGCCCTGAAAAGAGTCGGTGAATGCAGTCAAGGCTGCTCCATTACTCTGGCTGGAGTGTGTTGAGCATCCGACCCAACTTTGGTATTTGGTGGTAATGCTCAAGTAGGCTTTAGTGGCTTTTGCTCTGCCTTGTAATTTCTTTGCAGCATAATAAAAAGCTCTTTAGAACATTGCTACATAGATTAATATAGAAAGTGCTTGTGATACTTTTATACACAGGGAGTTTAATACTTTGGATACAAGAGCAAATTGATTGCAGGCAATCCTGTGCTTGAGTACCCAGGAGTGAAAGGAATGATTACAATAACCTCTGGGATTTCTTCTCAGAAGTGGTTCCTGAAAACACCCACACCCATGAAGTATTGGGCACAACAGAGTATTGTTTCCTTCTGATGTGGAATCACAGAAACATATTTTACTTAGGGAGGTGGGAGGGGTTGAGGGGGAGAGGAAACTCAAGAGACATTAATGTTTAATGTTTTTAATTTTGTAAAATGAACAACAAAAAAGGATATGGTTTGTGAGTGCCTCTGAGATTGTTTAAACTCTGGCAGCTTGCTGTCAGCTGAGATGCTAAAAGCCAGGAAGGAAGAAACTGAGGGGCATACTGGGTAAACTGCTGCTATCTCACCTTTGGCACCCCGATCTGATGGAAGAGTAAAATAATGGTGAAACAAATTTGGCATGCATTGCTGTGGTCTCCACAAAATGACTTGCGCCACCTTGAATTGTATCAGATGGGACCTTGAATTGCAGCCAGGCAGGTATATTTCTCTTATTTGTGGAGGGTTCTAGCTGTTATAGAGCTCATTTTCCTGGCCAGCCCCTGGGATAAGGACTACATTAATTGTGCCTTTGCTTCACTTACGCTTTCCAGATTGCCCTCTCCTGCCCTGACAGA
Organism: Phoebastria nigripes; assembly: GCA_035582835.1. NCBI lineage: Eukaryota > Metazoa > Chordata > Aves > Procellariiformes > Diomedeidae > Phoebastria > Phoebastria nigripes. Next base: position 538,293 of record JAYKAV010000123.1, read on the forward strand.
GAACATGTCCGTGGCTGAGGGCTTCCAGGMAGACAACTCAGCATCTCTCAGGGATGGGGAGTAATTCCCGGAGGACCTTAACACCTGCTCGGCTTACCAAAGGTGCATTAACCCCTGGTAAATGCTGAAGAGAGTAATTCAAGTTATACAGGTTAGAGCAGTGTCTGTATATACTCTGCACAAAGGTGCTCAGGAAACACCACTGCTTTTCTGTGGCAGAGTCTGAAACTTTAGGGTGGGGGAGGGTGGCAGATAATTTCAAGGGGAAAGTAAATTCAGAAAAAAAACCAGTTTGGAATCTTACAATTAGTTTGTTTCAATAAAATATTTAAATATAGGCCTCTGGTGTTTTAAAATAGTAAATAGATAATATCAATGTTGGTAGTTTAGCATGCCATAAAATAAAAGCAAAGCAAGAAAATAGAAATGTCAATTACTGATCTAAACAGAATTAAACAATTTTGCCTTTTGAAAGTGTGGCATTGAAGCTTTTATTGTGAAGCTGAATTTTTGGCAGAAAAAAAATCTGCAGATATTTCTTACTCCTCTTTGAGGCTGACTGATTGCTTTAATTTGTAGGGTGTATGTGCTTAAAGTGCTCAGGTTGGTAGTATCCATCTGGTGTATACAACTCTCAGTGGTCAGGGCATTATAATACTGTGCCTCACTGGAGATTTTCCTGGAAGGGGATATAGGAGTTGCTCCAGCACAGCTCTGACACTGGTGAGACTGTGGCAAAGGAACAGATGTTACTGTAGGTGAATAATAATCTGCTGTTATGGGGGGCGGGGGGGGTGAGCATACTACAAATGAACAACACTGAGCTCATTTAGGTGTGTGCTGGTTTATAGTGCGTCTTCATTTGTGCCATCTCTTCTAGGAGCCGCCTTTGTTGTTTCTGTTGTGGTGGAGCCCAGAACCAAGATCAGGGCCCCCTGCAAGTCATTAAAACCTGCAGGAGACTTGGGAGGAAAGGAGCCTGTCTATTTATGGCTATCTGCTGTGTGGAGGGGACCAGGTTTCTGTGGGGTGGGAGTCTGTAGCTTGGTGAGCCCCTGACCCATTTACTCCCCAGAAACTCTGTGGGAATGTGAAAGATTTAAACTAGTATGGCTCAGACTGCACTCACTTTTCCGTATCCCTCTCCTTTTGCTCTGGGCGCCACGTTTGGGCCCAGGAGTTGCTGAGACAGCCATTCCTGGGGGACAGTGGGGTGCAAGTATTTGTCATCCAGGACAGATAAATACAGGAATTCATGTTATTCCTCTGGCAAGTGCCCRGGAACATGCAGAGGATAAAGCAATGCTGGTATTTGTTTTACAGTGGGCTAAGAATGGAGAGACTCCAAAAGGTTGCCTAGAATAATGTGGGGAACATTCAGTGTAAAGAACTTATTTTATCTCTCTTTTCAAGGTTACTCGCTACTGTTTTTTTTCTCCCATGAGTAAGTGGAAAAGCACCAGGCTCATTACCTGCACAGTCTACTGCCTAACCCAGGAAAAGCACTGTTCCCAGCTGGGCCAAAACCAGCTTGCAGGAATAAAGACATTTCATTGGTTTTCTCATGCAAGTTCTGCTACACCAATATCTCCAGTCTCTGTATTTGATGACTGTTGAAGATGCTTTCATTTAATTTGGGTGATCTAGGTACCCTGTATTGACAGCTGCTCACTGCAGCATTACTGAAGAGCTACTGTGCATTAGGACAGGCCTTAATCAATAGGTGTATGTTTTTCAAGCAATGGGAGAATAGCTTAGATCCATAGAAATAGAGTTTTAAAAAATGCACCATGCTCCTATGAATCAGCTTAGTTCTAACTAGTTTAATTTAGAAAAAAGCCTCTTCAGCAAATGAAATTTTATGGCACCATTCCCGGTTGGTCTCACTTGCCATACAGATTCTGAATGCAGTGCGGGTCAGAAGTAGACCTGAACTTCTCAATATGAGGGTGGCTGGTATTCAGCTGCTGCAGTGACAGGCAACTTAGGAGGAAATGATAGAATAGGTTAGAAATCGGGAGCCGGGTTTTGATTTGAAACTGTATGTCAAGTACCTTTCAAACTATATTTTAAAGTGAAGCAAAAGATGGGATCAAAAGGAACTCATTGTCAGCAACCATTAGACCTAAAATGAAACCTGCTGCTCTATTCAGTTTACAGGCATGTACTAGCATGTTAGACTGCTGCTCTGCACTGTACCAACAAGCAGGCTGAATACCAAAATGCTGTAATACTGTTTTTACTTCTTCAGCCACTTTGCCACTGAAGTTCTTAAGACCTTTACATCCCTAGTCCCAACAGCCATCTCACCATTCCTGCAGCATAAACTCCAGGTACTGAGCACTGCAAAACTTACTATATGGGTACAGCTGCCTCTTCTCAATAAGCAGTGGCTGTTTAAAGATGATTCAGAGCATGACCAAAAGTAGAGGATAAACTTTGAAAAGTCCAGCTTATTGCCAGGCTCTTTTCCTTTCGAACTGACAGCTCTGAAGGGAAGAAGAAACTGGTGTAGACAGTGAAAGCCTATAGCAGTGGCTCTGTTCAAAGTGTGTGACAGATCGAAGAAGTCAGGAGCTGAGTGACAGYAGAGCTCTCCAGGAGAAAGGAGGTCTTTCCCAGGCTGAAGAAGCTGGTTCCGTCTCTCCTGCACTTGCCAGGAGTCATTATGAGGCTTGTCAGTCCAGATAGCTCCCATTTAGGTAAACACTTTTGTTTCCTTGCTTTGGATGTGGCATTGCCTTTCCTGAATGAAAATCCACCCATGAAATGCTTTCAGACCTATGGATCTTCCCCAAAGGACCCTGCAAGCGCTCCTAATCTGTCTGCCCTGGTTCCCCTTCTTGCAATAACCTATTCAGATCTCCAGAATGAATCTCATAAATACAGAGCTGGGTTAAGGCACAAATACTCTCTGTTGATTCAACAAGCCTCTTGTTGTTGTTTTAGCCTAATCATGCTGTTTTGATGGGTTTTACCTGGCAAGGGGCCCTATGCTGTGTTTCCATTGTCGCCAGCGAAGCTTGCTTTGCTTTCCACTGATGTCCTATATTTAGTGTTTTGACTTTACATGACCCTGACACTGTGTAGGGGGAGCAGGAGGAAAAAATGTATTGCTGATGGCTAATCTTATGCATTGCTCAGAGACTGCGTCCACTTTAGCAACCTTTTTTCATGGTAATATTTTTTGTTAGCAATAAAAGGATTAATTCTAGAAATCAAGCTCTTTGATTATGATAAGCATAATAAATATCTTAGACAAATTGCTATCCTTTTAAGAATATTAGTAAACGAAGACCTTTGCTCTCCTTGGCTAGGCTTGAGTCTGCTGGTACACGCATTCATACCATCTGCACTGCGTGCTAATACAACTCCTTGTTGTCTGGTCTTCCTGGGAATGCATTATATAGATTGCAGCTCGTTCAGAATGCAGCTGCCAGGGTCACGACTCACACTAAGATTAATCATTACGCCTGGGTTAGCTTCATCACTTCGACTACCTATTACATTTAGCAGAGATTATGAGATGTTGCTTTTAACTTACAAGGCTTGGACTAACACCTACTCACCTCAGCAACATGCTTTTATGGTATGTTTCTCTTGGTAAGTCTCCTAGAGCAGCAGAAAGTCTCTCTAGATGCTGTGCTTTCAGCTTGAGGAGAAAACCTTCCAGCGTTACGTGTATGAAGTGGCGTAGTGTGGGATTCTCATGTCTCTGGGTTTACTCCTCTAATGTGGACTGATTTCTTCCCCGTGCATACTGTTAATGCAGAACTTCTTGCCAGAGAAAACAGTATGATGAAGAGGAAGATGAAAACATCATCACCACCCCATACATAATTAATCTTGCAATCTACCTAGTTCTCTGGATTTACTGCCACGTATTTTGGGTGATAGCCATCCAAAGAAATGCGGTTTCCTAGGAAGGAAAGAGAGCTAGCGCGAGTACTTCCACTGCGCATGAAACTAAGATCATGAAACAATATGACATTTCCCAACAGAAGCCTACAACATAAATTCAGGTAACGGAAATGAACAGGAGTCTAACTCTACTACATTCCCTGAAGCTGAGCCTCTGAGGTCTTCTCAAGCATAAAGGGGAAAAAAGCCAAATGTACAGAAGACGTTTGAAGGACAATTGACTAAATGTGCCTGTGGTACTCCACATCAGAGCTATGAAGAGGAAACTTGAGGTTACCTTTTTTATTTACATATGGTTTAGGTTCCTGCCCCTAGGGTTGTGGCAAAAGCTATTGTTGCTAAAGAAAACCTGATTGCTCGTGTATAGGGTAGAAAGTAAGAAAGAAATTATTTAAATTATTTTACGTGCTGTAATTACTTCATAATGTTGTACAGGCTTCTGCCTCACCAAGCTGCTCAGTCCTGAATACAGTGAGAAAAAATATCACTGTATCAGAGAGCCAGAGGGTCTGACAGCTACTGAGTGAAAAAACAGCCTTGTTTAAGGGGAGAAACAAATTTTCAGAGGCTTCATTTGGCAGAGTATGGAGGGGTAGGGCTTGTTTCTCTGGTGAAAAAAGTTCTGCTTTCTAATGGGCATCACAGCCAGAGGTTAGTTCCTTGCCAGTTTTTGGGAGAAGGTCAAACTTCCTAAAAAGTGCCTTGTAGCAATGGGCTGGCTTGATCTCACATCAAAATTAAGCACTTAGCTGAGGTGCTTAAGCCAGGAGTCTGCTTGCTCTTGGCAGCCTCTTCTGTCAATGATAAGAGAGGCCCTTCCTCCTGAGGGCAGCTGTGCCAGCAGGTATGTTCAGCCATACTCTGCAGGTGTCCGTTCCTCATCACCGACTTTGAGGTTTAGAAAAGAAGCACCTCAGATTGGCAGCTGAGGCTGAGCCAGAGGAATCCAGCTTGCAATATAAATGTAGTTTAGACCTATGAAAATCATGCACAGCAAAATCAAACCTGGGTTGGGTTCTCCTGACTAAGCGCTTGAAAACTACCCGGTCTAATCTACTGGTCTGAAGRCAGTTGGTGCAGAGAGCGTAGAACAAGTGGAAGAGCTGTGCTTTGCCCCTGTAAGTGGACACACCATGTGCTCCRTGCAAAAAGAGGAAAACTCTGGGGAGCCCTGTTTGAGGGGGTCCTCATGCTAAAGCCAAGAAGAGTCCTCTCAGCTAGCCAGGAGAGCTCTCAGGGCTCACCTGTAGGGCTGCTTCATTGTGAGGGTGGAGCTGCAGGAGCCAATCAGGCATCAGGCTAAGCTACAAAACCTGGGGAAGGACTACCAGGTGTCCAAGATCTTGTCTGGTCAGGGACTGATCTTTATACCCTACCTCAAGGTCAACTTAAATTTTAAGCACAGGAGAGGAAAGAGGACCTTCAGGAGGTGAGTGTGTAATGGAGCTCTGCTCCCTTATGATTTCTCAAATATTTGTTGGCAATCAAGGGATAGCCCTTGAGAGGAAAGGGTCAAAAAYAGTGCTACCAGCCTGCTTGTTGAAGATGGGTGTTGTCTTCCCTGAGTTTTGCAATTCAAGGTGTGGCAGTTGGGGGCTAGACTCAGTGACTCAGGGGTCCTTTCTACATCCTGTATCCTATTATCTCAAATTAATTTTTTGTGTGTTTTTTTTTAAAGGTCTCAAAGTCATTTTGTTGTGCATGATTAACACTTAGTCATACATTTTTGGATCAGAATTGTGTAGTAAGTGGCTCCAGTAAGAACTTCAGGGCTCTTTGATGTAACAACTTTAGAAATGCTAAAGACTCTTCCATGCAATGCATTTGATTTCCCGCCCCCCCTCCCCCCCCCCCCAAATTCAGTACTCCCTTTGATTTCAGTCCTTCCAATGTTTCCTGTGTTTCTGGGTGCCCAGTAATTCCCTAGTCTCACTGTATCGACCACTGTGTTTTATGCAGTGATGTAAAAGAATCTTTCGCTGTCAAAGCAAAACTGTCCTCCTCCTTCAAGAGCTGCACGTCCTCCTCCTTCAAGAGCTGCACGTAAGGATACTGAAAATGTAGCTCCCATTACAGTCAGATGTATACAGCCTTATTTCCCAGCGTCTCAATTCAGCTCTAACCTACTGAAGCCTGGGTTTCTCTCTCCATGTTTAGTGGAAGATGCTTCAGTTGAACCTCTCCTTCCTGAAGAAATGGTAGTGTGCAGGCTTCATACCAGTTGTTTTAGAAGCTAATATATGTATGTATGTATAGGAGGCTTAAAGGTGGGATTACGTGCAGTTGTTAATCTCCACAGAAATATGCATTAAGTGTCGAGCCTAAGCACAGAGGTGAGGAGCAATGATCAGTAACTTAGCCTGGTGCCTAAGGGATGTGTGGCAGGAGGCCGGGCTGCGACTCCACCGTCTGTCAGCAGATTTCCATGGGATGAATATTACTCTACTCCAGGTTCCTCTGAGATCTGCCTGTAAACCTGAAATTTAGAGAGTTGAGTGTTTCTGGGGTGAATTACAAGCCTCTGCACCTGAAAAATACGTTGGTGATAACCCAGGCTCCTTCTGTATGTTTGAACCTCCTTGTTGCCTTTTTATAGTTGAGGAAGATCCTTTTCTCTTTGACTGCATGTTAGTTTTGCATGTTCTTTACCATCCTGCTATTGTGCAGTCATAAATTAATAAAGCAGCGGTTTCGCATGCAGCCAAGAAGCTCTGCACTTTGGCTTCTTTTAATGTGTTCATTTTGGAGTCGAAAGAAAGGATGATGTTTATTAGATGATGTTTCTTTAAATCCCTTAAGATTCAGATTTTCAGCTCAGTCCCCACCAGACTTCTTTGTAGGTCACTTATGTGTGATACCCTGGTTGCACCCATGATTTGGAGATGTCTGTATTCAAGTGACCTAAATTGCATTGAGGGACGGAGGGAAAGGGGCAGGGGAAAAGGATTGGGGGATGGTGGGAACCAGTCTGAAAATTCAACAAAATGTAGTTCTCCTTCCTGGAGAAATTAATTCAAAATCAGGCTGGTTTAATAAATTCCCAAAGTATAAAGGAATAGATCAATTTAGGCAAGAAATGCTGTTCATGTAGCAGTTAAGATTGTGGACAGAAGTAAAAACGCAATTAGGGGTACAGTTGCAAAAYATGGAGGCGAAAGAGGCCTTGCAGTGAGATGTCTGGCACTATGATCCAGCAAACAAACTTAAATTGGCTGCATTGATATAAAGTTTATATGAGAGTGAAGGAATCTTCTGGAAGTGATGTTCCCATTAGCAAAGTGATATGCCTTTATTAACGTTATGCAGCTGCAATAATCTTAATGGAGCAATCTAGTGTTCTTCCCAAAGGAAGATCTTATCTCATTTATTAATTGTCTTTCTAGTAGTTATGAGTTCATCTGATCTTGGGTAAGTGTGCGGGCTGAAAACTTTGATGCTGCAGATAGGGAGTGGGTTTAATACGGGATGTTGGTAGCTGTGTTCTCAGCAAGGGTTTGTACTGATTGACTTGTGTCTTGCTATATATTTCCATCTGGCTTGACTACTGGCTGTGTAAATACTCAGTTTGTGTTGTAGCCTGAATTAGTCACCTGTTTCTAGTGTGCAAAGCAAGTGTTGTCTTCTTTCAGATGCTGACAAGTGGCATTTAAATGTACCACTGTCAGGATACATGAGAGAGATTAGGCTGCTGTGCAYATCTCTGGTGCTTCTTCTGGCTAGAAAGTGAGGTAATGATTAACGGAGAAAGCGAAGCAGGTACAGTTGTAGAAAGCTCCCTCTTTGAACCTTGAGAAGGTGCTAATACTGACTGCAGTAATCGGATGCTTTTATCTGACCTGTACAGTCTTGCTATGCTTTTTTTTTTTAGCAGAAAAGAGTGTAGTGGGAATAGGATTTCTCATTTCCCTCGTGACACCTGGTTAGAAAACAAAATGCCTGCCACCCCCGATTATATGGGAAACACAGGCTGTTCTATATGTTACATAGTGATTTTTGAGTGAAGCTTGKGGGGGGGGGGGAAACTCAGATGCTTTGTTGGTGCAAGGTGGCACTTAGTAAAACCACAGTGGTTTCTTTCCAATGTGGAGATATCCTAGAGGGGACAGGCTGTGTTGCCTGGGGAGTGGTTTTGAGGAGGAGTCCTCCTATGCCTGTGCAAGTCCTCTGCAGCCAAGACACACTGGGGGGGTGAATGGAGGACGTTCACATCTTGTGCGTTGATAGATGAGCAGCCTCTCCTTGGTATGACTTCTCCCCTTATCATAGTAAAGGGAGCTACCTTAGGGATGAAGTGACTTGAGAGGCGTGGGACTGCAGGCTCTGAATTCCTTCCTGTCAGTTAGGGAGGTATTTTGGCTTTGAGTCTTGATTTCCTCCCCCTGTCCCCCTAGCCTCACCCTGCTCCAGCAGGGGATTTGGATACCCATAGCAGAGGGCAGAATACCACCCCGTTAATTCTCTGGAGTATAGCTAGTGCACAGCCTCCTGCTGGGGAGCTGAATGTATGGCTTATGCCCTAAAGCAAAGTGTATAATGCTTAGAGAACAGAGTGCAATTTTTTTTCTTCTTTTTTCTTTGCTGCTGGAATAAATTATCATGACGGAGTGCCGTGGTTTGGACTTATCCCTAGATGGGCATCACCAGTAATGTGCATTTAGCAAATAATATTATTAAGTTGAAAAGATGCCKCTTGCAAATTTTATGGGTTTGCAACAGATGGAAAATAACAGCATTTGAGGACTTCAATATATTGTTTTTTCAAGATTAACCCCAATGATGCTTGCCTCTCTGCATCCTTCAGCATGGTTTTTGTAGGTCATACAATGCTGCAGTTTAGCTGTATGGGCCTGTTAAATTTTCTAACAGAGCCTAATATGCAGCACACATGGGGTGAAAAAACCCAAGAGAAAAATAAAATGTCTCTGTCCCTAATATTCATTTATGTCTTTGTCAGCAAAGAATGCTAGTCTTGTATTTATTTATGTGCCTGACACAATACCTGTAGGTCCATGTACAATATTCAGTGTAAACATAAGGTGTTCTTGAGTTGTATTTATGACCTCCTGTGTCCAGTTGTTAACTTCCTCAAGAAATTTCTGCTGGGCCGAAATATGATGTGAGATCCAAGGGGGATAGATCCGAACCTAGAGGAATTGTAGGTCACGAGTAAAAGCATCTTCTTTTCTCCATAGACTTAAACTGCAGAACTTGTGCTGCGTAGCTAAAGAACAGATGAAGCCAGGAAGTTAAACTTGAGGGACTGTTCCAGAGTGAAGGCTGACTAGCGTTTACAGCTCTCTAATGCTGCTGATGCTGTAGGAATTGTTAGTTGTGGAGGAAAGTATTTGTGGGTTCAGGACTTTATTCTTTTGCCCAACTGAAGAAAGAAGAAATCGGTAGTCTGCAAAATAATAGTTTATTTCTTTCCTTAGACATACACAGGATGTTAAAGTTTCTGTAAAGTATATCTGTGGTGTTCCTCGGTGCTGTGAGGGCAGAGTATATAATCATCAGTGTATAAAGAGGAAAAAAAAAATTGGAAATGTCTTTAACTGTTAGGAGAAATGGTGAGAAAGAAGTTTGTGCAGTTGATCCCCATCCATATAGTTGCCATGAGTAGGATTTGGACAGAAGCTGGCTTAGGTCCAGGTTGCAGCAGAATTAAGCACCTATCCCTCCACAGACGACTGCTTGTTAAAGAAGCAATGTTGTTGGTATTAATAGTTGTGCAAAAGTTCTGTTTCTTTTGCTGACATTGCATGCAAACATCTCCCTACCACCGCCAAATTGGGTACCCCATGACAGAAGGGGTGATGTAGCTTACTTCACTTGGCAGCAAAATTGCATTAATCTCTTGAGCTTCCRAACTTTGTTTTATTTTTTGTCCTGGCAATTCATATTGGTGTGTTTTCTCCTTGTTTTCTTTATTTTAATGAGCTTGCCTTTATCCAGATTTTGAAGTATTTACAATGACAAACCGGAGCAACTCATGCTAAAAAGTTAAAGGGAAAAAGAAGTAGTAGAAAATTTTAAACTATCATATTTCTGCAGAGTGGCCTTTTGTGAAACTTATACTACCATTCTTGAAAGAAAAAGCAGTTAAGTTGCTTAAGAGGTTTCAGATTGGCTGGCTGATCAATATCAAGTATYAGTAATGCTATATTAGCAAAGACCTACACTATACACTCAGGCCTTATTACCATGATGTCCATTTATTGATACTAACACTTGATCATATACAACAAATTATTTTTAAGTTATTTTTGATGAATGTTGTTCATATGTGTTCTATGGCTTGATCTTGCAAACCTTTACTCATGAGGGTAGTCAATTGTCTTCAAAGATTGGCAAGAATGGCCCATATGCAATACAACCTCGATTATCCAAATGTCAGGGGAGACATTGAATAAGTTCATATAATCGACATTTTGAATAATGAGGAAATTTTCAGTGCAATTAATAGATGTCAGGGGACATGACCATCTTTCAGATGACAGGGAGTTTTCAGGAAATTTAGATTTTGATAGCAGAGTTCCTAATGTATGTGCTACTGACAGACTGAAATTGCAGAACATCTGAAATGTGCCTATATATTCCTTAATAGCCCTTCCTGTGGAATCAGCTGGAGTTCTATTTACAGTGGTATTGGTGTTGTGGGTCAAATTGTCACAAGCGTTTAGCTTAACATTGCAGTAACTCTGCTATTAAGAGTTAGATTCCAGGAATGCAGTGTTAAATCAATATTGGAATTGTCTGAAGTAAAATATTATTTAGAAATACATCAGTGTCAACTTTGGAATATGGTTTTAAGAAAAAAAAAAATCCCATAAAAACTTCAAAGTAAATAAAGTTTAAGGGAGAAAACTCCTGGAGGGAATGAAAGAGGAAGAGAGAAATCCAGACTCTTTTGTACGAATGTGGAAATACCCGAGGGAGCATCAGTTTGTGTCAGAATGACTCTTTTTAAACTTGGAGGTGGTCAGTCAAAGATAATCCAAAGCCAAAATTCCTGTTTTCTGACTCCTGTTCATCTCTGCGCAGCCAACAGAAGGTGCTGCGGTGGGAGGCACTAATTTCCTTCCTCCCCAGATGGCTGCACATGAGCACCCAGGGATGCATATGGCTCTGCTGACTCCCTGGGCAGAGAGCACCGATGGTGTCTCTGATTGCCTGTCCTCAGGTCCGCGCTGCCACTGTGTAATCAGAGTTTATCTTTAACAGCCCTAACAAGCAATACGGTCTTGCTAGTTTCTCAAACGCTGATAAACAGCAGAAGTAGAATTATGATGATCACAACTGATAGTATGCTGGGGGTGTTTGGGATTCTGTCCTGAATCAAAATACTAACGTTTGTAGGAAGCACAAACCGATGCATCAATTTATTTCAGCACAGAGATGAGCAATCGCTTGTTTCCTAGGAAACATAGGGCTGCGCATATGCAGCTCCGAATGTGCGCCCTAATGTTTTCCTTCATGTTGATAGAGTAGAAAGTTTGTCCGATGAGATCCATTATGCTTAAAGCAGAAGGGAAAATAAATTTGGAAAGTTGCACTATTTAAAAAGAAGATAGCAGCAATACTGCCAAAGTCATAAGGAAAAGGCAGAAATAATTCAAGAAAATAAAGGAAGTGTCCTTTCTGTCTATCTAATCTAGGAATCTGGAGATTTTTATAGTTGCAGAGCTGTCTGCTAAGTTTCATTTATTGTGCAACTTTGCTACCTCACCATCATTTGCTCATTACTCTGCCTTTTTTAGGTCTACTTCTGAAATTCTGAACCTCTGAGCATCTGTCAAATAGCTGCTGCTGTTTTTGAAACAGTGGTATGATGTAGTATAAAGGTTTTTCTAGTAAGTCATTTTGCATGATATCAATATTACTCAGCAAAAGCTTAGCCATTCATAAGATGCTCACCTCAAGCTTGTCTTTAAACCATGTCCACCACACCCTAACTTTTTTATTTCTTCCTAGAAGAGTAAATAAAACATAATTTGTGGTGGTGTGTACTGTGTCTCAAAATGTGGCTTGGGCTGCATGGCAGCATTTGGTCCTCTTCTSATTTGAGCAGTGTGCTTGGGTGGCGATTGCCAAAAAGGACTGAGGATTATTAGCACAGATCACTGACCCCGGCAGGAGTCTTACCATTGACTCAAATGGTTGAGACTTGGACCGAGGTCAAGGACTTTGGATGTTGGATTTAGCTTTAATAGGTGTTTTCAGACCTGGCCGTTCTGTTGTGACCTGCATACACATTGCTGAGCGTGGGGGGTGGGGGAACAAAAAAAAACCCCAAACATTAATGTCCACCTTCTCGATCAATGTGTAGAATTCCTCAGATCCAGTACCACATCCTTCAGAGGTGGTCAAATGACTTGTTTTTGTTGCTGTTAACAATGAACATGGAGAACAGGAGAACTAATCTAGCTGAAATGCAGAGGCCTGGCAGCTGTGTCTGGGTGCGTCTCAGACTAATCCATACCTTTCCCCTTTTGTGCATTATTCTAACAGCAGGCGATCTCATGTGTTACCTGAAAATGCGCTTTGAATTCAAATTCTTGCTTCCTGGACCCATTGGAGGTGAGGCAATCCATGAAGCCCCAGGAGCCGAATGAGCAGTGGCTGCCTCTGTGAGTAAATGCTGCTGGAAATAGGTATTAGCAGGTCTGAGGGACTCGAGTCCCCTCCTGCCAGATGGCTGCCAGGATGTCACTACCCTGTGTGAAGCTTATGGATGCCTTTGTCGTTCCTGCCCTGAGGTTCCTTGATGTGTTTTTTTAGGCATTGATTTCATTTTGCCTGCTTTAGGTAAATCTCAGTAGCAGGGGATGATTCAGCTCAAGAATTGTTTTCTTTGGGGACTAATCATTCTGTCTTGATCTACRCTCCTAAATTTAGAGGTTAATCTCTGCAGGCTTCTTCTGGGGGGCGCGGGGGGGGGGCTGAAGCTTCAACTCTGAAACCTCCTGTGAAAGGACTAACCCTAGGCATTTTGAATCGCACTCTGTCTGAGTCTTTCTCTCTTGATTATGTATGGGACTAAGGAGACTGTATTTCTAATTTAGGCAGTTACAGATGAGGTACCACAAGATGGATGAGCTGATCTAATAGCCTGCTGATACTTCCTGGCCATGTGTTCCTGCTGTTTCTCTTGCTTCAGCTTGGGTGCTTGCGCTAAAATGGYGGGAAGCTACCCCAGCAAAACAAACGGAGCCAAGGCAACCTGAGCCCTCTGGCTGGGATGAAGGTGGGGACCAGAAATGATGGCAGAAAGAGGGCCGCCCTGTAGGGTGGAAACACTCAGCTGTGACTGTGATCCTTGGTATCCTTCTTCTATCCTTTTAACTGAGGGTCAAAATTGTCAAATCCTGTTACTGTTGTGACTTTCCTCAGTCCTTTAACAGCAGCGGCACTGACGTGTGGTGTTGCACCCCTGACACTGCAGAGGCCTCTAACTATGCTGACTGACGAGGGGCCAAAAGGATTAGCCAGCAATGCTACTGAGATAGGAACGAGAATGCGTCCCTCTTGCAGGAATGCGCTTGAGTTACTGAGGGAAATGGCCAAAGATGTSTAATAGCCCTTTTCTAGGAGGAGACTCCTGACCTCTGAGATGTCTTTCAGTGTGGGAGGTGCAATTAGATGTGCTGTTTGTCTGAGAGGAAGGGAAAGGGTCTCATCTATCAATAGATAACCTCTTACAATCATCTTGACAGTAGTTATTGTCAGTTAAAATCCAGTAGTACTTCTTTAGAGTTAATAAAACCAAAGCCCCTCAGTAAAGTGAGCTCTAAGATGTACTTCTTGTCTAAAATTTAGAAATGAAACCTCTGCAGCAGAAGGAATAGAGCTGCTGTTATTATTTGTCATCTCCCTCCATTAACAATAATTAATAGTGGAACAGGTGGAAAGTTAGCAATTTTTGCTAAGAAAAAAAATACCTTATGTTGGATAGAAACCTGCCTATTTTTTTCACAGCGGTGCTTTGACTCTGTAATTTCCACATCTTGAGCCTAAAGTGGCTGGCATGATGAGGGAATTGAGACCTGAGCTATTATCAAAGTGTCTGGAGTGGCACCTCCAAGCAGTAGTGAAAGTTCTCTTCCTCCTAAGAACTGCCTTAGTCTTTTCTGTTTCTGATGGAGGAACTGGAGGAACAAACTGCGAGGGGAAATGCATTTGAAACSGGTCAGTGAGTAATGAAGTGATGGCCTCAGCCTTGAAGTCTGAAATAAGAATTCTACGTTGGGCCAGAAAGTGAAAGTCTGATCGCTGCACTTAACATTTCAGACTTTATTTGAAGTCAGTGATTTTAGAGGTTATCTTCTTGCGTGACCAAATTAGCACACATGCATATGGCTCGGCAGGGAATGAATCGTGCTATGGATTACTTCTGGGCTGTGCAGTTGGATTTTGACAAATACGTCCAGTCCCATGCTGTGGAATGTGTGGACAAGGTTCAAGTTTGCACTGATGGAAACGGAAACCTCTTGCTATACTGAGTTCAGTTTGTTTTCACATGTGGTGTGTTGTCTATCTGGTATGTCTGTTTTATTTATAGCTATATAAATATATTTTTTAAAAAAAAGCTAGTTGGCGATTTTCACATCAATATTGTGTTTTCAACAGAAAATGGCTTATTAGTCAGCAGAGGCTGCTGGCAAAGTCTTATCATTTGGATCTAAAAATATTTGGGTTTAATGAAACATTGGGAAATGAAGACTTTGGAATAGTGTTTTTTCCTGTAAAATYGTGAAGAACTTGATGCATCTGTTAACAAATCGTTTTTTGTTAAAAACATTTTGAGTGAAAGTATATCACAGCTGGCTCGGACATTATGTATGCATTATATATGTGTTATATTTTGTCTGCTGAGACCTGGGAAAAGAACTTCTTTGTGTGTAGTAGGGAAAACTAGATTTGCAAAGGCTGATGTTTGTTGTGTTTTTTGTTTGGTTTTTTGTTGTCCAGGGATTTTATAAAAAAAAAAAAAAAAAAAAACCAAACCAAAAACAAACCAAACAAAAAAACCCAAACAAAAAAAACACACCACCCTGGTAAATTTGCCAATATTTTTATTAGATCTGGCAGCTTTTCTTTGAAACTCTGAATTCTAAATGGTGTTCCCTGTTTGCTTAGAGAAAGCAAGGGGCCCACTTCACAGTGTTTGCTCTGAGGTTGGTGCACTGACAGGCAGGCATTTGTCCACATTTTTTTTATTATTAACTGGAATAAGCAGTTTAATAACTAGGATTAAACCATCAGATCATGACAGAGTAGCATTAGCTGCAGGAACCAAGTTGGAAAGGATTCCAGATGTGATTAGATGAATACCTGCCCTTTAGGGGAAATAGTTAAGTGGGCCTCTGTTTTTATTGGTAAGGTAAATGTTTCTTGGGCCATTCTAGGCAGGTATCCCAGGTTTGCATTTTCACAAAGATGTTGCAAATCCCTAGTGCCAAAGATTAGACTGTATTCTAGACTTGAGCCAAAGTTGCCTCCCTGATGAAAATCAATGATTTTGCCAGAACACACAAGATTCTGCTATCTCCTTGAATTATTTACATTTTTGTTAGAAATGCAAAGGTGTGTTTACAGCATGCTAGTAGATGAATATTTCCTTTGAGGGGAGGTAGAAAGGGGAGAGTGGGGAAAAGCTGTGATCAGAGACCTCTGCTGAAAGGGAGAGTTCCCCCTCCCACTGAAACAAATAGCAAAATGTTACTGGCTTCAGTGGGATTAAAAATGATCATGAAGTTGTATGTTCCCTCATCCAATATAAGTAAAGAGATGTTTATATCTTTTACATGATTGAGTTTCTACTGTGTTCACATGCAGATATGTATTCAGGGGTATGAAACTGTATTAAAAATCAGAAGTAGAAAAATGATTTTTGGATAAAACTATATGTTTTCTATCAATCTGTTTAGAGATGAAAATAATATAAAAACCTTCTTGTTAGACTACAGAAGTTCATTCTGTTAGGAGCTGGCAAATTCTGGCTTGCTGCTTTGGGATGAGTGCTGAGAATGATTTCCCCCCCCTTCCCATCCCCCTGTTATTAACCACTTTAGGCTGTCTTTGCAAAAGTATCTAGGTGCCAAAATAACTGTGTAAATCTGGCCCTGGAGCACTACAATACACTTCCCCCAAACACTACATTGCAATACTGTTCCAGTCTGTGCGATGGGAGATGTATTGCACAAAAAGACCTCACAAATCTATCTATAAACAGCTCTACTGTCTGCCTAGTCGCTGTATAAGAAAAATGAAATGGACTTAAGGCACCAAGTTAATATACTCTAACTTGACATTTTATTTCTTCACCAATATGATTGTCTTAAAACCTTTCTTCCCTGATCGGTCTTGAGCACTCAGGCTAATAGTGCAAATGTGCTTAAACATCTTCTAAGGCAGAACACAAGCATAAGGCTTTGAGGGAGTAATTGTAAAGGTGACTCTTGTGTTCAGGTAAGTTTAAATAAGTCTTCCAGAAATTACCAAAACTGACAACTTGCACCTTTTCGTTTTATTATATATTTGCTCTGCCCCACCTAATTGAAAGGTTATGTTGGTGTAACTTAGTCTAAGGGACCTGGAGGATCACATAGAGGAGGACAGAGAATGGTGAAAGTTGTAATAGTTTCGGTGTAAGCTTATTTCTGTGAATACCTTTTTCTGCTTGCTCTTCTGGCAGCTTGCTGTGTAAAAGGCTGAGCCTTCATTTCCTTTTCACTGTGATGCAGAGGAGTGTTTCAGGTGATTGTAGAACCACTTGGTGAAACTCACAGGCTCCACAATACAGTACTGTATGAAGATGTTCTTCCGTAAGAGAAGTGTGTAGTCCTGAAAGAGTCTAAGGAAGAAATCCTGCAAAATACTGGGGTTTACAAGTTTCTCTTAATAGGTCTGGCCTGCACTAAAGTTTGTCTGCATTTGTTGCAAGTTCTGCATTTATCTGTGCCCTGGTCCAAAGCTTACTGAAGTCAGTCTTTGTATGCACCTTGATGGGCTTTTGATTAGTACTCTTAGAAAATTTGTTTTGGCTTCTGTTATTGAGAGATTTGCATGGCTGACATGAAATTAAACCAGGACACAGAAAGCACTTTATTTCCATCACCTGCAAGGGAAATAACGTCAACGTTTTTTGAACTTCTGAACACTTATTTCTGAAATCCTTCCCTGCTACACAGCAGAGCGTCTGGCTGTTGTTCCTAACTAAGAGTAACGCTCCTCTAGCATAATGCACAAGATCATCTTAGTTAAGAGGATGGAGGAGGTTTGCCCATTGGAGATGACAAAAAAAATGGGTGTGGGTCAGAAAGGGAAGGTTGTCTCGGCAGACAACAGGTTTTAAGTAAACTGCAAAGAAAGCAAGGTGTAGCGATATTCAGCTTGACCGACTTCCAAGTGTCCGTGGCCCTTTTGGCAGTGGGGCTTTCCCTGAGAAATCCCCTCTGTGGTTTTGGAAAAACGTACCCCTTGCCACCACAAGTTCTCTGAGAGCGTTTCAACAACACACTGGGTATTTCAGAGCTGGGCCAGGTTCAGGTAAAAACTGAGGGGTCACCACAGGTTGCAAGAAAGTATTTTTACAGGGGCAGAGGTTGGTGACTTAAGGTTGAAAGAACTACCGCGGAGCAAAACAAAATCTCTCAGTCTGACAGACTTCTGTTCGGACCTCATACAGTGGTTTCTGTTGCAAATGAAGGGCAGCCTTGTTTGAAGGCCCAAACATGAAATGAACTTTGGAAGAAGTGGTACAAGGTACCGATAATTCATTTGTAGTTTGCTTTTTTTTACCTACTTATTCTTCACTAAAGAATTTCAGTCTTCTCCTGAGTGCCCCTGGGCCTTGCAGAAGACTAAGTGGCTCTGATAGAAAGTGAGATCATGACAGTAATGAGGTAATCCTTCTTTTCCTGTCTTTCTCTATATTTCTAGTGCTTCCAAAACAAATATTTATGTTAAAAAAAGCAAACAAAAAACCCCATCCCAGGCCCATAGGTGAGGTAGTCTTTCATATTTTTATTACTGCTTTAGTAACAGTTTTCCCCACACCTGTGGCTTTAATGAGGCTTGAAAAAAATGTAGGAAAACATCAATATGCTTCTCAGGCTGAATAAAAGCATTTTGGTTTTTTTCAAGTTGGTCTGGAGCCTGTTGCAGTTGATGAGCCCTTCCAGTGGGCTTTGGATCAGGCCCCAGGTTTTTTAATTTTGGGGGCACAGGGAGAGGGAGTGCAAATGCATGTGGGTGCTTCAGAGTTGCCTTTTAGAGTGGCTTTTGCAAGAGCAAGCTGCATTAGACTCTTCCATAGAGGATGTACTTTTGCTCCCTGCTTTACTGTAAATTCATGGTAGGAGCAGCTGTGAAGGAAACACAGCAGGGAAAATCCAAGTGCGGGAGTGTCTTTGACCTCTTCTGCTGCTTTGTAACCCCCCTCCCTTTGCCCCCTGAGACATGCATGCTTCCTGGGGTGATGGATGACTGAGAGCAAGAGGGGCTTTAGCGTGGCTGATGTGATACTTTTACTTGGGAAGTTGCTTGAAACTGGGAGAAGTCAAACTGATGATGATTTTAAAAAAGAAACTAAAACCCCCAAACATGAACATTTTGGCTTTTTAATTAATTGAAGTTATTTCACCTGTTCTTTTATTTTTGATGGTACCTTGTTTGGATGCTTGGAAAAAATGAACAGCCTTTTTCTTCTTGTATATGTCCTGAATTTACATTATATAAGCAGCTGCTTACAATAATTGATAAAGATAAATCAGTCAACCTGTGGTAATTTAAAAACAGAAGTAAAAAGGCATTCCTTATTTTAATGGCTTTGTCCTTAAAGCCTTAGGTATGATTTTTTTTTTCCCTCCAACTGAGATCAATATGAATGCTTTTGTCTCAAAACAGAGACCCAAGTACCAAATTGTTGAACAGATTTCTCCTTTGAAAATGCCACTGTCACTTGAAAATGCCATGTGTACAATGCAGCTGTCTGACTTCTCAGGATTACAAAGAAACAAGACCACATGAAGCCTATAAACAAGCTTGTAACTCAATGTGTAAAATTTCAATGTTTATTTCAAATGTTTTGAGACTCTCCTTTGCTGTAAAGTAGTGTGTTTGCTTGCAAAAACTCCCACCCTTCAAGCGATCATATTGAATTTTGTAGCTTTTGTCATCACTTCTGTTCACACACTCTTCCACAAGTCTGAATAATGCAGTATGTTTTCAGTGTCAAACTTGTTCCTGCTTTTTAGTCTTTAATCTACTTTTTTCCCTACCACACAGTTATATTTTGGGGTTTTTTTCACTTCTTTTTAGTCCTTCCTAGCAAGTTTGTTTTTTCTTTTGGTTTTGGTTTTCTTTTCTTTTTTTTTTTTTTTTTNTTTAAAACCATCTCCTCCTCAGATGTGGGCTTCTGAATTTCCCGTTCTGAACTGCCACTGAGACGCATGCTTTTAACACATTCTTTTTATCATTAAAACAATCCTTCATGGCTAATTCACCAAAGCGGGGGAAGTGACCGGCTGCTGTTGGTGTTGATGAATATGATGACTATATCAGTTTGTCATCTGGCATAACCATTGTCCTCTTCTTCAGCTGGTGTTCATTTGAGTTTATGATCTTACAGAAGTATCAATATGTGATGCTTTTATTCAAGTTTGGCCAAAAGAGATCTTTCAATAGAATAATAAATCTTCTTTGTTTCAGCTGTGTATATATTGCAACACCAGCTTGTGATACTGTGATGAAAATTCTGTAGTCCAAACAGATTTGGTTCAGATCAGTGGTTGCATAGCAAATCTCCAAGGAATATTTATGAACAGATGACACCCTTACCAGAACCAGATCGGCACATGAGAAGGCCTTTTGCTCCTGGAGGTGCTGTTTTCATAGAGTGAGATGTAGATGCATTTAACACTCATATCCTCTAGTCAGGAGGAGTTAGGATTTCAGAGGATCTGAGCCTTGGTCACTGCATTTCCCAAAGAACATAGCACAGTACCTGCATCCTCTCTTTAAACTGGAGTTGACCTTCCAGCTTCAGCTGGAGTGGTGTTGAGAGGTGTTAGACAGCTGCTATGTTGCAAACCAGAGCTGGCTGCCCTTTTCAATAGTCTTGGCAATTTAGCCCAGTGCTTTCAGAGAGAAAGCGCAAAGGATAGTCCTTAGTGTAGCACAAGAAATGATCAGCATGGATCTTGTTATCATTAATAGAATTTTTTTCTCTCTTTTAGGTCTTAAATGCCCTTGCTGGAAGAGGGAAGTTTGAAAACTACAATCTTCCTGGCTTTACTTCTTGAATTTTCCAATTGTTGCTGCTGGCAAGACAGACAGACTAGGACCCTGCTCAAAGATGACCAGTGCTAACTCCGGAAAGGTATGTTTGCCATTTTTTGTATGTTCAACATATCCTTAGCCTGGCAATGGCCCTGTGAATGCAATGGAGAAGCAAAGAATAAGTACTGCTGTGCAAGGTGACGAGATGCTGCAGGAGATCTTCGCGGGCCTTACGGTAGGCATTTGAACATATGTAAGTACATTGCTGGGCTTTGTGTGGCCGAAGRAGTTTGGGAGAGGTTCACGTGTGGGGCAATTCAGAGTGTCTTTATATACTTAGCTACCAAGCTTGGTACCTGTTGTTGTATAAAACCAGGTCCTGTGCCTAATCCATGAAGTCCCAAATTGCCCAGGATACAAGACCTCAAGGATGTATAACATGCAGCTTTTCAGTGTGTTTGGCTCAGCCACACCTACCTTTGTAGATTATCTCTGGAAAGATATTCAGTCATCAGCAAACTTAACTTCTGCGCTTGCCTGTGCCCTTTTGTTGCTGCCTGCAAGTGAGAAGGGCTTGTAGGGTGACCACTGCTATTCACCTGGCTTTGCGGCACTGATGAGAACCAGAAAGGGCGCTCTGAGCATGCTGCAGCTATGTATTGCTTCATTTTCTTCTTGCATGAGTTGAAAACTGGTCTTTGCTTTGATCAGAATTCCAGGGAGGGAACAAAATAAACAATGTTGGACTAGTGTGGGGCTTTCTTTTTAAGTCTGTGTAAGTGCAGCGAACATTAATTGCTCATAAAAGTGTTTTCCCTCACAGTGGGAAATGAATTTTTTATTAATGGCTTCTCTGCTTTCGAATGGAGAGTGAAAAAAGGACTTGGAGGAGGACAGACATGTGGCATCACTGAGAGATCTGTAATATGCAAGCAGGGTGCGTGGCTGGTAACTGTTGCCTCTCACACTTGAGAATGCTCATCTCATCACATGCGCCAAGCAAAATACAATGGAGCTTCTTTCTGGACCGTGCTTTTCTGGGGTGGAAGAGGAGAAAGGCTGGTGGCTTGAGCAGGGCTAGTCCTAGTCCAGGTACAGCCCTGGGAGAATTGGGGTGAAGGGGCTGAGACTGCAAGAGGTGTTTTCTGGCTGCCATCAAAAGGTTTCTGCTTGTGTCAGGGCCTGTCCAGTCTGTGAAGGTGAAGGGAAAAAAAAATTATTCAACCATTTCTTCATGAAACTAAGGAAAAGCAGCAGACTGCTGGGCTGTGCAATGTATCTCAAATGAAAAAGTAAGCTAAAATCAGCTTCCAGAAGAAGGAAAATAAAAGGCATATAGCCAAGGCATTGCAGAACCTACTTGGTTCCTACTTATATTGCGCTGAGCAATGGTAGCTCTTCTCTGACCTTGTACGTATCCATATTCTTCCAAGGCAAATAAAATATGGAAGGGCGACACAAGGTTGAGAGTTTATGTGATCAAAAGCTTTTCGTAGGGTATATTAGAATGTGAATTTATTAGGCTGTCAAGTATTTTGATACCTAGCTATACGGAGTATCTACTCTTGTGTACTGCCAATTGTCTTTTGTTTTGTAAATGTGAGGAAACCTATGGCAAATATCCATGAGGTCAGAGCATACATATAGGCAGGCTTGCAGCTTCCCTCATGTAGCGGTAACTCATATACTTTTTATACTGAAATATGAAATAGATTCTTTCCAGCTAAAAGGTGCAGATAGAAATGAAAAACTTCTCATTCATCAGCTTTCAGCAAAGTTGAGTAATTACAGTGTAAACAGGTGAAATACCAAATGTGACTTCACTTTTTTTGTTTATAATTCTAAAGTGTTTACACACTTTCAAGAAAGATTTACATGAAGAACACAGATAAGTAAATAAATGGAGTGAGTATATGATTAATGTTTTTAAAATAGTAAATGCTTCCCATTTGTAACATTCTTGAAATAGATTGGCCATGTAGGCCTTGTTTTTCTTCCTGCTTTACAAGGCCGTCTGTGTTTTGTTTATTTACTGTACAAATTTATGTTCAATGCCTCCTTTTTTGTTTAATCCACAGGAGAATTTTGGTCACTGGCAAGATCATTAAACTGTGTTAATACATGTTTAATTAACTCTTTAAAACAAAATATATRTGATAAATTACTGTATGTATAATTAAAAGGAATGAATAAGTTGAATAATGACAAAGCAGGAGAATGAAATTACACATGTGAGTGGGATCAAACATAATGTTAAGAAAAGGACTACATAGGCACACAATTTCACTTTTTCCGAGATGCTGCAGGCCACAATTAACACTGCAGCAGATCCATCCTATGATCAGGAATGTTTACTACTGCTTAATATTGTCTACTTACTACTGTCCTCATCTGTTGCTGCTTGTCTTGTACTATGTCCAGAGCAGTGGAAAAAATTTATTTCTACCTGTTGGTGTTTCTGCAGGTTTTAATCCTGACAGAGATGCAGTGGCTGTAAGGAGTTGGGTAGCAAGGCAGCCTCAGCAGTAGGTCCTGGGAAAAGTTGCTTTCTGAGGAATAAGGAGTCTGTAGAAGAGAAGTAGTTGTTCTCAGTTCATTTGCTAGTGACCACGCCATAAAAATCTTCACACTTTGTGCAAAGTGGTGATTTCAGCAGTGTAACTAAATCCTGGTTCTGCAGAGGACGAAAGCCCCACCTGTGTGTTAAGCAAGTGCTTCAGTGCTTTCCTGAGAGTGGGGCCACAGACAGGAATGTAGAATAGCCTGTCCAGTTTGAACAAGCAACAGGAGCTCATCTTGTGGCTGTTTCAAGCAAGGCAGTGGAAATTGGTCAACTCTGTGTTGACCAAATTGGAAGTGGTTAAATGCAGGTAAACGCAGGGGCTGAAGAACATTTTAAATACAGCAAGTAGATAAATCAATTTTGAAGGAAGAGATCCTTTCTAGCAAAGTTCAGTAGCACCAATACAGTGGTCGCCATTTCAAGTTAGATGGGGCTTGTTCAGAATGGCTACATCTGGATAAAACTTGTAATGTGAAACTTTTGAGGGATCTAAAGCAAATGCAAGCTCGGTTACACACTGGCTCACAGATAGATCGATATTCCAGTGTTCTCACTGCAAAATGAAAAGTCCCAAGATTTTGAGTACCGGTTTGATATCCTTAGTGAAGTGCTTGTAACTGTTTGAAATTATATTTTGTTTCAAAATGTTCAATTAAAGAGAGTAGCTCAGGAAGAAGCAGTTCAGTTTTGTAGGAACCCTATTTTAATAAACCCAGAATGACAACAGTGGTCTTGATCCATTTAGACAAACAAGATTAGGAATTTCTTCAAAAAGAAACTAAGTGCGTGTTTGAAATGAGTGGATGTTTACTTTACGAATCTCCTAATTAGGAGCATCCTGCACTAAGTGTAGGTCAACACAGGCTTAGACACTTGGTTCCACTGTACCGTTCTTAATTTTAATTTTTTTAAAACGCAAAAGAATAAAAAAAGGGTCATAGTTGCTGCTGGCACTGCGGTGGGATCTCTGTCCTGTCCCTGCCTCTGCCAAGAGGGTGGTTTGTGTCTGGGAAGTTCATGTTGTTACTATATGCCTCAGTTTTCTGCACTTGTAAAGGAAATGATGATATTGAAATATGTTTGTAGCAAKGGAGAGGGAAGCTCAGCATATAAGATGGCTATTATAATTATACAATAATCAGCTTTAGTACCAGTTTAAATGCTGCATCTGAATGACTTAATATTACGGAGATTGTTATGTTAGAGATTGTCATTTATATAGTGAAATGAGGTGGGTTTGATTCTATGACTCAATTGCAGCAAGTCTGCGTGGGGAAAAAAGTGTCTTAAGATAGTGATGGGCATGATTCAGAGCTCTGAATCCCTGTTGAGGTGAGAATATTTCAATCTGGCATGAAAAGAGGCTTCTACTCCAGTCTTCTTGTGACTGCTCTTGCCCAAATCCTTCAGCATTCGGATGCAAAACCTTAGAACTAAACCCTCCCAGATCTAGATGGTGTTATTTCAGTCTCTCGTACATTCCCCGCCACTCCCACAAAGTTCATGGTGTTCAGATTGAGTCTTGGATTCATCTTACTGTGGAGAGGTGCAAGCCATAAAACCCAGATTAAGGGGCTTGAAATGTCTTTTTAGAGCTGTGCTGTATTTGGCAATTTGTGTTCCTTTGGGGTTGACAGAATTTTTTTGGCAGTTAAGTTTTCACTCCCTGAGTTTTGCTCTGAGATTCAGGTTCAAATAAATCTGAAATGTGGAGCAGAATTCAGTCCAAGTGAGTGAGTTTCCCATGGTTTCTGTCTGAAACAATAAATCCTTCCTCAGAGAGAGAAGGGCAAACCTCCACCTTGGTTCATCCAGAAGATTTGCAGATGCTTCTATGAACCTGGGTTTAATTTGGGGTTTGTAAGAAAGCCCTTTCGTATTTCTTCAACTCCTGTTTCAACTCCAGGGTATAACCCTGGCTGTGTCAGAGTTAACAGGAGTTTTTCCACTCCCATTTGCAGCAAAGGCAGGATTTCCCACCCTGAAGTTCTGCCTGTTTCTGTTTATTGCCCTTACAGGCCAAATACTGAATTAGTAAGTATACTTAGTGAAACACCTATTGATTTCAAAGCTGAATTTCAAAACCTGAGGATTTCATGCTATTCCCCTTAACTCTATTAGAATTGGAAGTGTATTAGCTATCAAATGTACTAATGACCCAGTAGATGACAAAACTGAATTGAGGAAGTGTAGCTCACTGAGGGCACATACATTCCTGGATCTTTTTTCTGCATTTTTAACAAAGACTCTTCGGCTGCCTTGAAAAATTCACATGCCCACTTCCCTGGCACTCATTGTACCATCTGTACACACAGCACATAGCGTACCTCCTGATTTTAAAAGAAGTATTGTTCTGCTCTCCAACCTGCAGCCTGCTGTACCATGTAAACTGGAGCAAAAAATGTCTGTCTAATCGATCCTTATTTAATAAACAGTGTTATCAATGCCTTTGAGACAGCTGTACAGTGTATGACATGGGGACATCAGGACATTTGCTGGCTTGCGTTAATTGACATGGCAACGTTGTTTTTTGGCCTGGCACACCAGATTGAAAATTGAATTTACAAAATCAAACTGTAGTTATCTACATTCCTTGATGTCCTCCCAGGTGAGCTACTGGGCTTCATGCTAATAACTTCTAAAGCAAGCAAACTTTAGCTAATTATGTGCTAGTTTATTCTCCCTTGCTAAATTTTGGCAGGTTGCTTCTGTAAATTATGAAAAATAAATGTGAAATATGCAGATGTCTTTTGTTTGAAGCAGATGTTTGGTCCGCCTTGCCAGAATCTAATCAGCTGTTTCCCCGGAGTTTTTTTTCTCCCCCCACCCCCAATATTGTCCAAGAGCTTTATGAAAACATGAAGGGTTGGGGGAGTGTAGAACAATAGGACATTGCTTTATTTTCCATCTACCAGACTTCAAGGTAACTCAAGGTAGATTTTTAGGCTGTTGTCTTCTCTGTCTAAAGCCACAGCAGATGCTGGCAGAGGGCCCATAAGGCACAATATTGTCTGAGGACAGGCAGAATGCAAATGCAGCCTTGCCTGTAGTGGGGGCGGTGGTGGCAAGTTGGGAGGGAGCCAGCGAAAGCCGGCTTTGAAGTCCTGATGGTACGGTGTGGCCAACACCCACAACTTGTGTGCTTCCCCCATGGGGAGCCTCACAGATGGGGGAGGTACAGATCTCCAGGAGCATAGTGCAGCTGTGTTAAAGGCGAGGTGGGTGGCAGGATCTGTTTCTTTCCCTGTTGCCCCAAATCACCCCCCTCCATGCCCTGTTGCCTACAGCATGGCATGGAAGGAGGTTGAATTAGCTGGTGTTGCAGTGTTGCACCCTGCGCTGCCTGGCTGGGCTAGATGGAGCCTAGCAGGGGTGTTGCAGTACTCTGTTGCCATCTCATCCAGCACTACCCTGCAGCACAGGGTCTGAATCTGCCCTTAGGGGTACTGACTGTTTGCTGTAGCCTCCTGGTTATAAAAGCTTCTGAAAATGAAGCCCTTTCCAGAAGAGTCTGATCCATGCTGTACCTCATACTTTGCTCCTGGCCTGCTGTGTAGCATGACTTCCAATCCACAGCTGCGCTGACGTAGCAGCTGTGCCTCCCTTGCTATGGTACTCTACCCTCCCAAGAAGCATTTCTGTCTCAACAGCAGCAGTTACTACAGTTAGAAACCAACATAAAGTGCAGAAAAGGGTCCAGATGAAGATCCCTTGAATCTCAAGGACCATCCTCCCTGCCATTACAGCTCCAGCAGGCTCATCAGAAGCTCAGCAATAAGAATAGTAATAATTTTTTTAGTACAGTGCTCAGCACATGCTTTGCACTTTCCATTTAAGGCTTTCACTGCTCTTGATTGTGCATGGATTTAAACTTCCAGCACTCCTAGAGGGTAAGTATCATTATCCCCACTTTACTTACAGGGAAACAGACAACAGAAATAGGCTAAGTGATTTTTTTCAAAAGAAGAAAAGATGAGTTTTGTGTTTAAAAGACTTGACTGGGGGTTGGCATCCTGATTTTGTTAGTCCATGTCACAGCCTACTATTGGAAGCATTTTTCCAGCTACCGTCAGGGCTCCTCTTGTGGGTCAGCAGAGAGGGAGATATTCCTGCTACACAGTGTTGGGATTTGGCTCTGTGTGTTCAGAGCACATTCATTTTTGGGTGGATCTGCTGATCCGCTTCCAGAACCTGTGCTCTTACATTAGGTGCTTGAAGCTGAATGGCAAACGGCTGCTGAATTGGTAACAACTGAGCATCTCTAGGAACCAAGAGGTACAGGGCAGTGGGCAACTTCTGAGTGATAAGCACTTCAGTACTACTTATTTTTTATCATGGCTGAAGCACAAATCAAGAGCCTGTTGTGATAGGTGCTTTGGAAGCAATTAAAATGAATAGTCCTTGCCCCAGGGACCCAGGTCTTGAGATTGTGGCAAGATGCTCTTTACTTGTAAATAGATTGCTGGAGGGAAGGATAATTCAGCAGTCTAAGACTGCTAGGGAATTTTTTTACAGTAAAACTGAAGGGGGTGAAAGAACCATTGCCAATTTTTTTTTTTTTTTTTTTTAGCTTCTTTACATTTAGGGTTGAAAGAATCCATTTTTGGTCCTTACGAAAGCATTTGTTTAATCTGACTGTATCATCAAGGAGTATCTCTTTTTTTTTTTTTTTTAAAAAGAATCCTTGTAAGGCAGTATGAATATATAGCCCTTTGATTATTCAAAAAAAAAATTGTACGAATCAAAATAAATTTGCCTGAGCAATTTAAAATAATTAACCTTTGACAAACCTCCCTCTCTGGTAATGGAATAGTAACTATATGAATAAAAGATAAGTCGTGACATTCAATGAATTACAATATTCATCCCATAAATTACAGGATAAGATAGCAATATAATCTACATTTTTATAACTGTAAAATGTCCTGAACAGTAGCCCCCTGTACTCTTCGGCGTAATTTTTTTCTATTTCTTTGAGGTATGCAGCGCCTTTTGTATGAAAAGCTTCCCAAGTGATGTTAAGTTTCCGCAGTGTCCACAAAGGCTGGGACCCAGGCCTTCCTTCCCTGCTCTGAAAGGGAGTTTTTGCCTTAACGGGAAACCCATGCTACAAAGGGATTCTCCTGAACGGTAACAGTAAGTGCAAATTATGATCCTGGGAGTCTCCTGCTATATAACCAAGTACAATGCCAATAAACCAGGGGTGTAAACCACATGAGCATATGGACAAAATATGGTCTGAATGGCATGATTATGTTTCTCAGGCCATAATGAATTCATCCCAAGGTGCAACTGTACATCTGTTGTTATAGTGTTCATGATAGCAAACACTACAGTTAAGGTTGCAGTTTAACTCAAATTATAGCCACCTGTTTCCGTTCACTAACAACTTTCTTAAAAATGATTCCTTCTGGACTGATCCACATCAGTCCTAAAATGGTCATTCACTTACATATTTATTTGGGGGGAAAATCTGTTTGATTTATAGAGTAGGCAAGCTGAAAGACTTCTGCCACACACCCCCCCCCACATCCCCCTGTGATTCTCACCAATGTATTTTCCTTAAAAATAAATCAAACCCTCTGGCTTTTAAGGGACTGATCCAACTCACATTAATTTTTTTTTGGTGAATACCGTATTGGTCTTTCTGTGACTCACTTGGGCTGCTGGCATGGAGTAATACTGTGTAGAAACAGAGTTGAATACTGCACATGAAGCTTTAGCTGCTTAGAAGTTAGGAGTCTTGTAAAGACTAGTTTTCTAATATCTGTTCTCATTGTGTAGTCGATAAGTGTTGCTTACGTGACATCCCATCTTTCTTTAGGTGGGATAAATCCAAACCACTGTCTTCACAGACTGGAGAGGTAGGGTAGGATGCTTGAGTCTTGACAATTGATACCAAGGAAGATAAATTTCTTTCCAGAAAGTTTGCCACTCCTCTGGGAAGGATGAGGTACTAAAGAGACTATCAGCTATTATCAAAACTTTAAAAATGGAAAAGAGGAAAATCTAATTTCAGGTCTACAAACATCATGTTCTCTTTCAGTGACTGTCTTAAACAATTTTAATGCAAAAGTCAACTTTGCAAATGTAAATTCCAAGTTAAGGTATACAAATGTTAAAGGAGAGTCTGCTACTGATCCTTAAACAGCGATGCATGTCAGTGATACGTATAACATTTTGAAGTGCAAATGAGTCTGAATGTGATAGATTACCAATAAACAATGTTTCTGGAGCAACTTCATTTCCTAGCAAGGGTCCATAGTGCATCTGTTACTGAATGCCCTCTGTTGTGCTTTCACCTGAGGTGCGTAAACATGTGACTGTGATTTCAGGTTTGGTTTTGATATGGCAGTATAGAGAGCGTTGGGCTGTTTGTTGTGCCATTGTATTGGGTTTCATTGTGAGCCCCCTCCTGACAGCTGTCCAAGTGCAGGAGGGAGATTACATGGTTCTTCTTGAAAAGCTAACTCGCCATGTCATGGTCAGCTCCCTCTGAGGGGCAAATGCTGATCCCAGCATGGAGCCTGAAGAGCCAAGTTAGACTCCAGGTTAATCCACAAAGGTTGGTAAGAAAAAAATCCTTCCCTTGAGACTTCAGAGCATTATTGCTCCATTTCTCTGGCTGCATGTTGCATTCATTTCCAGAGTAGCAGTAGGCAAAGTATATTGGGGTGCAACAGAAAAGTCACGAAAGAGAGTTCTCTGTCCCTTTCAGTTCTGCTACTTAAGTGGTCCTACTCACTAAGGACAGAGAAGTTCTCCAGTGCATGCAGAGTGCTTCTTCCTTTAAGTAATAGCATTGTTCAGCTTTCATAGACGTAGAATCCAAAATACAGTTTGCAAAGCTCATGCCCTTATCCTTTCTTAGTAAGGGGGAAGCTGAGAAGGGACTTGTCTGCAGCCTTGCAGCAAGGCAGTGGCAGACTCGGGATTGGAACTGAGATCCCAACCCTGCGCTAGCCCCCGGGGCTCTCCTTCCTCTGTGTACTGGCTCTGCTGCCTTCAAGGCTCTCCCTGCCTGTGAAGGTGAGAGCATTAATGGGCTGTAGCGCGACAGCTCTGCAAAACCTCTGCCGAGTGCACAAAAACTATTCCATTCRGCAAAGTGACTCCACTGTCATGCGTTCATTGTTAGAAGCAGGGACAGCCGTTGTGGTAGAAATTGTTGGAAACCATAACAGAAGACTGTTTTGTGGGGTTTTAACAAAATTTCTATAAGTTGCTGCTTGAAATTAGGACTTGCACAGCCTTTTTGTTCATTTGCTATCCTGTCAGCATATTTTCTACCAAGCTCCTGTTCTCTTGGGTGGGACAGAGGAAGATGCTGGCAAGATGGGCAGATGGATGGCAAGCTGCCACTCAGCCTGGAGCTTGCAGTCCACATCTACCTAGACCCAGAGGGCTAAGCATGGCACAATTTGGAGCCTAAAAGAGGAAGTGAACTTTCAGTGACTCATTTCTAATAACTCTTTTCCTTACCTTTGTTAAAAGGTGCCTTAGTTAAAGCTTGTATTATCACAGTTATAAAGATGCATTGATATAATTATGTAGTAATTGCAGTAAATTATCAAGATGAAATCATTAAGGCAGCTTTTTGTGTTATTGCTGCTTAAGTTAGATGTCTTTTTTTTTTTTTTATATATATTTGGGAGAGAAGAAAAGAGGAATTCTCTTGCAGCTTCAGTATTGCTAAAAATAAAGGAAGATTGTGCACTGCTGCTGCTGCTTACTTGACATTGTCAAGAATAATGTGAGTGAAATAGAACCAAAGCAGAGAAAAGTGTGTTCTTCCCTGAGCTCTAACAGGGTAGCATTATAGCTCATTTTATCAGGCTCTCAATCATGAAGTGGCCTTTTTTCTTGAACTTGCAGGCAGAGGAAATGGCTTACTTCACAGAATAAGGATATTTTTATGCTTACTATTCAGCCATTTGCAGGGAAAATGTTATTTACATAGATGAATTCGTGGGGGGGAACATGAAATTGCCTATTCACTTTTCTTTCCTTATGGCAATCCTGTGTGGATATTCTTGTTTTCTGTTAGTGATGTAAGAGGAAAGAAGGGGGAATATTGCTTCAGTCTGTCCCTCTTAATAGGTTTTTTTCATAGGCACAGAGTCCAGATAGTCTGCTGGTGGCAATGATATAGTTGATTTCCAAGATTTGGTGTATAGCAAAATATTAACAATGATGCAACTTCTGTGTTACTTCATTCTTGTTTATTCTTTTGTGCATATTTATCTATGTTTTCAAGGCAAAACTTAGTAGTGGCTCACTCAGGGGATTGGTAATTGGATATAGAGCCTTTCACCTCTAGGTCAGTGGTTCAGATTTGTTACAGGTCAGTACTGCCTGGGAGTTGCTACCATGTGACAGCTGCTCAGTGGCCCTTTATGAAATGAGTTGGTGGTCCCAGCTCATTTCCTTGAGAGCAGGTGTCTTCAGCACAGATCAAACTTGAGGGCAGCAGTGCAAAACCCATTGTTGGTAGAAAAGAGGAATCGCGCTTGGGTATAATGCTCATAGTTTGTATGAACTTTGGAAAAAAAAAAGGCAAGAGAGCAAATATACATGTCTAGATCCTCAGCTGGTGTAGATTTGGCATAGATCCAGTAAGTGTAGCTGCAGTGATTATCACCAGCTGAGGATCCCCAGACAAATGTAAATCTCCAAACAAAAAACATTTCCAACATTAAAATACAGTTCACTGTGGATGTACTGTATTAGTAATTTAAAGGTTATGGGTGTTACAGTAATATTTTAATTAACTAAAGACCAAAATTATAAATCCAAGTATCTTAAAATTATAATCACATTTAAAACAAATCCAGGCTTGCTGAAATTTGGAATAACATTAATTCTTCCATCTAGTGATGCCCCGAGATAACCATACAATTATGGTTAATGCATTTTACTGTTTGTTGTCCCAAAGGAGATGAAATTGGATTTCAAAGATACATTAGTCTCCAACTTTTAATGACTCTGTGCTTTTAATGGCTTTGCCTGTGCTTCTGCCTAAACTTCCAGGGCAACAAAGCCAAGCAAGCAATTCTGAACCGTTGAGGTGTAGTGATGGTAGAAGTGAAGTCTTCCACTGAGGGAGCTCCTAACACTAGGGGAGCATAAATGTCTCATAACACTTACTTAGGAAAAACTCTTTACAGTTGGAGTAGTTTAGTTATCTCTGATATCATTGAAGTCTTGTTTAAGAGGAGTCTCAGTCTTGTCTGACAGTATGCAACAGGAAGATAAGAGAACCATTTGCTGTAGAAAAAAATAATTTCTGTTATGCTGAGATTTTGCTGCAGTATTTTAAATCTGAGTTATTCTAGTACTAATTTCAACTGGGACAATAAAAGGTACAGGGTGTCTAATTTTGTCATAAAAATGAGCTTGAAGTAAAATATTTATAAATTCTCAAAAGTAATTCTGTGCTTTAAAGAGCAAATGCTCTGTTTGGAGAGGGTGCATCATGGAAAGAAGTTGAACTTCTTTCAAATGCAGACTTCAGCCTTAATTACAGAGCAGTGACTAGCGCTTCCATTGCTTTAGGCTTAAAAATGATGGAGACAGACGAGTAGCCTCTTCTCAGTAATTGCTTTTCTTCATAATGTATAACTTTCTTTAAACCCACTATTCCCATGTCTCGTATAATTTAAGGAGCCGACTAGCTGACTGGATGTTGCTATTCCTTAACTCAAAGCTGCCAGATGAGGGGACGAAAAGGCAAGCAAGAGAAAAGTAGAGAGCGTTGGAATTACAGAATGGGTGGTGAAATGGCATTTTAGGTGATCCAGTCTGATGTGCTGGATGATCAAGTCTTATTTGCTGTGGTCCCTTGGTTGGTTGTTGATTATTGACAAGGACTAGAAGACTTGCTAGGTATCTTTTTAAAAAAAAAAAAAGTCAATTATCAAAGTGTTCTAATCCTAGCCTGAGTGTCAGATTCCTTCATAAACTTGTACCTTGTGTCATTCATAACTTAGTAAATTTGTAGGTTATTTGTTTCTCTAAGTCTGATGTTACCTATTGCCTAGGAATAATTAGTGACATGATGATGCAAATACAGCATTTGATCAAAAGGATCAATTTCAGTCTTTACAAAACTGAAGGAGTTGGGATTCAGCTACAGATTATTCCAGCCATTAAAAAAGGAGGCAAACATTGCTTGTGCAAATACTTCTGCTACATCTAAATTGAACAAACTAAGGCTCTGGAAGAAGGAAGGGTAAGAATTCCGGCTTCCATTCCTTTCTCTCTAGCTGAGACTTGGAGGTACAAGGGCATAGCTAAGTGTATCTTACTCATTCACCCAGAAAAAGACACCATTTGAATGCACTCTCTGAATAGAAGGCACAATGATAATAGCAACGTCACACAACAGAATGGCTACTGCCAAATCGCTTTAGCCTTTCTGCGTGATCATCAGGACCAGCAATCTGTTAACCAGCCCATTCCCTAGTTTTTGCTGCAGCAGCATGCTTTAATTTGAGATTACTGTTGCACCTAACAAGAAACAAAGAGTTCTTGAGAAATGGTTTAAAGAAAAAAAAAAAAAAAATCAACAAAAGAAATCTCACAACCCAAAGAGCCAAATATTGGAAGGTGAAGGGAAGATTAAGAAGAAATTGCCTGTTACAGAACTTCATTAAAGTCATTTATTAGCTTTGTAATGCCTAGCAGTCTGCTGGCTCCAGAATTTTTTCATACAGGGGAGCGGATAAGGGAGCGTTTCACTTTCATTTGCATTCTTGATCCCTGCTGCTCTGTTTATAGCATTGATGCTATTCATACAGTCTTTGCAATATTAATTTTTAATTTATGATGCTCATTAGGAGACACTTAAAACAGAACAATTATCATTTATCTTGATATATTATTTACTAAGACTTGCTGTCATGGTTAGGGACTTGTGATTTGTGGGAGGGGAATAGAAAACAGCTCCAAAAGGTGCTTGGCTGAAGGGACTGGGGCTTAGGAAGCGGTTGTCACCACTGAAGGCCTGAAGTTCTGATGTCTAAGCAAAAGACTTGCAGCACCTAATCAAAACTCGGGAGGAACCTTCGAAGATGAGCCTGGGACAGTGCTTAATGAACCTGCAGGATAATATTAATGAAACTCACTTGTAAACCACCAGCTCATCAATTATTCATCCTGCTATCGTCCTGGTACTTTACTGTCTTCCCTTTTCGTCTCAACGTGATTACTTTTTTTTATTCCCTCTACCCTCATTTTCCTTTTGTGGATTTGCTGACATGTACCCCTGGTAGCACTTCCTCCCCAGGAAATTGTGTTTCTCAAGGCAACCGCACAGTATCCACAGGAACAAGAAGGGTAAATTGTGCTCTTTGAGGCATTTGGATAAATGTGCCAGGTTTATTAAGACTTAATAAACCAGATTGCTGATATGACAGCCCTGGATAACCTGATTTGTTAAAGGCTACCATATTGGAAACTCAGGATCATCTATGCATGTCTTAATCAATTTGTAGTGTTTAGTAAGTTATTGTGACACATTATCTATATAGAAGTCTATATGGCAAAACAAAACTTCAAATAAGTGACCTACTAGGAATACATAGGAGTGCTCTTCCCTTCTCCCCCCACCCCAACCCCCCTGAAATTTTCCCTCATACAAAACTTCTGAGAATCCCTGCATTAGTCTCTGAGTTCCCGGGGGTTTTTTTATAATGTATGCCTGTGCAGGAGAGAAGGCAAATTGGATGTTTCGGAGCCTGATAATTGCGCCTCTGCATCTGAAACCAATTGTTGTATTTTTAGCTCTGTTTGGTTTATTTAGTTATTTTTAGACTTCCTGAAAGGGGTGTTGTTTCTGTTTGTTTTCTGTTTGACATCAAAACAGGAACAACAAATTACTAATTTTGTAACCTATTCCCTGGACACTTGGCTTTCATTTTTTTGAACCATTGCACAGCAGCAGTGGAACTGTATGCATGAGACCTCAAGGACTGATACCATCAAACACCTTCGAGTTGCACGCACCATTCCCCGCCTCTGTTCTGTTGAAAACCTTGACACTGTGGCTAATCTCAAAGGCAGTTGCTGTATTGATAAACTATATTTTCTAGGGGAAAGGGTAAGGAAGGAGTTATAAATTTTGTGGTTCAGTAATTCTGGCCCCCCCTTTTTTTTTTTTTTTTTCCTTCCATCTTCTGGATTTTGCAAGCTTGTATTTTTGTATTTAGAATGTATTTATACCGAAAGGGGAAAACAAAAAAAAAATCCACTGCCTGGCATTATGGGAAAGCTGATACAGTAGTCTATGATGACTTTTTCAAAGTCATGTAATGAAGACAATGCACAATGCTATAGCTAGTATTTTACTATGTAGCACTTCTCATCTCCAAGCCAGTTTAAAAACCTTAACAGATTGATCTCCGCAGCACCCTCTGCGAGCGAGGTACGTAGGCATTGTTAGCCTCTTTGTTATGTTGTATCAGAACTTCATTAGGCCCTGGGATGCAAATGCAAAAGGCATGGAAGGAAGTATTCAGTACACAAATCAATTGCTTACGTTATTTTGCACCCTGTTGTAGATTTAGATCCTCTTGTAAAGAAAACACTGCATAATGATGATTCCCTCCCCCTCCCCAGCAAGACCAGCTCTGACTACTGCTGTAAATAATTCCTCGTGCTTGGAGTTAGTCATATGCTAAACCCAAGCAAATTTATCTGACAATATTTTGTCCTCATTAATTGACAAAATATTGCCAAAGAGTTCCCTAATTGTTATACTACACAAACTCATTTAGGCAGGATTTTGAAAACCATTAGCATGATTTGGAGGTGTAAATCCTATGCTCTGATGTGACATGAGCACTCAAAACTGTTTCCTGACCCACGTCTGAGTGAGGTGACACATCTCCATGTCAAACTGCAACCCCACACAGGAACTAGCTTGTGTCCTGGAAACCTTATAGGTGTCTTAGCATGGCATGCTCCTGGGCTTACTGTGAATGGGGTGGGGGGATGAGTAGACATGCAGCATTATGCTCATATGGTGATAAACAGAGGATTCCTCGTGGCCCTGTGCTGCTCTGTGTAAGCAGGCACCAGGACTCGGACAGCCCTTCTGAAAATGAGTGTTGGATTCAAATCATCAAGACGCTCTAGACTTTTCTACCCATTCTAGCTGGTTATACAGGGTTTCATTCATCACCTCTAAAGAATGTTTTTGAATTAGTCTTATATCATTCCAACCAAATCCTACCTTTGCTGCTCTGGTAATTTAATGTGGAAGTCGCAATTTACTATAAACCTTCTTAGCAGGCAGGTAATCAACTTAACGGAGTTTATTGCACAAGCAGCTGTTCAGCAATCTAATATTATTATTTTTTTTACCTGTTATTTGCAGCTGCAGAACAGGATAAATCCACATCAGTTCCAGTCTCCGCCTGACAAAC
Source organism: Phoebastria nigripes (assembly GCA_035582835.1). Classification (NCBI taxonomy): domain Eukaryota; kingdom Metazoa; phylum Chordata; class Aves; order Procellariiformes; family Diomedeidae; genus Phoebastria; species Phoebastria nigripes. The sequence goes on from JAYKAV010000123.1 coordinate 574,485, forward strand.
AATCTCATCTCTGCCATGTTCTAATTTTTGATAACTTTCAAGATCTGGGTTCTGCAAACTATGAAGCACATAAATTGAACAAAATAACTTTGAATGAAGCATGCCTGCTTAGTTTCTCTGCTGTTTTACATGCCAAAGTCTTAGCATTTATATGGCATGTTAGTGATTTTTTTTTTTTTTTTTTGAAAGGGTTCACCTAGTTTTGTTGGCGGTTAACAATTGCTAATGTTTCTAATATGATAGGAAGAATCACCCCAGGTGTTTATAGCATTTCAAACAAGGCACAGCAACAAGCTGAGATGAATAGGTGTGTTCCTTCTAAAAATGGTGTGTGTTGTAGCTATACTGGGGCTTTTAAACCACAATTGTATTTCCCTAAAGCTTTCTTCGTGATAACATTCAGCTTTTTCAGCTTTCATTGAAGCTTGCAAGGGGGGAAATTCGGTAGCGTGCGTGTCACAGAGTAGCATGGCACAGCTCTTTTAATGCTGGCCCTTACAATCTTTGTAAGGTCATGTAACTTTTCTGATTTTTGCCTAGGGATAACTTTTCCCTTATTTTAACATATTTCCTTTTGTCTGGTTTGGCCAGTAATTGACTTTGTCCTTTTTTCATTTATTTCTCTGCCTCCTGGTTGTAGCATCCTCTCCCTGGAGTCTCAGGTTAGAAGTTTTCCCTTTTGTGAAACCATGACAGGTGCCTAATTGAATGATGAATGTCCCTTTATTACTCTGTAATTGAACTGCCAGCTTTTTGATTGGTTTGTAGAGATGCTCCACTCCTCATCAAGCACTGCGGGGGGCTCCGGGGCTGGCAGGCTGGGCCTACCCTCCATCTGTCTAATCGCATCTCTCCCCTACTTGGGTCTTGGGTGGGGAGGGGGCTCGGGGGGAGGAAAGTCATAATAAATTATGCTAATTCAGCGTCGCTGTGACAATAAGAATATCGCATTGTTACGTGCGTGGCGGTGGCAAATGCGAGAAGACGTTTTGTCGTCGTGGCTGCCCAGCCTGACAGGCCCTCGATGAAGATTAATGGCCCTCACCTGAGTGACAGAGCGGGGGATTGTGGGGCAGAGAGGGTCATTCATCATACTCTGACAGGTGTCATTCACTCCGACAGCCACACCACTATCGCCTGGCTAGCGGTTCCATTTTTCTGCCAGTTAAGCAAGGAGTTTAATAACATCCCCAGAATTAAAACTCATTCTTTGTAGCAGGTCTGACAGCTGAAAATAAGAAAATCAATTCTTCACATGTTATAGCCCAGTTAACTGACTAGGGCTTTGACTTTAATTTAGTCTTTGGGCTGAATTTCAAGTAGGGCGCTTTTGTAAGACATCATCTATTAAAATTTACCAATAGCACTAACTTCACTGTTATTATTGTGGCTGGATTAAAATGCAGCCTTTAATAGTGGATGTCATCTTCATTTGGTGCAAGCTCAAGTGCATACGGCTCTGGTGGGGGATATTCCACTTCATCCTCATTAGTGATGTTTATAGCTTCTCTCTTCATTAATATTGATCCCTTAAACTACAGAGAAAAACAAGACAGACACTAATTTGAACCATTTTGTATCATTAAACTGTTTGGATTTCTTGGTTTCAGTCATTCTGGCAAGCTGAATAAAATATTTCAGAAATAAAAGAAAAAAGGAGAGACAGCACAAACTTCTGGCAGCCTCTTGCTCCTCTTGGTGGTGGGAAGAGCCAGGTTAGTCTATGGCCCTGTGCTGCTGAGGGTTATGTGCTTCTGAATGGGGCTGGCTAATCCTGGGGAAGGCTTGGAAATAGCCCTGAGAAAACAGCTCTAAAATAACGACCTTAATATGTGTTTAATATCTCAGCTAGTGAAGCTAGGACAAAAGTGTTTGTTGCCTGTTTCATTTAATGCATTAAAACTGTTGTAGCCCAGGGGCAGGTATGACTAGCTGGAAGTTCCTCTGTAGAAACATGAATGAAGAAGACAGATTGATGTCTGTTTGTCTAACTTAGGAGGTTTGTGAATCATCAATGCGATACCACTATGAAAAATGCAACCAGGATCCAAAGAAGTGTGAGAGCAAGTATTTCCAGTGGACCTGGAAGCATTATTGCTGTTGTATAAGGCCGGAATGAGGCTGTATCTGCAGCAATGTGTGCATTTCAGGTCAACGTAATTGAGAAAGATTAATTCAATCCGGAATAAGCACCAAGAAAGGGCTACTAGGGTGAGCAGGAAAAGGCAGAGCTGTCTTACAAGGAGAGAACAAAGGACCCCAGCTTGTTTGGACTAGCAAAATGAGGGCTGAGAAGGACTGTGAGTGCTCTCTACAAATACTTCAGGGGAAGTAAACACAGGGAGTTAAGGAGAAGGGAGTCTTGATGTGATAGCCCAGGGCATTGCTTCTAGTCCTGTGTTCTTATAAAGCAACCATAATTTGTCTCCATGTAGATAATAAATCAAGAACTGTGGGAGAAGTTGTATGCGTACCTCTCGATCTCACTGAAGCCGTTCAGGTTGAGGGGAAGGAAAGGTTTTGTTTGGGGGGGGGACAGGAATTATCACACTTCAGGAAATTTATTTCTGTCTCTGTTGCAAGTGGAGAGGGAGCGTAGCACAGCCAGGGTCCTCCACAGACACCTCATTTAAGTGCCTGGAATTACATGGGAGAAGTTTGTACACCTCAGTTAAATGTGAATAAAGGGTTCAGCCCTAATTTTGTTTTATAGAGAGCACATTATAGTGTACTTTAAGATCTTGTAAATTTTTCCCTGTGCTCAATATGAAAGGTTAAACTTTATCTTGTGGAGACTACACTGCTTTGAAAGGAAAAATTTGCCTCTCTGTTGTTAGCGATCTGTGTTATGTTAGCATTATGAATGAATTGCATTTAAACAAACAGTGTAGTGGCAAACTGGGTACATACGTGTAGAAAAGCAATTTGACTATACAAAATAATAGAGAACATTTCGCAAGTCTCTATTTGGTCTTAGTTGTGTATATGTGGTATTTCTTTCCAGCGCAAAGGAGAAGCAACAAGTGAACGCCATCCTGGTTTGTGTTTTACTGTCAGGTCACAACACTAATGTTGTACGGCCTAAAAGGCTGCACAGGGCGTACAGGTGCTTGTTGCATACCATATAGCCAGTGCTTGCTTATAGGAGAAAAATGCCTTCCAAACTTTATTTCTAAATTAGTTAATTTTTTCTGAAATCATTAACAAATGAAGTCATTTCTTGTCATTGCAGTTGTTTGCATGTGAGGCATTAAATAATAAAATATCATTGGGCAGCCTTTGTCTTCACAAGAGAAATACTGTATGGATGATGCTGTATGGGCATATTGGGGGTGAAGAAATGTCGCTGACCAAGAATCAAGTATAGTGGCGTGTTGGAGACCTGTCTGACTCTTGAAAATGAAATAGCCCTTTGGGCTCTATTTGGTTCCAGTTTCAAACGGGATTGGAAGAGAAGGATCAGCAACGTAGTTGTACTGACATAAGTTGGTCATAAGTTTGCTCTTTTTTTTTGTTAACTGTGCATCCAAAGTTGTGTTTATTCTGAATATTTTTGTGTAGCTGCACGCTGTATGAGTAAAGTGAAAATAGAGAAAAGGAAGGGAATAGATGTTTTCTAGTAGACTCTATGATCGTTCTAGTCTTCAGTATTGCTCATAGAAATGAGAGCTGTTTTAAAAGCATCTGAGTCACTGACTATTTGGAAAGCAAGTCTTTTAATTAAAGGCAGGTTTTTCATAAGGCAACTCTAAATAAAGCAATACTTATGAACCTAAAGAAAAATACCCTATAATAACTTTTATTTCATTTAATAAGAGAAACATGATTAAAACACTCCTGTTACCTCACTAATGCAAATGCCTCTATGTTAAATTATTTCGATTTTTCCCTTCTCAATCTAGCTGGGTGGGTCTGCACTCCAGACAGTAGATTCAATGAGACTTGCACATGCAAAAAAATAGGAACTTGGCAGTCAGAAATACCTGCTTTTAGAAATAAATTGACACAGGTTTGTTGGTTTTTTTCCTAAGCTGTAGCTATACATTTATCACCTATCTTTCCTTGTCTTTATTTTAAGTCATCAACATTCTAATCCGATGACAAACAGTTGCTCTGGAATTTCCATATATTAATATGTTAGTGCAATTTATGTGCTCAGAGGCAGCTGATGACTTGTCAGGAAGATACTGCAGAATCTTTAAGAAGTTTTACCCTGAACTGAAAGTGACCATTTTGGTTTTGTGCTTTCTGAGGTAATTTTCCATAGAAGAAATTCTTAAAATGTAGATTGTGCTTGCCAGGCTTAGTCAATCACAAGTGAGATATTTTTCTGTTATCATCTACATGTAATTAAGTCTATATACTAATCAGTTACTCCAAGAATTGTAATAACTAAAGGGCACTGGAAAGTTTTGGATACTTCATATAAGCGGCTGCTGAAGACAGGATGTGATGTTAACAAGGGAGAGGTGGGAAAAGCGATACTGAAGGCCACAGAGTGGGTGACTACTATTAGTCCAACAGGTTTCGTCAAAATCTGACTGTTCTGCTTAATTTAACAGCAAAAAGTAACAATGTATAGAACTTGCTATTCGACATCATCAAATAGGACAGGATTCCTAAATCCAGTTTAGGAAGTGCTGACACTGGTGAATTGTGAGGCAGAGATGAAATTAGCACCCTGTTCTGCGTTCCCTCAGACAAGCTGGCCTACTTATCTTAAGACGTAAGAATGTATTAACCAGTGCAAATAAAAATAGCAAAAGGAGTGCTAAAGTAGCTTCTACTTAGCTGACTGTATTTCCTGTTCTAATTATTTTCACTAAGCCACTTCTTAAAGCACCGCCGATAGTTCATTTTCTTTTTTTCCCCACCATGAATCCTGGCACCTGTACAGCATGGCTTTGTTCTGGGTAACAACATCCTTATGGAAATCTTCAACAACGTTTTGGTTTTTGAGCAGATTCTTGTTATGTTATTAAACCAAGTAAAATGAGTTTCTAGAGCATGGCCAGGTGCCTGGCTTAGGATGGAGGTTTCACTGACTTTTATAGAGAGCCTTGATGACCAGAGTAAATGAAATGTCTTAGGCATTTAAAGAGAATTTCCTCTTTCTTCCCAGTCTTCTACAAGGTCACTAACCTATCCAGAAGGAAACTCTTACTACCCATGCCTAGATGCCACAATGGAAAATCTTGAGTATTTTAGACTCTTTGACTATATCTTGCACTATGTTCACTCACTACTATGCCATGCAAGAAGAATCCCCTGATCCTTCTAAAATCAACAAAGTCACCTAGCTTAGCTGAATGGACCGATTTTTAATTTTACCATTAGACATTGACCATTGTGTCAGCTGTTTTGTGGTTATAAAAAGGCATTTAGTTTTTATGTAAGAGATGCTTTTGTCCAAGATAGYTTCAGATGCGTAGTCACCGATGAAAGCGTAGAGGAAAGTATTGCAAGTTCAACATCAAGTGTAGATCTTACATCAATGAGAACATGACTTAAAGAGGAGGTTATGCAGGCAATGTCATTCTAGCAGGCTCAATTACAGTAGGAGTTAATTTGATAGGGATCATAGACCTACACTGTAGCCAATTAGTAGGATGGAACTGGAGTACACACAACAAAAGGGCTTGATAATAAGCAAAGTGCTTAGGAACAGAAGCCAAATGAAAATGAAATAAAAGGCTGTGATCCAAAAATCTATGGTCTTGAGAACATGGGACAGCCTCCAAATGGATGATTATGGCATTTATCACAAGGTACATTGGGTCAAAATACCCATTAAGGTTGCTACAGAAATTTCATAAACAGGAAACTGCATAAAGAAAAAGGTGATTTGGAAAAGGAGGAAAATGCTAATGTAATTTGGTATCAGTTCTCTTGGATCTACAAAGGTAACATACAGGCTTACATTCCTTCTGCCTAACTTTCAGACCATAACTGCTCATCTGAGTTAGGATCCTATTTGCCTTAGGTTTGGTGGTGATACTGTAGCAGAGAGAGGTATTTCCAGAGGCTGGCCCAACCTGGAGTGGTGGGGAAGCCACTATACTTTGGAGGTGACAATTTCCTCTGACAAGGTGGGTTTCAGCTGAAGTGCATCACATTAGATCTTAAATTTGGGCACCTAGGCAATACAGCATAGTATGACGAGGATCTGTTCTGGCTGTAAGAGAACAAATGGAGGGGTGGGTGCTTGACACCAAACATAGGCACTGCATGGTGGTGTCACCTTGCAGGTAGATGCACCTTCAAGTTGTAGTGACACAAAATAAGGTGTGTGCTTTAAGGTATAATGCTACAGCATGACTTCAGCAAGTTGCAGAAAATGTTACCGGAATCTGAAAGAGTTATGATAATAAAGAAAGAGTTACAATAAATAATGTAAACCAGGTTGGTAATATGGGCAGTCAGTTGACCCTTGTGGAAACTGGCCTAATGGCACAGAGACATAGTTAGACGATGCACCAGGGAGGCCTCTAGGAAAGCTAATACTCTGCTAAAGAGTGACGCTCCAAAAGTCTTGCTGCAGAAGGAATGAAAATGACATTATGAGAAGAAATAGCAAGAGACAGACCCCACCATGTTGGGATTAACGATTCTGAGGGTGTCCGGAAGAGCTGGATCAAAGAAAGTGCCTTTGAGATCATGCTGAGGAACCCCATGTGCTGCACATTGGAACCATGCTAATAGATTCATTTTAAGGCCTGAAAAGACTGTTATGATTATCGCTTTTGTAATATAAACCAGAGAGCCTTATCTTTTAATTTTGCATTAAGCTGCTAATGCCTATTATGTAAGCATACCAGATGCTTACACTAAGAAGGTTTCTTTCTAAAAGATTTCAAATTGTGAAGAATCTACCACTTACCATCTTTTCTTTGCTTAAAGTGTTCCCTTTGTTAGTTATTAACTTAGTCTTTGTGGCTACCAATTATTTCATCATGTTACACGTATTTCCTGCTGATTTAGAGATTAATACACTGATATCTTTCTTTCATATTCAGAGTGGATCCTCCTCACGTGATATAATAATCAGACTTCTAACCTTCTTTTGGGTAACTCAGACACCTTACAGAAGTGTGTCAGGTCAACGTAATTGCCTTTAACCAAACCAGCAATTTTTTAGTGATTGGTTGGTTGATAAAACCTGTCTTTTTTCCCCATTGTAAACTAATGAAGTAATTAGTATTAATTAGCATTAATTATAATCTTCCTTATTTTTATACTTATCCAATATCAGCTTTTTCATGACTTTTCATAGGACTGATGTCAGGCTGTTCATCCTAGCATTATCTGAATCATTCTATTTACACTTTTTAAAATACTTTCCAGTCATTAGCTTTCTTCCAGACAGCGGAGGAGGCAAATCAAAGACATGGATAGAAAATCTGTGGTAAGCATGCCACAGTTCTTAAAACATGTAAGGGGTTCGCTAAAAAGCTCTTGTACAGTGGCTGGGAAAAAAGCCCATGGTTAATCTGGATGTCTCTCCTATTACACAGGTAAACAGTGACCTTTTCATCACAGAGCAAGAGTGGGGAATCTCTGAATCTGCCATGAGACACTGAAAATGTTCCCACTGTGTTCTATTGTGGCTGTGGCCCTGTGGTTTCCCTTTAGTTTTCATGGGGGCTGTCTTTGGGCTTCAGAAGGTCTTCAAAACTGAAGATGCCTAGCCTAGAGAGAAATTCTTGCAAGTTAAATTCATCTTAGGTGAAAGTTTGTTTGGTTTTGTTATTAAACAAGCACAAATTGCTTAGAAAATTGTCCAGTTTGCTGTTGAAAGCCTCCTGGGTACTGAATTTGAGTTCATGCCTGTTGCGGGTAGGGATCTCCTGGTAAGGCTGCAGAGGTCAGTCCGGTTGAAAGGAAAGCATAAGTCTTTTCGCACATACTCCTCTTCCTCCTTAAGATAAGCAGAATCTGTATCTGGCAGGTGCAGGGTCAGTTGATGCTGTTTTACAGCTATACATCAAGTGCTTGATACAAATCAGTTCAGAAAAATTTGCCTGGTATTACTCAAGATAAAAACCCTTATAACCTGTGTTATTGGCTGGGCACAATGTTCAGTTTACACCCTCCTGTTATATTTCCCAGAAAGAGAGTGGATGTTACAGTCCAGTTATCTTTGTTTATTACAGGGAGGCGAAATGATTTACCAATTTTTTCAGATTAATTTTGAGAATCTGCTTAAAAGGAAATGGTAGCAATACCATTCTCCCCAGTTCTTGTGGGTAACAGCAGATGTCAGGTTATTTTGTTACTCTTCCCTGAACTTTCAAATGCAAGTTCATCTATTGAAGGATTTGACACCTGAGAAATAATCAGAATCAGATATACAATATTAGTCTAGCAGGTTGCAGTTTTCCACAAGGAAGAGAAAAAAACCAGTGCTGTTTAAAATATTCCTCTGAGTTTATGGACATCAGATAACAATCTAGAAACGTACTAACTCAGTTTGTAATACTACAGGAACCACTTCAAATATCATTGCTGCTTTAATTCTTGAGGCATTAATGTTGATGATGAACATTAAAAAAAAATGTTTTCAGTTTGTCAAAAGAAATAAGTATGCTGTAGTGGCAGAAATGCAGAAAATGCTAGTAACTCTTCCTTATAGCCTCTCCATGGCAAGCTACTGGATTCCAAGTCTGTCTTGCCTGCTTTAAGCACTCAGCTGAGTTATATGATAATTATCCCTCTCTCCCTATTGACTAGGTTTGGGGTGTACATGAGTCATGGTGTCATCCTGTCTTTTTGGACTGGGAATGACGTGTAGAACAACTAGGTTCTTAATTTAGCCATCTCAGTTAAGTGTCTGAAGTTGAGTGAGATGAATCTCCGGGCTTAAAACTTCCCAACTTGGTGTCTTTGTTGGCAAAATGAAAGTGGTTGAGAAGAATGCCCTGATTCAACAAAGCTCAAATGAGATTTTTCATCAGGTTAATAGAAACATAGAATAATTTAGGTCAGAAAGGGACTCTGGAGGTCATCTGATCAGCTCCCCCTCTGCTCAAAGCATGGCCAGCTGGGATCAGGCTTCTCTGGGTCTTCTACAAGAAAGCTCTGAGTACCTCCAGGGCTGGAGATTCCGCAATAGATATGCTTTTCCACCCTGCCCTGTGGCATAAATGTAAGCGTCAACCGGTGGCTGTGCGTGTGCCTCGGCCTTAGGTTGTTATATTGCTTTATCCTCAGTGTTTGCTTGAAAGTCAATGGAAGCAATAGCTTACAGAGAAAGAATCAGATAACTGCGTTTGAAAAATGTATTGGAGGCAAAGAGCTTCCTGTAAGTTCCAAGTATTTTTCAGTGAGAAGAGATCCATGATGAAATTTTAAAATGCATCCTTACAGGCAACAGCTGACAATGGCTCCTAGTGCACAGTTTGGCTTTTAGTTACTATCTTACTAAAGGTTAGGTCCTTGTACAACCAGGGGAAAAAAAAAAAAAAAAACACAAAAAAAGCCAAAATCCCATTAGATTGGTTGTGACTATAGTGGGTCATCCATAGAACTTGATAAATAGCATCGTGGTATGATTAAGAAATAAAAACAAGTGTTTTTCCTTAAAGTTCCTCTACATTCAGATAATTTATATAAGAAAAACAGCTGAGTTGATGTAATAGGTGTACTTCTGAAGGTGAGCAGTGTGGAACATAGTTAAAACTAATTAAATGGATCAAAATTGGCACAGAGACAGTGTAAAAATAAATGTAATCACAAGGGAAAGGTAATTCTAATTAAATTGTCAAAAAAATGTCAGTGAAAAAACTTTGTATTTAAAACCAAGAAAAATATCTATGTAAAAGGCCTTGGGGAGGGTCATTAAAAAGTAACTAAATAAGCTGAGGAAGAACTTAAGCAGCAAATGTGGGTATCTGCAGTCCCAATTGCAGCGGGATCTGGTTAATCTGAAGTCTTTGGGATCATACTGCTATTCAAATGAGTGAAAATTTGTGCAGCCATGATGTAGTGGTTCCTTCCATACATACACATGCAATCCTCAGGTGAACTATCATTTGCTTTCACTGAATATGAGTATTTTGGTATAGGAAACTAAGCAATTAGTGATTTTTAAACTAGTGCTTTAAAACATCAGAACTAGACCCAAATAGTCCCCAGTGACTACAGCAGATTACTAGCAAAGCTGCCCGGATATATGTTGATACTAATAAATTGGGTAAAACTGTACAATGCATATAGTTCAAGTGCTATAAATGGTGCTGCTTCCAGACTAAGGTACGTCATCAGTAAATTTAGTGCTGTCTTAACCCATCAGGAGCAACAAACGCAAGGCTGCTGAGAGACTGAAGGAATCAAGGGAGTATATATACAAGACTTAAAAAAACATATCGCCTGATGACACCATTATTCTGTTGTCTTACAACGCTGTCTTCCATGTCGCAGACTTTTACATTTATGACACAATACATATTGTGCCTTACATTAACTGTCTGGCAATGCTGCATTTCCATTACCTGTCATGTCTGTCCCTTTTTTTATCATCATTCTTATGAGCTACTTGTTGTTGCGTTTCTTTTTTATAATATAACATAGGAGAGAATTTCTTGGCTCCCTTCCTGGACTGGCTGCAAGGTGTTTTAGGTAAAAGCTGACGTGCTTTTAAATGTTCTGTGCAGCCCCGGTGTTAGAAAGTCAGCCTAAACCCTGGAAACATTAACTGCTTGTTTAAGGCTTTAGATCAGCAGATCAACTGGCAGAAACTTTTTAAAAAATTATCTTTCTTTTTCTTATTTTTTAAAACCTGGCAGGCTGGAGTTGTGGAGTACTGTCGCTAGAGAGTGGCCACAAGGGAAGCTGCAAGTGCTCTCCTGTGCCAGTTGGTGCGTACAGCTGCAGGGGTGTGGTAGCCCCTCTCTCAGGGGTATAGGCGCTTCTGCCATCCCAACAAATAATTATAAAAATGGGGTAAAGAATACAACAGCCTGGGGCTCGGATGGTTTGCTTATCTAAAAGTGCCTTGCAGTTTGCAGAGCACCTCGTTGAAATTGAGGCTGGGACACCCTGATTTCTGCAGCAGTTGGCATCACATCCATATTCAGAGCTCTTCCTTGTTCTCACTTTCCACTTTTCTTTAGCTTGCTGTCAGAAGTCTCCTCTGCCTGATTTTCTTCCTTCACACACTGCGGTGTCCATGTTCACTACAGATGTGGGAAGCAGTGGTTAAACCCTTCCCTCCCCCCACTCCCCTTTTTGGTCTATCTTCAAATAATGATGCCATTATCTTTCGGCAGCAGGATTGGCTAGCATTAGGTATCTCCATTCATTCAGTACATCAGTCAAACCAGCCAAAGAATATATTAGATAGGATCACAACTTTATCTGTCCAATACACAATATACCAATGTAGCGCAAGAAGGGCTGCTCAAGTTGATTGAATTGGGTTTTCCTGCAGTGCTGCTTTGTGTATAGTGGGAAATACACTGTATCAAAAAATCTACAGGAACAGCAGCCATGGTGTGACTAATCACAGCAATACTAATACTGAATAATCTCAGGAAACTTGAACAGGAGGATCAATGTTCCTCTCACTTCATATAAATGGCCTATATTATAAAAGCCAGCAGACAAAGGTTACATACTGCTACATTTAGAGCCTAGCATATATGATACAAGTGGGGTGTTTCAAACACAAACCCTGATCTTACAAGTGCTTGCAAGTGTCCTTAGATCTAAGTGACTAAAGCCATCAATACAGGTGTCAGCCACCTTAAAATAAATAAAAAGCTTCTGACTGTTTCACAGTGTTTCTTAAACAGCAATCTCCGCATAAATTTTTCCATTCTGAACTTCCTGCATCCAACCCTTTAAAACAGTAAGTTAGTCACCTGGGCCAACTGCAGAGGACAAAGTATTTGAAGACTCCATGGTGATGGGAGATTGTCAACATTAGCCTTCAGAGAAAAAAAAGAATCATAGAAACGATGCCCAGGGGAGCATGAAATGGGAGCTTCTGATAGGAAAAGCTTTCCGTTGAAGAGAGCTCATTTGAGCTTTCTTTCRTGGTATGGAATAAAGGGTTTGCACAATTTCCTTTTCCAGGTCCTGGAAGGCCAGAGCTGCTGGCTTTGATGCCCCTTAGCTCAGGCAGGAGGGAAGATGAGCTCCAGGGATTCACTTCCCTGAGGGAGGTGGTGTTTGGCATAGTGAGAGATGAGGGTGAGGAGTAGCGACCTGAAGAATATTAGTTCAGGTCCCAGCCACCACTGAATTTTTGGTATGCTGTTCTCACTTGTGCTTCCACTACAGTTTGAGAGGTTAGTGATAGGTCATTTTCTGTTCAGGGACATCAGCTGTTTAGAAGGTCAGTTCTTTGGGGTTTTTTTTGTTTGTTGTTTTTGTTTTTTCCTTTAAGCTCCAAATAAAGCTAACTCCCAAATAATGCTAATTCCTCCTCTGTTCTAATTGTGAGGCTGTTCCAGTCTTCGTGTACTGGCTTCTCCCAACAGCTGTGCCAAGGTAGTGCTGCAGTGGGACCTGTCTTTTACTCTACTTTTTCCCCCTTTCCATCATGCTAAAAATCACACTGATACAACTTTTTGATTTAGACCCTTGTTGTCTCAAAGAAAGAGGGAATTATTTATAATCAGAGGAGACTGGGTTTTCATCACTATAGATTGATGCATGTTTTAGAGCATTCACCTTTAAGGTATCCAGAATACAATCTGCTTGATCCTCTGTGGATTGTAAATTTCTAGAGTTGGGCTTCTTTGTTCTTCTTGTCTGCTGAGGAAAGCTTTATGATCACTATTACATTATCTTGTCTGTAGTACTGCGGAACTGGGACCCTTCTTCCTATCAGGAAGCCTTTTCTTTACTTTCATACCAATAAAGTGATTCTTAGACCAGGGTTCATCCCTAATAAGCAACTTGAGAATTGCACCTGAACTAAGAAATATTTTTCCCCTCTGTGTGCCCTAAGCTTCAGAATATCAAGGAGCCTACATGCTTTGAATCTAAGACAGAGCTTACAGTCTAACAGCTTTTTTATCACCTTCCATCAAGCAAAAAAGCCTCCAGGTGGATTAAGCTGTGTGTGTAAGAAGCTTACAAGGTAGCAGGTGTCAAGTCCCAGTAAAGGTCATTCCATTAGGGCAATTCTCTTCTCAGACACAGCTTTCCTTGTGGACTTCTGTAAAACTGCCACTGAGACGTTGGTACACTGCTGTACAGAGCAGGGGTGTCCAGCAAAATGCTGAAGCATGCGCAGCATATTTGCCCAGCGATTTTAGGCTGAAGTCTAGCTTTTTGAGTGTGGCCCAGGTAAAATACAGTGGCACAGCTAGAGACTGGTAGCAGGGTAGGACAAATGCCTTCCCACGTTTCCAGTACAGCCATCCAAAAAGGTCCAGATTATTAAAATTAAGAAGAAAAAGTTGTTAAAAAGAATCAAAAATCAAAATCTTTATTGCGTTATGATTGAGAGCCTGGAATGAACTTGAAACACGCTTGATGCATCCCAGTGTCTATTGTTACTAGATCAAAGGAGAAAGACTTGCTATAAAAATGAGTAAAAATCATGTGACAGCTCATTCTGCCAGACGTTTCAAGGCATGAGCAGACAGCATTCAGTCAGCACTCTTGGATCATATTTCTGATTGTATCTTCACAAAAACAAGGATCAGAAACAGAATTTCCTTTTCTTTTCTTTCTTTTTTTTCAATGGGAATGATGTAACATGAGGAGCTCTAGCCATACACATATGCCTTTCTTGCCCAGACTGCGCCGTGTAGCTTTGCCCCTAGCTGTAGGCTTATGGGGGTGAGCAGGAGGTGAAGGGTAGAAGAGGCCAGCGAGGCACGATGATACTTTCAACATTTGATAAAGCTGCTCTAACTGACATCTTGGGGAGGAACAGTTTGGAAAGCTTAGTCAAACTTGTGCTATTTCAAAGCACGCTGTATGACATCTTGCATGCCTACTTAAAAAGTAAAGCTGAAGAAGTGACTTGCAGCAGACAACTATCCTTCAGAAAACAGAACTAGCCTTACAGAAACCAGGCTATACTGCAGGAAAAAAATGGTGAGAAATCTGATCAGATGAGCACAAACAACGAAGAATTCAAAGTTTCAAAGTATCTGTGAAGGAGAAAGCCTGCCAGACAATTATGAAGGTTAAGGACATTGCAGAGAAGTCAAATGATTTTGCAGCTTCTGTTTTCACTTCAAATATCTTGAGCAAATAGCTACTTTTCAGCCAGTAAAGATGAGCCATTCGTCGATTGACATGTCAACAGAAGAAATACTACAACCAGCTGATAAATCGAAGGGCAGAAAATAATCGGAAAATATATACCTAAGAGTTGTGAAGGATCTTAAAATAGAGTGGCTGAACCACTGGGGGAAGAGTGCAGTCTTTGCTAAAGTAATCTATCATACCAGAAGACAGAGAGTAGCGCAGGTTTATCTATAATTTAAGTAGACTTCAGCAGAGATTCAGGGAATTTCATGATAGTAAGCATTGTTTTGGTACTTGAGAAATTGGTTGAACTAACATTAAAGACCATGTTATAAAAAATATAGATGGTCATGATGTTAGCTCCAGTTGGCATAGTTTCTGCAGATTTAATATGGTTAAAAAAGATTCACTTGACGAGTTATTTGGGTTTCAGAAAATCTTTGACCAGCCAAAAGCTTTACTGCAAATTTTGTAATGGGCTTTTCTGAAAGTGAGAAGCTCAGTGGTGTGAGTGATAACAAGTTATTGAACATCGGCTGATCCAACAGCAATTGCCTGTGTACGTGCCCTTAGCCTGCAGCAACAGTGAGGAACTTTGAATTACCTATATCCCTTTTCACAGGAATACTGCAACTGTGCTTGTTTTTGTAGAATGGTATAGAAAAGATGAGTTAACCGTTCCTGTTTACCTTTCCGCAAAGATGGGAACCAAGAATTACTTCAGAAAAGGAGAGCAGATTGAAATGGGTTAAAAGAGATACTGTGTAGGCAATGCATAAGTAACCTGGTGGAAACTGGTGGTATGAATCCTCGCAGGCTTCATTTCTAGGTCAGGTTTAGACATCTCTGTGTAGAATGAAGGCTTGCACGTTCACGTTAGATGAAGAGAAAAACAACCCTGAGGGCAAACAGACCTTCAGGCTTTGGAACATAAACCGTGCTCTGAATAGTGGGATAAGGAAGAAACTTCCCAAGTACGGTGGCTAGGCCCTAGCTGCTTGCTGGAGGATTTCCTTTGCTTAACCGCTGAAGATTTTTGTATTGGCTACTGTAGGAGGATCCCTGCTAGATGAGTCTGATCCAATATGACAATTCCTGTGTTTTTTCCTCCTGTGATATAATGGCTATCAGTTGAATCATACATTAGATCATGGCACCATGGAGGACTTCTGCTTGCAGTTACTGAACTTGGCATTTCAGCAGCTCCACTGGCTCCTATACTTGCAAAATTCTGAAGTCCCTGTTGATTTGGTGGTGCAATTTTTCATGTTTCTTATAATCACGCTCTTCATGTTGATCCTACTTGGCAAATGATAGTGAGCTTGTGAGCTTTGAAGGCTGGCTTGAAAACTGTGAACTCTGAAGATCTTTTGCCTTTTTTTTGCTTTAAATATTTTATCTCCCAGCCTGGAATTATTCATTGGATTAATGTGTGAGCTGCTCCCTTTGGAAAGAGACTGGCTGTGAGGACTTTCCCTGTATTTCTTCTTGAAAGGAGACCATTTATGTTAGCAGCCACTGTTCTTGCAGCATGGCTGGCTTTGAGAGAGCGTTTTCTCTGGAGAGAGACTCTTTGGTTGGGAGCAGCTGCCGCTGGCAAGCCCGGCTGGAAGAGATCTCGTCCCCAGTGGTTTGGGCTGAGTGGAGACCCTGTTGCAGGGAAGTGCTGCTGCTGGAGAAGGGCCAGAGAGGAGCGAGGAAGAGCGGGAGACTCTCTTAGCAAGAGCAGCTTCCCTTGGCTCCCGCGGTGGGCTGACACGGAGCCCACCTGTCTCCGCTGTCCTTAACCAAGTAGGGCTCCACGGCCGGGGGCTGTGGGCTCCTGGAGCCAGTGGCATCTCTCTGGGGATGGATCTAATTGCTGGGGTTTGCAATAAAGGCTTTGTGTGGCTTTGTGTGTGTTGAGTGTTTGTTTACATTGTCTAACGATGATTTGTATCGCACTTAAAGTATGTTTGATTTAGTTTAGCCGCTGTTACCATGTTTAATATTTTAGCGTGTATTTAATAAACACAATGAAACCTGCACAACTTTCCACCTCCATTAGGCATTCCCCATCTTAGGGAACCACTTTAAGGGATCCCTGAGGTTTCTCCTGCAGTTTTGTCTGACCTTTAGTAAAAGACGCCCTCAGCCAGGCTACTGATTTTTGCTGCTCCCTTGGGTGGACTGCCTAAGACAGGTTTCAGTCTGTTTCACTAATAATAATTTGTTTTTCCTCTGTGCGCATGCATGTTGGTGTGCATGGTCTGGCTGGTTTTCTCTTTTTTCACTTCTGTTCTGGAGTTGATTTTTACTCAGGTGGTCCTGTTTTATTCTGCTTTGGGCTACTCATCAGTAACAATGTATTTCAGTTATTTCCTTTTGCTGATTCCTTTTAAAAGAGAGGATATGCCTTACAATGCATAATATGGTGTTAGCTAATACACATTTTCTTTAGCATTCTTGGTGCCATTGTTAATTATTTCATGTCCCCTCTCCATTTTTTGCCATTTTACCTTTCAGTGAATGTTTTGTATTACTGTGGGTGGTACATGTCTGGGACTTAAAAATTATTTTACTTCTAGTACAATAAACTTCCTTTGTGTTTTATAAGTTCAAAAGCAATGCCTAGAAATTCAAACTTAGATTTTATTGTGCTAACCACTGTATCTATGAATAGTAAAAGAAAACACCTTCCTGGTATGTCTTACAAGTTATCTGCTCAGAAAGAAGTTAATATGCTCCTAATTAGATAGGAAGGGAAACCAAGGAACCTGTAGCTACCTATTCACAGCTAATTTTAGGCTTTCGTTTAGCAATGCAGACATAGAGAGACTGATGTACCTGTGTAGGGCCCTGGAGGGTGCATCAGCTTCAGTAAGATGCTGAGCCCTGTGGCGGAGAGCTCTAGGCAGCAGCTGAAATGGAATTCAGATTCCCAGTCACTTTCTTGAAGCACTGCTGAGATCCTGGGATTGGAGCAGAGTATTTCAGGGTACTACATTAAAGATCTGGCTCTTAACCGTAAGACTGTGCTCACTTTTTTTTTTCCTGTAGGGTTGACCTGGATCCCCGTTATGTTTAATTTAGTTTTTAATTGACTCCTGGTATCTGTTCTAGCCAGCTGAGCCTTTGTTGATTAGAAGGCATCAGTCTTGTTCTGTCAATGCAAACTAAACAGAATTCTTATTTTTGTTATTTCTCCACACGTGGATATATTTGGACGTGTTGGAAAAGGTGCAGCAGAAAACAAATCGCCAACTATTTCACAATCTCTCTTTCAGTTGGGTTTAGTTAAAGGGATTATTCTAGAGGCAGGAAAAAAATATCTTTATCATGGTGATGGTTTTAATTCTAAATAATCTATTATGTGTATGGATATTTATTTCAGCTTCTCTACAGCCACGTGTTGGGGCTTGCTGATTTGGAGGAAGACCAGCACCCATGCTCTGGCTGAAGTAACCAGAAATTGGGGATTTTGGTAACTCCAGAAATACAGGCATTGACGTAGGAGCCTGCAAACGTTCTTGAGCTTCTAATTCTAGCTATGCTTTTTTTTTTTTTTTTAAAGAAATTAAAAAAAAAAAAAAAACAAAAACAAACTTTGGCAATAACTGCTGTGAGTCACATTGTAGCTGCGAATGTGTTTTGTGCCAGCAAAGAAGGAAGCCAGGAGAGAATCTGAACGGTGAAACAGCCTCGCTGGTTCTGCACTGTCTGCAGAGGCTCTGCATAACCACTTACCTGGTCCTCCCAATGGCAGGAAAAAATGGGGCACAGGAAGGGGGAATTGGTTGTGATGTGCATATATACATATGAACATGCAGGTATTTCCACATGAATGAAGCCATGGTGCTTACTAGAGCTGCATGCACTGTCCCAGGCTAGATTAAAAATGAGTTTGCATATATTTTCTGTCAGGATCATTTCATTTGGAAAAACAGAGCTTGAACATAGGAACAGTATGCAAAATAAATCCATTCCCTAAGCTTCACTCCCTCCCTTGTTTCTCCCATTGAAACCCAGTGAATCTCACCTGTAAATTTATAATCAAGAGCAGGTCTTGTTAGCTCACTGGAGCTAGAGGTATAGAACCATTGTATCATTATTATTTGACTTCAGTGTGTCATCTTGTAGTATCCAAACAAAAGGATGAGTTTGAAGTGCATCTTTGAAGATCTTGCTATTTGCTACGTAAAGCAACAAAATTTACTCAAAAGAGTTTTAATCTATTAAAAAAAGCAGAAACGGGCAAACAAATATCTATTTAACGAACAACCACTGGCCAGACTTGAGAGTAAGGCTGGTCTTGAGTGTATTCAAGGTTCAGGTTAGACCTTCTGCACATCTGTAATCCCAGCGTGCAGCACACTGCATAAATTATTTCTGTTTAGCAAGAATAATATGTGCAAAGAGGCTGTGTCTCGGGTAGGAGGTAGGCGCATCATTCTGCATCCTCTGCTACTTCCTCAGTGCCAGCTGGGGTATTGATTATTTGTATATCATTTGAATCCAAATTCTTATATATATGTTTTCACACACAAATACCCACATACACATGAGGCACTTGGCTCAAGATTTTCAAAAGCCAACCACGAGTTTGGAGCCTAACTTGAAGCATCTTTTGAAAGACTGATTTTTCAGGACATGCTGTACATCTCATGCCCCTCGTTCTAGACGGCTGAAGTTCATCTGCTCAATGCTATTGTTTTCTTTTGACAGAAGGACTCTGACTCCCACAAAAAACTGTTTTCCTTGTAGAAATGAGGACCCAACTAAGTATTTTGTCATGGTTGGTGACGCTGATAAGAAAAAACCCCGCAAAGCATAAGACGCTATCAGAAATTACCTCCTTTTTTTCCCCCTCTAACACATGTTAAATTAGCCAATAAGCCTTGAAGCTGTGCATACCTGATGATTAATTTATGTTATTTTGTGTTTAAAAAAAAAAAAGGTTCTATCATGCTAGATTTACAGCATTGCAGAGTTTCACAATGTTGCAATGCTGTCTTCAATTCAGCCGCTTCATATTGAAATTTCACACACAATAATTGGCTGACCTTCACAGCTATGGCAGAAACTAATTAAAGCTGTAAGGCTTTGCTAGCTATGCTTTTGTGTGAAATGTGAAGTTTGGTGATAATGAAATATGGGGTGCAGATGTTATTGTCTCAGATAGTCTGTGCCCTTGGTTCACACTAATGAAGAACAGCAATTATTAAACAAAAAGTATTTTCAACCATTAATTATTTGTGTTTTGATAGACTAAACGTCCCAGCAGCAGCTCCTTCTTCTTCTTCACTTCTTCAAAAAGTCATTTAATGTCATATTGCAAGCTAATGGGAGAGTCCCCAGGATGCTGCATGAGACTTTTACTGTATTTGGAGGATTGGTTTTAGACTCATTCTGTGGTGCATTGCACAAGACAGTGCGCCAAAAATAAAGGAGTGTTTTAGATGGGATGATGTTAAAGTTTGGGGATTTCACTCCTCTGGACAGAATCTGTGAATAATGCAATCATTATTCTTGCTGTTACATTCATAAAGCAGGCAGAGGCGGGTACAGTCAGTGGGATTTTATGGGTGGATGGCAAAGGGATATATCCTGTGGTCTTGTCTTTTTTACCCCTTTAACTGGGACCTCTGTGATCTGACTTACTTCAGCAGCAGTAAAAGTCCATTTTTAGTTATGTTCAGTTGGTGAAGCTGTTCAGTTGTCCTCTCATTCCCTAGCATGACTGTTGGGAGAAGGTTGGGAGAAAAATCTTGGGTTTCCCCGCTGATGTGAAATGTGGACTGTGCGTATGTACCCATATCTTTCTCTGTTACAGTTGTGTGTTTAGTACTGCAGTTCCATGAATTTGGAATGGCGCCGAGTGTAATGGTTAAGGACTGCTGCGATTTGTGTCCTCTGGTCCCCTCCTTTCTTTCTCTGTTTTCTTCCTCTACACTTCTTGTCAGTCCTTCCCTCTGTCATTCCCCCAATCCCGTGTGAGTTTCCTGAATAACCAGTCCTTCTTCTATCTGCTGAGGTGATCTATTTAATGTCAACGTGGTGTGACGCTGTTCCACTTGAAGGTTACTATCTGCGCAGATTAGCTGGAGGGAGGACCTCACACTTCTCAGAGACACCCAGCCAGGCCAGCTGCAGATGTGGGAAAATAAGGCTCCTTCAGTTTACACATGATTCACATTTTCAATGTTGAGAGTTGTTGAGTTTGGGCTTGTTGTTTGTTTTTTTTTTGGGGGGGGTGGTGGTTATGGAGGGTGTTAGGTGAGTGATGGTGGTGTGCTTTGGTTGTTTATTGGTTTGTTTTTGAGGGTCCCAAGGACTCTCATCCTTCTCCAGTCTGTGATGTTGTATAGCTTCCATGACCATTGCAAGCAGCAGTGGTATGTCTAGCAAGCTGTAGAGGAATATGTGCAGTCTGAGACGACTGGATGCCTACAGCTGACATGTACATGTGACAACCTGCGTTGCAGTCATAAGTGCTGTGGGTTGACACAGATATATTGTGTTAGTGAGATGCTAAAGGCATGAATGCAATGAAAATCTGGGAACTGCCATTAGAAAGCGTGGCTGTTCCCCTTACTGAAGAGACTGCTTGGGATTTTAAAAAACAATTAAAAGCACTTCAGTGATAATTCCTATGGTATTTCTTAGAAACTGGACGACTCCTGTGAAAATCCTAACCTGGTCATTGAGCAGCAGAGGTCTTCCATTAGAGCGGTGTTTTGCAGGGACAAATGATACAAATATTTGCTGTTTTACCTTGGTATGGTCGCTCTTCCTGTGTTCTTGGCATCTGAAACATCAACTCTTAAGTGATGAAACATATGCAGTGATATTAAAAGATTAAACTGTTGTTAGGGAGATACCATTACATTTTTGTCCATGCTTGGAAATACATGGATGTTTTTCTGCCTGACAGCCATGATCATACAGAAGGATAATTCTTTACAGAAATAATTATTTCAGAGGACTCTCTTGGATAAACATGCCATTGTGGTTTTGTAGATGATGATATAAGAAGATAACTCATGTGCATGCTACATTTGTATGCATCTTGAATAGATAGTGTTACCTGTACCTCAAAAAGAAAGAAAACTAAAACAGAATTAGAGACTTCTTAGCCCTCCTCACTTGAGTGATTTCCAAGAGTTGCTCTGTTTGATGTTTTCTGAGTAAGGCTTTCTGTAAGTCTTAGCACTTTAAATACCTGAATATCTTCAGATCTCTACCACACTTCCTCAACAGGGAATTTTGCATTCCCCAAACTAGCCAAAAAGCAACTTGCTCAGCGTTGTTGGTAATGGTGTTGACTAGCCTTCCCTGCCCCTGGAGTCCTCTGCTTGGAGTTAGTGCCAGAGAGAGTTCAGAAATGGTGTCAGGTCAATTCAGATCCCAGTGCATGTGGCCAGCTTGGCTCCCAAAGATAAATCCTGGTCTTGAGTGTGGGCTGCCCTCTAAATCAGGCAGGGCTTTCCGCTTCCGAGCATACAGGATGGGTCTGTGCATTGTCCAAAGGCTGCCTGCAGAGCAGCGCTGGATGCAGAGGGTGTGTGTCCCACTGACCCAACTGTGATCACAGCTGCCCCTGTAGCTGCCCTTCCAACATCACCGTTGACTGCAGAGGGCTTCAGATGTCTTGTCTTGTGTATATGCATGTAGCATCCTGTATATGCATTTAATATTTTATATAGACCTTGAAATACATGCATGAAAAACAAAGGTACTGTCAGCAGCCAGGGGCCGTAATTAAGAGTGCAAGGCAAAGGAACAATATATATTGATATTAAAAAAAAAGTTAATATGAAAATGAAGTTTTGTAGGCTTTTTCACTCTTGTCTGTTCCAGATTTATCATTATCTTTGGTGGCATCTTGGCTGTAGCAGTTTGCTCTCTGAATGCATAGCGCATACATGGAAAAGTACAAAGCTAAAGATTGGGGGGGGTGTGGGGTGTGCATGCGTGTGTCTGTGCATGCATGCAAATTACAGAAAAAGACAGTTTCCTATTAGTTTCACTTTACAGCTTCTGATGTTTATTGTGACAAATTTCAGTAAGAGGGGATTTTGTATGCTGATTTATTTGTGAGGCCAACTGTATGACATTAATATATTGCATATTTTTTGAGTGGCCTGCTTTTTGTGACTTTTTAAAGAGATCCTGACCAGGGTGAAATTAAATGAGTGAGTCATCTCTTGCACTTAAAGTATATTTGAAATTACCAAAAGCTTTAGTTTTATCTGAACAGTATTAAAACTATAGCAGGAAGATGAAATTCAGTGCTCCTGATGCAATCTGACAAACACATGGAACACAATTGCTTGTAGTAGTGGTGTTTACAAGGTGCAAAGATGTCAGTGTACAGGGTAGAGAGGCGAGGGCTTACAGCTCAGTGGAAAGGATATTCCCTGTGATGTAAATACGTTAGCAAGCAGGACTGTAATGAAGTAAAACTAATGAAAGACCAACAAAACACTAATCTTCTAATCCTGGTAAATAAATAACTGAGGTTTTTAAAAAAAACAAAACCCAAACCCCAGAACTATAAAGAAGTTATTTCCAATAGTTTGGCAAACACGGTACTTTACTGTGTTATGTTGTCTTTCTGTCAGTATATATAAATTTATGTGTGCAGAGATATTATGTACATGCTTTGTCTTTCTCATGCACAAAGAAAAGCGAGGAGCAGCGTATAAGTAGGTGCTTCTGACGATGCAAATTTCAGCTCCTTTAAATAATTCCCTGGATTCCTTCTCCGTTTGATGACATGTTAGCCCATATCAGCACTGTGGAAGAGTCCAAACATGGGGCTGAAATCTACGGATCGCCTCTGTTAGTAGAACTGTTTTGAGTACTCCAAGACTCACAGCTTCTCTTTCTTGGAGTGTTTTGACATTTCCAGAGTTAAGTAGTAGTATCTTCAGAAAGCTCTATTGTGAGGCTGAAGTTTAGTAATTGACACCAATAACATAACAACATTAAATCATCCACCTTTTTTTATAGTGGATAAGCCAGTCTGCTTGTAAATATGTTAAAGGATTGTGTGTAGGTGGCAGAAGAATTATGCTACAATTTTAACAGCTAATAAATCTTTATTTAAGCAAGGGACCGCTAAAATTTAATTAGGCATATAAAAGCAGAGATCATTCTAAGGGTAAAAATATGCCAATTCTCACAAGAAAAGACATCTGCTTCATGGAAAAAGAGTAAGTTAAAGTGTACTCTGCTGTTACTATGTCAATAGAAAAGCTTTCATTAGGGGTTGCAGGGGTCTAAGTTTAAAAAAGGAGAAAAAAGAGAAGAAGAAAAGATTTTTTCAGGCTGTGCATGCGGGTATAAAAAAGTGCTATCCAGTTAGTAATCTTGCCTGCTCTGCTGGCTAGCGTTACTGCCAACACAACATCCTTCTGCTTCCTGAAGGACAGCCCTTTGGAAATACCATCTCACAACACGGTTGCTTGTGCTCCGCAGCCAGGCCTCCGTACTTTGGTGAGTCAAAGCCTTTTTTAGTATTAGCTGCAATGCCTTAGAGAGGGGTGCTGCTCATGTAAACCTTTGTGCACATCATGAAGTAAATTGTGAGTGGAATGAAAAGTCAGACTAAGTCATTTTGGAAGATGAAAATGACATTGGACAACACGTTGCTCTTGGCGGGTTTGCTCATGTGCCGGCCAGTGTGTTAGTAGGTAGTAGAGAAAAAAGAGGAATTCCTGATTTTTACGTGCAACATAGGTTGCTCCTCTGGTGAGCGTGGTGTCACCATGGCTGTGAAAATAAAGCACCTCTTTCTGGCTCAGCATTATCAACATCTCTGAAGAAGAATCCTTGAGAACTTATACCTTCTTAATCAGTTGTTTTGTGGAAAAAAATGCTAAAACTACATGGCCTGTTAAAGGATCTCTTAAATTTACAAATCTGTATGAAGTTAAAAACAAAATCCCTCTGTACATTGCATTTTTCTCTGAGTTCTGTCACTCTTGTGGAAGTTGCCCTGAGTTTTACTGCTGTCCAAGCTAAAAACCCAGGCAGTGCAGGCTGCTCCTCTGCTCTGGTGCTGACTGCGTGCATAGCAACCTCTGCTTTCTGTGCAGAAGCACGGTCGGTTGGTCAGTGAACTGCAGATGTAGGTTATTATTATATAGATTGTTCATACGCTTCGCTGTGAGTGTTGGAAGAGTCTGTGGAGAGACGATAGAGGCTGCTTTTGTATCACCTCGGATAAACGTCTCCTCACTTGGGTGTGCTGATTACCTGAAATGCTGTCACTGGGCAGAGCTTTGTACAGTGGAGCGCAGAGCTAACCCCAGGGGCTTCGCTTGCTTTCATAACATAATTATTAAATAACGAATACTCTTTCATTTTGCCCAACTAGGATGCAGTCTTTATTTGACCTTTCCTACTCGTCTTGTTATACTAGCCCCTAAGCCTTTTTGAATCTTTTCGTAGCCAACACGAGATGCTCCACAGAGTGCAGACACAGCTGCGTGGTGTAACAAATTGTCTGGGTAAATTGCCGAATCTATACTGGAGATTTTGAAGAGCAGCTTATACAAGTATCTGTCAGAAATAACACGGTGCAGCTCGTCCTGCTTTAAGGGCAGGAGATACAATGTAAATGACCTTTTAATTAAGGTCACCCTGTTTTCTGCCTTTATTTGATTTATGCTAAAACCGTCTGAGGACAAACTCTTATCTTAACAGAATATATTTTAAGCCTGTGTTTTGCCAAGTGAGGGGTACCGGCATGACATAGTGCATGTTATCTAAAAGGCCGCCTTCTCAGCAAGGAATATGTTTGTGTTGCTGCCCATTCATCTTTTTGTTTTCTCTGGGAACATGACACAACCCAGCAAAGCTCACCCTGCGGGGCAGACCCTTTTAAATGCCACGTACTATATGCTCTAGGCAAGGGTAGTCACAACTTGGCTAAGGAAGGTGTCTCTCATGTCTCAGCTTTCAACATTAATTTGCTCTGGCAAGAGTGCCATGTGTACACTGAGTTACTCACATTCATATAAGGAACTGAACTTGTGATAGGATCTAAACGCTTTTGATTTGACTTGAACATATATATTCTGGGATTTGCCTTCTCTGTGGCTAAAGGAAACACAGCAATTTTATGTATCCAATGCTTCCAGTTTTTTGAGAAATGAAGGAATGCTATTAGTAACACTTGTGCATGCAACATGCAGGTTTACACATAAAATACCAATTCTTGTATTCAGCTGTCTTAATTTTCTTTGTTTTGTAGGGTAGACAGAGCTTCAATGGCGAGGCTGTTTTGCTTACAATTTTGACTGTTAAGGTATGGATATGAATCATTTGGCAGCAGAAAAACTTTGGTCTCTAAAGAACTCACAATGCAATGTGAATAGACTCCTGTTATCTATGATACAAGACCAAAGCAGGCATCTTGAGCCAAACATACTGGACAAAATGGGCCACCTTCTGCCTTCTGTTCCATCCACATGATCCCGTAGTGGCCTGCTGGACAGATGGTTTGGTTATGACATGGTGAATTGCAAAGATTTTTGTTCCTCTAAAGTAATTGTTTGTACAAATCACAGGCTTTGTATGCGTAAAATTCCAGCCAGATGTTAGAACCAGAAATGAATCATGTCACCGCAAGTCCTTGATTTTGCTGGGAACTGTGGCGATACCTATCACGATTCGCAGTGGGACACATTAGTGGGAGTAGAGGAATAGCGGTGGCTTCCCTTGGAGCATATTCTTTGTGTTTGGAGATCTGTTCTGCTATTGTTGCTAATTTACTGATACTCTGGCCTGAATCGTTCACAGTGTTTGAACTGAAATCTTTTGGATCTAAAATACTTGATACTACTGCCTTATCCAAAGTAGCCTTTTTTTGTGTTACCTCCTCTCTCTTTCTCTTTCCTCATACCCAGTATATTCCGCACATCTTTCATGTTCTTCCTCTGCTCATATCCATAGCTGAAAATTACTCCTGTGTGCAGGAGTAATACCTGGAATTCTCCTGTTTCTCCCAAATTGCCTAGCCGTTGCGTTCTTCACTTATCACAAGGAGGGCAGCAAGAAAATGCATCTCACAGGTTTTAACACAGACACACCCTACAAAGCAGTGATGAGATTTCATCGGAGAATCTAGGTAGCTATGGTTGTGAGTGGGGTGGCTATGCAATGCCTGACAGATCGGAGAAGATTTTAGCACCTTCCAGAAAAAGATGTCTGCAAGAGAGCTAGGACAGAAGTTGAGGAGAAACTCTACTAGCAGACTAGCAGAGGGGTAACTAAGGTTAGAGATGACGTTAGTTAGAGTTTATGTAGCTCTGGGAAAGATCTGTGCAATTCGAGCCCCTAAGAAAATGATAGTTAGTTGTATGTGGAGTCTTGGAAACCCAGGACTGGGCTATTACAAGCCATGACAGAAAGCTGGGAAGAGCCGTCAGGGAAGAAGGCTGAAGTAGGAAAGGTGGCTGGTGGGAGAGCTGGAAGAGGAATGCAGAGGTGAAGATGAGCTGTCATGAAGAAGACCAGGGCATACAGTGAAACCTAAGGCTGGATGCAGTCCTAAGGACTATATAAGATAAACTGTGAGAGCTGCGAGTGTTTTTTAGCTTTGAGCTCTGGATGTGCATCCCAGTCTATTCCTGACTTTCTACTGGGATGAGATCCAGGAACTCTCAGGAAAAGCCCAGTGATGAAGTGTGGTGGCATATCTGGGCACACAGGATGTTTCCTCCAGGTCTGCCCACTTGGGAGCCAGGGCTGCAGGATGGGATGGAGTGGGGATGTCCATCCCTTCCTTCCCTGGTTGCCAGCCAGGGAATACTCTTCTTCCATCCACTTTCACACTAGACACCAGTGTTATTTCCTTGCTGAATGATTCCCGGGCCCTGTTCGTTTTCCAGCAGTGTATGGCCAGTGCTAAACAACAGAGACAAAGCTTGGGCTGCAGCTGTGTGGAAACCTTGTCAGATTAGTGATAGGTTCTGGGCCTGTTTTTAAATAAGTGCCTCCTGCTTTCAAATAAATTGTGAGCAGATCCACAGCAGAGGCAAAGCCATTTTGAGTAAAGCAAAGGCCTTCTGTCAATAGTGGCAGTTGAAGGATCGGATCCCTCTATTCCTTGTTGGTCTGTAGCTTTGAAATGCTATTTTTTGCACTTCGGTGCTTTCAGGAGTGAAACTTTGAAAAGGTTATGCGTCCTGAGAGCAAACCAGAATCTAAATATAGGAGAAAAAAATAGATTTGTTGTCTAGATTTTGAGAACCTCGGATTATAACCCGTCCCCTTTAGCTGACAGCCCCTGCTGACTAACAGACAGGCACGGTATCCTGTCTTCCCCCTCCCTCCCCAAAGTCTGCCGCTGCCACTTCTCCTCTTGGAGAGGACAGCCAGCATAAAGGACAAAAGTTGAGAGGAGAGATGTGACTCTAGTCCAGTAATACGATCCCTTTACAACTCTATTTAATGAAAACTTCTTCCCTTTTCCTGCGCTAACACAAGGGAAATGTTTGTTTGCTACACATGCTGTATTTAGATAAAGGAACAAGGGGTGACAGTGTCTTACCAGCATTTAAAAATCAAAGAGGTTAGAGCCTAATTCAGCCTTTTATTAATCTGTCAGTAAATAGAATTTTGCTATTTATGTGACACTAATAAATGTTTGAAGGGATATTTGACATTTTTTTTACCCTTGTGCTATGTAGGAGCAGTAACTGGCTAAGCAAGAGCCCTAAGCCGGCATATGCAGCCTCTGTTTATATAGTTCAAATGTCAATTTCTTTTCTGCCTTGTCTGCAAAAATAAACAGAATGAAAAAAATGTGTCAGTAACAACATTTTGCAACTTGGAAAAAAGGATTTGAATTACTAGTAAACTTAACCCCATCGCACACTCCCCCCCCCCCAAAATCCAATTTAATTTTACATGTTTCTGGCTTTTGTTGCATACAGCTGTGTTATAGCTTAAAACAACTAATCTTTTTCTTTTCACTTACGGGTTTTTTTATATATTTTTGGTTTACAGGAACTATTAGTTGTTTGAACACATCTTGCAGCACATTTTCCTGTTTTAATTTATCCACAGAATACATAAATAAGGGTTTCATACCGGGAATTTCTATTCTGAATTGTATTTGAGGAATGCTTTTTAAAGAAGACTCTGAGCAAAGTGTTTAAGATGTGCTCATCCAATCTATATAGAATTAGAAACGAAATTTGCTGCCTCAGAGTTTTATACTTACTAGGAAGACATTTGATTTTCTGGATCTTCATGTGGGGGGGCTTGTTTGCTTTTTGAGTGTAGCTATTGGCATCTCAGTATATCACTGTTTCTTCAAATTGTTTGTGCTGATTTAGAATTTGGGGAAAATCTATGAGAAATCCACACTTAATATAAAAAATAGAGACTTGTCGTGCGACAACCAGCCACCCCTTCAATCTCAGCTGACCAGGCTGTGTCATTTTTCAATACTGAGCAGGAGTAAAGACTCAGAACCTAGTTTAATTGAGGAAGCTTATCACAGTGATTAACTTGCTGTGTTTGGGGCGCTTTGCTGTTGCTGCCTGATGGTACAGAAAGGTCTGAGACGTCGCAGCCCAGCAGGGGGTAGCCGAGCACTGGTAACTAAGAAGGCGTCCAGCTTTGAAGTATCCTTCGTTATAAGGACAGCGATAGAGAGCAGGCACTCTCTAAACAGATTTTGCTTCCTGAAGGCTTGGGTTATTTACCCTGTTGGAGAGAGATGGTGCTCTGTTTGCTAGGAGAAGCCACGGCGCAGGAATTCACCGTGCAGAATAATGTGCCTTTTTTTTTTTTCTTTCCTTTTGGCTGTAGGTTGAGATTTTAGATTGCTCAGGTGAACATTCCCCAGCTAAATTCTTGGAAGGCAAAGAGGAGGGGAAATTGTTGTCTTCTGATAAACTACTGTATTTTTGGAAGTATTCACATTTCTTGGCACGGAATACTTTTTTTTTTTTTTTTTTTTTTTCTTCCAAAGCTGCTTGCCAAACGTGTACATAATTTGCTATGCCTATGGAGTTGCATCGCTAAGTGAGGAAGCTATGCTTTCCAAACAGAGACTGGCAGCTGGCAAACATAAAATATCTCAATGGTGACAAAGTCCCACAAAAAAAATTAGACACCTGGTTTTGAAAAATCCGAGGCCTGGCCTTCGTTTAATATAAAGCAACTGATCTTGAGCCTAAGCTCACTTTCCACTGCTGAGAACCTGGTCACACTGCTCCGTTCTGCAGCTGAATCTGGGGACGGAGACTGAAAGTGTGTATTCTGCTACCTTTCCTTGCCTGGAAAAATGCTGGAGAATATTTCTCCCCTTCTCCCTCCTTCCCAACAAAATAATGGGACTTGGCTGCTGAGCTGACATACTGCAGATTGCAGGGATGTAGCTGCTTATATTTAAAAAAACGGCTGCCCTTCGCTAGCCTTGCACCCAGGCATGCCGTCTTAGATCAAGAGTCTGTCTTGCTAGGCACTGTATCAACCAGGCTTTCTTCTCATAGACAGCATGGAGGCAGACAGTAGTCCCAGAAAGGATTATTAGTGTGAGATTTTATGTTTTTTTCACAGGGTTCAGAGAGCTTGAATGGCTTCTTAATGTTCCCAAAGAGGTCTGAGAGGACACTAGTTTTTGATCTGTTTGGATGCCACAACTGGTGGGCCTCTCCTTGTGCTGGCATTGCAGCAATGTCACAGAATGCGCCTGATAATGAATTATTAGACATTGTGGCCGCGTCAGAGATCCTCGACGCTTGTCTCAGCCTCTGCTCTGCGTGGCTTTGATGGCCCAGCCTTTGTTTCTGGCCTCTGCTCCTTGTCTCCCTCCTTGCTGCTGGCAAAGCGCTGCCTGCATTACTTGTGTGCTCCAGCCACGACCAGAGCTACAGAGGCTCTGGAGATTGGGTCGGTTCAAGTTTTGACTTGACAGCTGGAGGGGGGGAAGAGTTTCAGCCTTGGGAGAAGGTGGAGGAAGCAGCAGCAGAGCCGGCGGGAGCTGCAGGGTCTGCCAGGAGCATGAGGCCCCCAGGGAGAGGACTCTATCTCCTGCTGAGTCTCCGTTTGCTCGAGGGCGAATTAGTAGGGAAAGGCACCCCCACTCTCCAGACCTACTGTAGCCTGAAATTTCATTGATTCGTTGTGCAAAAGTTTCATGCTATGTCCACGCTTGGTGGCATTATGATTTTTTTTTTGCCATTATTATTGAGGAAGATGAAAATGCTTACTGTCCTTCCTCTCCTAAACCCAAGACATGCCTGGCTGTACAGTTCAGGAAGTAACATCCCTACCCTTTTATATGTATGTATATCTATATATATAATAGATATAAAATCTATATATATTATATAATTTATTTTCTTTTAAGAAGCCACTCTTGAAGGGAAGGAATGCTGCTTGATATCTGTTTAAGTGGTCGTTAATGGAAAAGCCCCTCAGTTTCCTGTAGCCCATACTCACCTTGTTGCCACCTATGCCAGGCTGCTCCTGCGTTGCTTTCCTTTGTTCTGTTTTCCTCAGTGCAATGAACCCTTACGTTATGAGTTTCTGCTGTAGTTTTAACCTCTAATATGCAACCATTACAGCTTATCTCGTCTCCTAAATTACTCTAAAATCCAATTATAAAATCCTCTTTCCCTCAATAGCACACAACTTGCCACATTACTGAAATGCTGGGTAGCTCTTTTGTTTTTCTAAATTAATAATAACTACCATTTTCCGTCTGCTGTTAGTATGGAAGTCTTTTATATCACTGTGCTGCTTTCCCATAATACATATTATGGTTCTTTTTATATGCTAGTTATGTTTGGAAAAAACGAGAAAGATTTTGAAAAGATGTGCCAGTCAACTTCTGTGTATCAAAATATGACAATGAAAATCCTTAGTGGAAACTTAGGCAGAAAATTCCTAGCAGTAATGTATCCTGCCAGAGGAAAATGGCAACTCATCATTTGCTGGAACCTTTATTTTGGGCAGGAATGGTTGTTCTTTCAAACTAGTTTTTAATGATTTCAAAACAAGGATCCTGAGGTAACATGTCAAAAGAAATGCAACAGGGCAAATGATGAGCTCTATATTCAAAAGCATTAAAAAATATTTGTGTCTTACCAGTATGGTTTCCAAATTTCTAGTAGGCTTTGTTCTTGCTTTTTTAAAAATCAAATGATAAAAATAGACATGATTTACTTTGGAAGTTTATTAAATACGTATCCTGAGTTCCCAGGTTTTCCTTTTTCAAAATGCCACAGTCTCCATATTAACAGTCCAAACATTGATTGTGTCCTGACACTAAATCTTTTGCTCTTAGAATATTAACTATGTTGATAAAACCGCTAGCCTGTTTTTAATAAACTGTCTAGTACTGTAAGCATTTTCTGAAACCCAGTGTGAAGATCTAGCGATAAAAGCGATGCAGTGGAAAGAAAGATGCGCCATGCAAGCTTGCGGCTTGAGTGAGATTTACCAGAAGGGCATGCTAATAGGTAAATAACATAATCACATGTTCGCATACAAATGCAGACATATATGTTCATTTACACACATAAACCAGTGCTATCTAATAATTAGTCAAGTGCAATAAATTAACCAAGGAAGGAGTGCACACAAATGTAAGAAGGCTTACCAAGGGAAGAGTTGTTTTTCCTTACAGTGGCCACCAAAATGATGATAGTCAATCCTCCACCCTATGACAAATTAAAGAGAAATATCTGATTATAGTCTTCTGTCTTAAAACCGAGTGAGACTGTCCTAAAGAGCACACTGGAACTGTTGGGCTTTACTAGATCCCATGCTGGAAGAGAGTCGCCTGGAATTAAATGGATTTTTGCAAGTTTACAACACAAGCTGTTGAGCATGCTGTGGGATCCCAGTCTGCCATCCTCACGTGAACTTCTTTCTGCTTTTTTGTAGGAATTACATATGTAAGGATCAGAGTGTTGACTCTGATATTTCTCCCATCCTATTTAATTGGATCTTAGCACTGAAAAAAAGGCCTCAAAGTCTGATTTCTAAAGGGGAATGCTTGGGTTGTCTACCAGTGAAGTGAATGGCAGAACTCCAGCGAGCTCCAGCAGTGGCTGATTGGACACCAGCCCAGCTCCCTTTGGTTGAATGTCACACACAGCCCCGTCCTCTTTCCTGGGAGTTGAATGAAGCACATTAAAACATTTTGGTGTTCAGCTTTCCAGGCTAGTAAATTCTTGGTTGGTGTGCTGGAGCTCTCATACACTTGTGTTTTGAGGTTATGCTATTTGTTTTTTTCTAATTGTACCTGCTTCTTAAGTGATTGCTTCTTTGAGCTTGGGAAATATTTCACTTTATTTATCATGACCTAAAGTAAATTAACCCATATCAGCACAGAGGTAGAAGACATTGAAAATATATTTATATTTTAAATTGAAGTTCAAGGTAACATTTAAATGAATAATTATTTACTATTTTGTTAAATGCTGACATATATGACAGCAATCATACATTAGTACAAATGCTTTTCTGTTTTGAATGGCTCATTAGTTGCTTTGTAGGGCTGTACTGTTTTTTTAAGATTCAGATTCAAAATCTCTTCTGATTTCTGCTGTTTGGTTTTTGGCAGTGGGCCAGCTGCAGATATGCATAATATTTCACTGTTAGACCTTGCAAACAGAATATCCTGCTGTGCTAAAGAAAACATTGTGTTTCTTACCACATGAAAATAATCCATCACTTTTCAATCAGCACACATGCATACGCTGGTGCGCGCACACACACACACACACACACACACAAGCCTCTACCTGTTTTTTCCATCAGACTCCAGAAAAAATTAATGGCTATGATGTGAAGGGTGGACTCTTTGTACATGATCCATTAAAGTACAAACTAATCAAAATATATCTAGCATCTGATTTGCAAAGCGATGTGGAGCCAGAGGCAAGCTGAGGAAATAGACCATCTGAAGACCTCTCTGACCTTGTTCAAGTAGCAGTATCTTTTTGTTTGTTTTAAATGTTATATGGAAAGTGAGAGCACAAGTATAAGACAACCTAGAACATCCCTTTGTGCAGCTCACCACTGCTACGTAGAATGCATTATATATAAAAAGGCCAAAAAAGCATACATACCGTACAACCTGCAAAATACACGTTGCTTTGTTTAATGTGTGCAGCTGATCAGTAGTGAAGATTTCCTCCTTGGGAACAGACACATTGCACAGGAGGAAGCTTATTCATGGTAGAGCACAGAGAATCCATGGGCGCATGTGCACAGGCTGTGGGTAAAGTGAGTTCTCTCTTTTTGTTATGCTGTGCCAGATATTACTGTGCATTTATGACTTTTCTTCTGTGCACTGAATGTCACTGATACCTGAATGTTTACCAAGGGCAGTGATATCTCAACAATTTCTCATTCCAAGAACAGGGAGAAAAAAAAGAAAAAAAAAAAAAAAAAAGAAAATTTAGCCACCATACTACCCTGTACTAGGTCTCCCTGTGTTGCTTTCTATAATTCATCCTTTATTTACAAGCAGACAACATACTACATACCAATACACAAACAGTTGTGAATTTTTTACTTTCCAGTGCTGAAACAGTGGTCAATGAAACTACAGTTATTTGGGGTAATAGGTGTAGTAGAGTAAATATATTGTAGTCCAACTAAGTATTTAGGCACCTAACTCTTACTTTAAAGTGAAGTTAGAACTCCAAGAAGGAGTTAAGTCCAGATTTTTTCTGCTTAAATGTTGCTCTTCTGAATGTAGTCACTGAAGGATGTCTCTATAGTGAACTGAGAGAGGAACAGCTAGGAAGTGCTTTGCATCACCTGTCATGACTAAATTAGGAGCCTGGAGTTGGGAGAGAGGAATCATGATGTAGGACCAAGATTACTTTGTTGAAACTGCCTTTCTTCCCTCTGCAATCCCTAATATTTTGCTGAATGGGAGTGGATGAGGAAGTGTAAGAGATATAGTGCATAGTCTTTATGTCTACTGGCAATACACCAACCAAATGCAAATGGACCATTCAGGTAGGTAAGGTCATGGGATCTTAGGAGGATCTTTTTTTCTCCTGTCTTTGCAAGGTCTTAATATTTTTATCTACATGTGCCTTAGACCTAAATTCAAGGCAATGGAGCGTAACAGCTGAAAGAGCAGGTCTAGAAGTGTGTGGTGGCCAAGGTTAAGCAGAGGCACTGGGAACCGGGGTGTCATCAGGGCTGGAGGAACCTGGCTTTTAGTTTCCGAACATTCTTCACTGCTGCCCTTTGAAGCATTTTTAGTCATGCATTTTTAGACCATTGAATTTTGAACTTCTGGTCACCCCTTTCTTCCAGTTGTGAAAACAAGAGCTTGTCAGTGGAAGAAGGAGTTCTCAACAGAACTGTCAGAGTGCAGTTTGTGACATGAGTCAAAAATCAGAGCTCTGCTCTGTTGCCACGATAACACTTGATTAAGATGACTTGCCAGGCTGTCGGTTCGGTGGTTTTGTTGCCACCCACTTATTTTTTACTTCTTATTTATTTTTTTGTGCTTTATCTAGGTTTGGGAGATTGCAAATGGATGCAACACATTCTGGTATCTAAATAAAGYGTGAGAACGTTTGGCCAGCCTTTTCAGGATTGTTTTGTAAAATAAATGACTTTCCTTTGGAGTCCCACATCTTTCGGCTCCCTTTCCAGTTTTCATTTTAAACTTGGAGCTGTAAGAAAGAGAACATGGAGAGGGTAAATAATGAGAAAAGACTACTCTAGTGCTTGGAGTGAGAGATGATCTATTTTCAGCCATGCTAACTCATGTCTGACCTTAACAAGGCAGTTACCCACTTTGTACTAATCAGTTTACTCATCTATGAGATAGATAAAATAACTTATGATATACTGATTTTGGTTGAAATAAACAGAAAATATGTATTTGTAGAAAAGACAAGAAATCTTTGCCAACATTTTTCCTTGTGGAATGACAAATATTTTTCACTGAAACAGCAAGACTGTTCGTCTGACTTTTCAGAGGTCCTTACAAGTCCAAGTGGAGTCAACTGAAGCTGTGGTAGCTCCAAAAGTTGGGGAATATCCTTTGTGGTGGTTCTCTGGTCTTAAATGTGAATGAAGTTTGTGCAGTCTTCAAGAGATTCACCTTACTTTCCATGAGTGAAGAGGACAGTTTGCTTTCCTCGCATACGCTATACTTACACTGTGGGAACAGAATTACTTACTGAGATAGGTGCATTTATTGATCACTTTTCAGAAAGTTAGCTCTTTATGTGCCCACCTCCTCACTGTCTCTTCATCCCAATTACAGAAGCCTCTGAGCAATTGTAACACACAGGAAATGCCAGAAAAATTCATTTAGTGGACTGCTTTTGCACATGGAGTTATTTGCACTATTATTTTTCACAGCTGAGTATTTCCTCTTCAGCAGGAGCTGAAGAATGATGTCGGACAATCCCATGAAGTCCTCTTTCAGAATGGCTCGCATATTTTACCTCAAAATTTCTGACAGTACAATTTTTTATCCTGTTAACTCAAAGGCTCCATAAAGAAAAATGTAAGGGAGGATAATGCATCCAGCAAGTAAAATACTGGTCAGCCAGGTCGTTTGTGTTAATTCCATGTATGATGAGGTAGAAATTCATGTCTAAACTGCTTTACTGTTAATCCCCTGCTGCTGTGAGAAAACCTGGCTTCGTCCTTAGGGATGAGGGCAGACCCATTCTTTGACTCACAGGCACTTCAGTGACTCAGCAGCGCTACCAGTAGTTTACAGAGAGGAGGTCTCCAAGTTTTTTCCTTGTCCAGAAGGCCTGCTGGCTTGACAGGAGGGCCTTTGAGGGCAGTGGGATGGAAAAGAAAGAGTGAGAGGAGAGGGGAGGGGAAGGGATCTCTTATTATTTACTCTGGGGAGGGATGGAAGAAAGAATCTGGGGCTCCTGGCAGAAAGAGACAGGAGGTATATGGTGACAAACAGGTAAAGAAGAAGATGCTGATAAAGCATAATGAAGTAAAGATAAAAGCAGTACATGTGGAGCCTGGTGATACCACCATGGACCACCAAGAAACAGCTGATGTAAAAAGTGAAATACCAATAGTTCCCAAGTGACAGGCAGAGAAATGAGCCAAAAATAACCAACGTTAAAGCAAAATTCAGGCTTGTCTAAGCACTACCAACAGTAAGAGAAAAAGAGCCAAGTGCAGTCAGCTAGTTGTTCCAAACACCTAGAAGTGCCAGCTGGCATCTTCTGGAGGAAGCATCCATCAGCAAAATGATAGGTTTTTTTTTTCTTCTTCTTTATTGACCATAGCAATATTTGTCCAGGTATTTGCTATGTCTCTTATATGAATATTAGTCAAGAAGAGGAAAGCAGTCCTAAATCGCCCTGTACAAAAACACTTACAGCAGCAGCTCTCTTTCCTTTTTCATAAGGAGACACTGTAACCAGAGAAGGATTTCCAATTGGAAGAGGTGGCGTTACCAAAG
The DNA here is from genome assembly GCA_035582835.1 of Phoebastria nigripes. NCBI lineage: Eukaryota > Metazoa > Chordata > Aves > Procellariiformes > Diomedeidae > Phoebastria > Phoebastria nigripes. The sequence continues at coordinate 611,131 of JAYKAV010000123.1, forward strand.
AAGCTGTAGAAAACAAGGAAGGAGTTGAGAAAGAAGAGTAATTGAACGGGATGCCTCCAGCACAGTTCAAGATTAATGTTCCTCCTAGTTTATCTCGTATTTCTTCCACGGATGATGTTCCAGCTTATTTGTATGGCTAACACTGGGAGTAAAGAGCTTGTGAAGCATAGAAGAACTCCACACAGTCTGCTGAATTCTTGCCATCGCCATTTCAGCAGAGGGGGAAAAGATGACCTACCTGATTCTCTGTATGTTTGTACCAGGGTAAATGAGAGGTTAGATGGATTGTCTGGAGGAGGTGTTACCGCTGCCGATTAGCATTGGCCAAGCCAGGCCACACTTGTGCATCGTGTGATAGAATTGCAGGTGTGCAGCTGTAAACTGGGGAGCTGCTTCACTCCTTGTGGAAGAGTAGATACTGAGTGAGTTGGGAGGAAGAGTTGGTGCTGGGGGATGGAAGGGTGACCTCTTACTGCAGTGATTTCTACAGTGAAGGGAGTCTGCTGTGGTGAAGGTCTGATAAATCACAAATGCTATAACTACAAGCTCAGCTTCTTGATGTACTTAGGGATATTCAAAATTATCTATCGTGCTGGTAGTTGGTATTAACTTCCTATATTTTAGATGTTTGTGTTGACAATGTCATTTGCAGCCTTCAGTCCTTTAAGAAAAATGGTCATAATTAGCCACTGCTAATGTGCAACTGTTGTTATTTTATTTTCAAAAGTCGTGCACCTGACTTAGAAAAGTTGCACAGGAAGGCGTTGGCTTCGGCCAGAGGTACCACTGGAGGTGATTGCCTTGCAGGGGACTGCTGTCCAAAGGGTGAGAGAGAGTAAATGATTCACTTTAAAGGTACTTTTTTAATTTTTGTGTCCCATATTGTGTTAAGAGAAGCCCTCTTTGGGGAACAAGCTCATAAAAATACGTTTTAAAATATTATAATATTCAATACATAGAATATTACCTGCAAAGCACTATACTCCCCTGAAAAGAGAATCAATGTAACAGGTGACCAAAAGACTGGATATCGCTTTTCATGATGTGATTGACCTGAATTCAGACAGATATTCTGAAGCACTGTAATGGCAGAATACGTCCTCCTGCCTGTCCCTTCCGGTAGCTTTCATGGTGCTTTGTCCAGTTGTAAATGAAGCAGTCAAAGAGAACATCATCATTTTTCTTGCTAGCAAATCTCCTGTTCCAATATATTTCACTGTTAGGACTCTTCTTCACGCTCTACTTTCCCCCGTTTAATTTCATCCCATTACTCCCGTTTGCATTTTAGTTTAGCTTAGCAGTCCTCCGCTCACATTTTTTTCCTCAATCCATCTTCATCTCTCGTTGTGACATCAGTCGTTGTTTCTGGAGGAACCAAACTACAGCTACGTGGGATATATAGTAAAATTCAGGGTTTGAACATTCCTCAGTCCCACAGGTGAAGGGAACATACCTTGCTGTTCAGGTCTAAAAAAATGTTTGATTATTAAGGGATTACATTACACTTGCTAGAGCTTCACCCAGACACATACCTTACAGACTTATTTATTTTTCTGTATCGGAGGTCCAAGACTTCCCTCTTTCCACATTTTCTTTGGTTGCAATGCCAGAGATGTTATTTTCTCTCTGCCACACAGGGTTTAGCCACCTCTCTCCACTTCCGTGTGAGATTTTTAAAAGGTACTTTTTCCCCTTCAGCTTTCCTTGATGTCTCCTCATTAGGAGAATTGGATACAAGTTTATACCGATGCTGGCATTTTTATTTTTCAACCAACTTTCAATTTTTGCAGTTCTGAATTTGTGCTTGGAAGCTGATTAAAACCTTGCTGGTTTAAAACAAAGGCTAATACATTATTTTACTTATTTAACTGAAATGATAGAGACTTTGAAAATGATATTTGCTTGCATGTAGCAGATTGGCACAAGGCTGAACATTGACCAGAAATCTTATGTATGTCCTCTGATTTACTGCGAATCACTTCTCATTTACACTAGAAGTACAGATAAAATCAGATCCATAACACTGTGATGACTGTAAGTGGTCTGTTTAGCTGCTTTGTAACAGATGGTTGAATCAAATCATTTTAGAAATCCCGTACCAAAAAACTGTATGCACTTTCTGTCTTTCACTCTCTCTCCACTACTGTGCATTTTCTGCTGGTTAGAGCAAACTCAGTGTGCTCAATTTGGCCTGTTATTGTGTCACTGACATTGATGTTTTATTTACTGAATTACATTTGTGTTTGAGGCCTCCTTTATTTTCAAAATGTTTTCTTAAAGTCTTGCCTACATTAAACATTCTCCTTTCTCTTTCTATAAAGCATTTCATGATGTGCTGATCCAGTAGGAAATTTACTTGTAAAGTCTGGCGGGAGCTGCCAATACTCAGGGCTTTTGGGGCAGCAGTGCAAACTTTATTGTCAGAGTTATCACATCCCCTTTCTATTCACCTGCTGTGTTTTTATGACTTAGAAATCACAACGCCTTGTTTATGATGGCAGTTTATTATAGGGTAAGAATATACCAAAAATATTTTTTCAATTACTGAAACAAAATACTAAAGATTCTGCCTAGGGTACAGGTTAAGGAGAAATGGGGGGAATGTAATTCCCCTTGAGGAACCAATGCAATTAGTTTAATAAATAAAGGGAGTGCATTAATTAGATTAATAAATGAAGAGAGCCACTATTTGTCAGTGGTTAGTTATAGCCAGCTTTTTGTTTGAATATTATTTGGTCGGGAAGGGCAGGTGTTTCTGCAATATGAATTACTGTTATTCTTGATTTAAAGAAATTTTATTTCAGACTTCGCTACCTTTCCACTTCGAACACAGTCAAACAGTCATCTGAGTTTTACAAATTTTAACTGAGTTGTTTCCTGGGTTCCCAAAACCCAGTATCTGAATATCGTGTACAATGATACTGCAAAAATATTCATACTGATTGTATTACTTTCTCTTATTAGACGTAATGGCCCACTGTTAACAAATAAAATACCCACAGTCGCTTTGTCTAATACATTATGCACAACAGGGCAAATTCAGTGCAGGCCAGGCCATTTGGTACTTCCAACTGGCCAAAAGATGGTGCTTTTCTACCTATGTGCAGTACCCAGTAAAACAAACGATTTGGTACTTTGCGTTCATGTCAGTGAATGTTGGTGCAGCCCCATAGACAGGCTGCAGGCATACACTGCTCAGATGAGTGGGTGAACTAGTGACAGTTTTGACTTAATTAACATTGAGCTGAACCTCTCAGCTACTCTCACGTATCAGTAAGTAAATTACCAGGGAAATGCCCTTAGCCCTTATGACGTAAGGTAAGTTAACTCACATACCTGCTTAGACATGTGTTTGAGTACACGTTAAATTAAATACTATTGTATAGCTACTGAAAAATCCATTTATTTTAGCACCAATGAAATGTAAGTGATTACAAACATTGGTATTTAAAATGGGGGGGGGGGGGGGGCAGGGGGAAAGATTGTTTTCAGGAGTGTTCCGTCTCATGTTTGTGTTGTACAACTGAAACACGTCCAAGAAATAAGTTATAAATACTCAATTTTCCCGTAGTTCTTTATTTCTGAAATTCTTCAGCTGTTATCTGCGGTCAAAATACCAGCTGTCTGTAGAGCACTTGCTGGGGGCCTGGGGAAAGCAGTGAGTCTTTGTGAGGTTGGGACAGGAAGGCCCCGTCCAAGGGAGATGAACAAGAAAGAATGAGGTGTAATAAGGTTTGAGTGTAAATCACATCAGTGTGGTCAGCACTCAGTATGCTCATTTCCTTGCCCTTGCCTCTTTACCCTTTGGAAAAAGGCCCCCCCCAAATTAATGTGAAAAAGACCAAGACCCACCAAGTCATAGCATGTGGCTTTGTTGCTCTGTTAACCTGGGAAGCATCAGCTCAAAGCTGTGGTCTGTTTACGCTCTCTGGGAATTTTTCTGTTAGTGGTATACATTAACCCATTCCTCTGGTGGGTACCGCCTTTTTATTAAACATACTGCTCACCATCAGTTGCTGGCATTACTAGTCTTGTCTTGCTACTGTGTTGCCACTTGGGCAGTAGGAATTAAGAAGCCATTGGAATATCCCATTTTCCTGCCCAGTTTGGCACCTGTAGTAAATAAGGAGTTGGGGTGCTGATTCAGGGATGGGCTTGGTGTTTCATTTTTACCAAGAAAATATAAAAATAAAAAGAAAGTCCTATACAGTGAAGTAAACGTAGCACTTAGTTTGGACAGCATAGGCACATAAAGATGTGGTAGCTGTAAAAACCATTATCTTTTAGCAAACAACAGTCGCTCATCAAATAAGACAACGATTTTAATGAAGAATCATTGATAAGGGTACAGCAGCACATTGATTAATGCACACAGCAACTTCTCTTGAAACATGACTGCATTAGGTCTTTACTCTTTTGCAATGATATGCAAGCTCTAATAAAGCTTTTACAGTTACTCAATATCATGAATAGTATTAGCAGAATGATCAGAGTTTCTGTCTGAAATGGATGACTATAGATGCTGGACTTCTTAAAGTTCTCACTTTTTTATATATACCTACATTGTCATCAGACAGAGATAAACAAAGGAAAGCAATGTCCAGGAAAGAACTGAGGGGAAAAAAGTGAACAACCTATTATTTTTGGTTATGGTGCAACATAACTTGGATATATTGTAAGGTAATTAAGAATTGCCTAATTTAATCCACAGCAATATACAAAAATACACGACCATGTCATTTGGCTCTGTTTGGCTTTTGTAAATGTGCTTTAGGAGAACGGTGTTTGTCACCAGTAAAAAATTGTCTAGTCTGTATAGCTGTGTTGATTTATTTTTGAATGCAGGGCTATTGTTAAATATAAAATGATTTTTTTTTTTCTTTCTTTGGATCTAGACCATACATCACACTTTTGTCAAGAAAAAAAACTATATGTAATTCCTGGGGCAACACGTCCCCATTTCCCCTGTAGATTTTTCTGATCATTGAACCCTGCAATAAAACGGTCCCGTGAACACCTGTTTGACACATGGATGGTGCAGTGCCTGTACCGCGGTTTGAAGTACTGAAGTAGAGTTGCTGYGATCTCACCAGAATTTGGTAGGGCAAAACTCGTTTTAAAGGGAAGTTGTTAAGATCTAGGTGGGATCCTAGAGCTGGAGAATGAGCTGAATTTAAAATCATCTTCCTGAAATCAATTATTCTTTAAAACCACTCCTGCAAGTTACCAAGCACACAAGCTGTTTTATTGTATTGCACACGCAGTTACATTTAAGAAAGTTTGTATTTGCTTGCATGAGTAAAAATGCACAGTGCGAGGCTGCTTGTTTTGATTCTCTTTTGACCTGCTGGCTTACCTGAGATGAGAGAGAGAGAGAAATAATGCAAATGGCTGTGAGCTCGAGCGTGCTGTGTGATGTGTGAAGGAAGCACGGAGCACATGTGCTTTGTTAATGTGAGTTTCTCAGTTAGTAAGCCATCGCATGTTAGTAATATCATCATTCAGGATTAATTAATGCATCATTATGGTCTTCTAAAAGGCTTTTGCCAGTGTGATACTGAGTGCATGGGTTAGTATTTGTTCTGGAAATGTTTTATTATTATTGCTTTATTGTAATTTGAAAGCTGATTTGGTGTCTTGAATTGCACTAGCGCCCCCAGAAGCATTGTTTTAATTGGAAATATTTGCAACTAAAAATACCAGACATAAAACATAGATGAATAATGTGTAGTGGGCCATTCTCTAATTCTATAAAAGGATAGTTTTACTGAGAGTAGAGAGATCCAGACATGGTAGCTTAGTTGTGCTGATCAAGAGTTTGTCCCCAGCTCTCAGGGGCTGATCTACCATTCCCCTTTCCCAGGCCTGCTTAGGGCCTTGTGGAGCATGCGCAACTTTTGAGGATCAGATCTGAAACTCTTCCCAAGGAACACGCTTTTGGAGAACATCTGTTTTGAAAACACAAGGCATGTGCAAACCAGAGTAAGACCAAGGTCATCTCAAGTTTAGCTTTCCTCTACCCAAGAGCTGCCTGTAGTCATTTTTCCAGCTTTATTTTCATCTGGTCCACGCATAGTAAAAATTCTGCTCATAAAGCAATCACAAAAATTGTTATGGCCCTAAAGAATGCTGCGTAAAGCAAATAAGTGCTGTAGTTTCCAGATTCCATCCCTAATTAGTAAGAGGGGTCAAGTGTCAGGTCCATCAGTAAGCTGTAGTATTTCAGTTTTCCATCAGTGAGGGTCATTCATTTCAGAAGACAAAGAGGCTGAGAATTTTCTTTGTGACATTGTTCTGGTTGCCTTTCCTTCTCATGTTGTTCCTAGCTTTTTCCTGATACTTTAGCTTGTTTTTTTTTAAACTAGTCTCTGGATAATACTTTAGTGGACTCTTAAATCACTGGATTTTTCTGCTGCTTGGCAATATAGTGCCTTCCTTTCCATTAACCTACTGCCTGATTACACCAACTGTCTGAAATGCAGTTAGAATGACTCTTTGCGTACGATCTTATCCGACACGAACATCTCTTTCCATTTTTTAATCTCATTTTAAGCACGTGGAACTATCTGAAGTTCCTTTTGCCCCTTTTATCTAGATTCCATTTTCTTAAATGAAATCATCTAGCTTGTCCGAGGGGAATAGTTTAATTGTTCAAGGTGCATGATTTGTAGTGACCTTACAATTGTGCAGGACCACAGTCCGTGGTGTTCCATGCAAGTGATCAGAAGGGGCCATGCTCGCCTTTGAAGTGGGGTAGCTTATTAGAAAAGTAGTAAGTTGTATCAAACTTTCTTTCCAATTAACTGTGTCCTTTCCACATAAGCATGTTCTTTGTGTTGTGGATTGGGGTTTTTTTGAGTGAAATTTACTGCCAAATCTATGTTTTAACCGACTAGTGTAAAGTATTTTCATTCTAACTGCCTATTGATTCATGCAAGTTCATAGCTGAATAGTCATAACTTAGAAGATTTATAGAGTTCTAGGTGTCCAATTTATATAGCTTATTTGTTTTACAATAAGGCCACTTCTTCCCCTCTTTTGTTCTCTCTGTTCAGCTTTACTTACTAAAACTGTGGCTCGTATTCTGCACTGCTTCCATGGGACCCATCGTATGATTTGGCTTTGTATGGTTTTGATTTAATCAAGAAGAGGATGAAAGTGGGTGTGTGTTACTTTCAACTCCTTAGCCATTTTGCCATCCATCTTAGTCAATGTGTGGTTGCTCAGGACACAGCATTAATGATAGCTGTCAAAATAATAGTCAGAAGGTTAAAGGTCAAGAAAAATATGTAAAAGACTTCAGGGTGAACCAGATGATAAAGTAACTCATTTAGGCCATTAAATGCTAGCATAGTATGGACTTTATGGGTTCATGGGTTACTAGAAGCAAGAAGAGTAAATGGGGACATCTTCAAGTAGTTTACTCTTGTTAAAAGATGAAAAAAAGATGATAATAGCATTACCAAACAAGCGCACTAAAGGCAATTTTCTTAATTACCGTGCTGACCCAGCAGTGCACAGAAAGAGGTCTTGTTATTAGAATGAGAGCTTTTACTTTCAAACAATATTAACCCTTCTCGGTACCATATGTCTTAATTAAGAGTATTCCTGGAAGTTCTGCAGCTGTCAACATTTTTACATTTCTCTTTGGGTTTGCAAACCAGTGGGTCAAGAAACAAGCCGTTGCAACTGTCTGCATCATTTCAGTGGTCTTTATTTCATTTTAGGTCTTTATCCAATAAAGCTATGACTCTTATGTTTATGAAAGGGGCAAGCCTGAACAGCTAACCTGCCTTTTACTATATGGATTCATACAGTGTATTTATGTTTTAGCAGTCTTAAATGCTAATTGATCGAAGAAGACCTTATGTGATCTTACACTACCCAGAACAACTCTATCAAAACAGCACTGTGACATTGTCTCCCTTTCCCTTATTTTTTCAGCAATGCATTTTATTTAGAGTTGTTTAGCAAACAGTATAGACTTATTTTCCACAATAATCTAGGTAGGTAAGAATATAAAGTTCTGGAAACTATTATACTTTTCTTAAACAGTGGAATTCCATAGAAAACTGGAAAGGTTATATGTATAAATAAAAGTTCTTGAATTTCACTATCTGCAACAGGAGGACATGAATTAATAATTTCCTCAAGCACTTAACAAAAAATTCTAGCAAGATTGATGTGTTTTGTACATGTTGCCTGTGTTCTGTTACCTAGCTGGCCGCGGATGGTGAAGGCTTCGTCCAGGCGCTAAGACTTTCCAATACGTTGACAGTCTTTCATGCCAGAGAGACTGCTGTTTTGGCTGGTTTCTTAATGTGTCTTCTCAGTAGTGTTACTTTAGTTTGAAGTGGTTATATGTCAAGCTCAGATATTTTCTTCTTACAGTCATTGTGTTTTAGTTACATTTTGTGGAGAGGAAATATAAATCTTGGCATTGGCAAATGTCATAGGCAGAGGAGTCTTCTGCTCTTACAACACCAAAATAAAGATATGCAGATACAGAAGACTTTAATGAGAACAGTGGGATATTACTGAGAAGATCATTAAAGAGAAAAGAAGCAATAGTTTGCAATTGTCTGGAGTTATGTCATTGCACTACCATAATGAAATCACAGTACAATGTAGTAAAATCAGTTGTACTGAAAGCTTTGGAAAAGTCAATACTGCTACTGTGACCATCATCCATTGCTTTGAGAAGGCACTTCATTAGTATTGATAACTTGGGGGGGCAGCGGGAACCAATAAATCTGAAGGCAATGACTGGGGCATCTAGAGTGTCTTGCTCTAGAGCATCTTTCTACTTACATCTTCCATTTTGCCTCCCATCTGCCGTCAGAGGACTTTTCAGTGACTGTCCTTCAAAGTAGCATGTAAAGCAACCTGTTCCCAGTCTTGGAAGCTAGGAGAATTGTTGGTAGCGTGATAACAAGGAGACAAAAGCTATCAAGGGATTGGATTCATGTCCCTGTACTTTCTCATCTGCGACTGTCTTTGAATTGGAGTTTTGGTCTAGAGCAGAAGCAAATGCTCTGATTTTCCMCACTTACCACACATGGGTTCAGTTCATGGTGGGTTTGGTGTGGGGAAAAACTAGATTCCTTCTGAAGGAAAATGAACCAGCAGCTGAGCTCCAGGTACTCACCAACCATGTACCAGCCCCCTATAGGGAAGGAAGGGTCCAAAATAATGACTTTTCTTCAGTCAACTTAAAACTATGTAAGTGGTAGGGGAATTTGCTCCAAGGAACCAGATGAAATCTGGTTCAAAGTAACCTCCCAAAAGTGCACATTCTATAGATGTAGAGCCCTCAGCACCAACTGCAGTAATCTGTTGACCTGTTCTTTTCACACCAAACTTCTTGCTAATGTAGGCCAAGCCTAGAGTTAAGGCATCTAATCTAAGATGATTGTCTAACTGGCATATTTTCTGTGGCACTTGGTAATTATTTTTATTAYGTTATTATGAATCAGCAGTATATCATACTAATATACCAAATTCTATTTCTGTTAGTACTGTAATATCCCTAACAATCCCTACCAATGTCATGAAACTGCTGGGCTTGGCACTGTAAAGACATGTAGTAATTTTGGCAAGAGCTACTTGAAAGAGCTTACAGTCTACCTCAGTGCAATAGAGTGAAAAGCATGGAAGGGAGGTTTTTTATCCTCACTTCTCTGGGAGACAGTTAAAGTGATTTGTCCAAAATGAAACAGAAAGTATGAGGTAGAACTAACATTTGAACCCAGGTACCTTGAAAATCATTCCAGTGCCTGGACCAAAGGACACTGGCAAGCTTGTTCTCTGTCAACTTGTAACATATAACTGTGTTGTGACAACTGGCAGAAAAAAAAAAAAAACTTTTGATTAACATATAGCAACAAATTGTGGTCACATTTCCACTATTTGTAGATTTATAGCAGAGCATTATATTCCAGCATTATAGTGAATTTAAAATCATGTCTCTTCTGATGTCTGGTTTGCAAAAATTGTTAGCTGACCAGGCAAAGAACATCTGAATGGCTAATGGAAACTTGCTCTTCCCCCTAAATGGGGCAGTTGTCTAATTTGTTTAGCTAAACTACATTAGCCATACTGAAAGTTTTATTATCACAGTCAAAAGCAGGAAGCAGGGAACAGACATGCTGTATTTTTAAAATTAAAGCAATTTTGAAAAACAAACTCAGTTTCTTATTGATTAGTTCAGTTGTTAGATTAGAGGCTCATTACTTTTAATAATAGGATAATAGTATCTAGAAATGGAAAAGATCTATTAGATCATTGAGTCCATCCCCATTACAAGGGCAGGATATAGTCAGGTATATGTGGATGGATGTATCAAATATTAAATTCATATGACACAGTAAATCCTCCGTTTCCTTCACAGAGTGCTGATGCTAAGAGCTTTGACACAGTTGTTTACTCTTAAAAGCAGCTTCTGAGCTACCTTCTGGCCAGCTCTTAGGCAGATGTTTAGTTGGGAGAGAAGGATCCCAGGAGCCCAGTGAGGAATAAGGGCATGGCTTGGTCTTCTTTGCCCTCCCGGAAGCATGTTTCAACATGCACTCAAACACATCCAAGAGATGCCTCTGCAAACTAAAGTCCTGCTCCAAAGTTTTGTTTTGGGAGTGATAAATTAGTTACCTGTAGAGCTTTGTGATAAACGACCTCCCTGAACACTTAATTTCTAGTGAGTACTCCAAGTACCTCACCTCAGTGAGTTGCATAGCCACTGACTTTTTCTGTCCCTGCTGATACTGAATTGCTTTTTCAAAGTGTATAGTTACAGTGAGAGGAGCGGGGAGACTGAGGGGTAGTTCCTCTTCACTCCGTAGTGGCAGCGGGGTAATGGGGCAACACGGGAGACCAAGGTGCCAAATCCAGTGGCATGTTAGTTTTTTGTGCACAGTGCAGCAGCTGCCACGGAGACATTGAGAGTCAGGTGAGATGTGCAACAAGAGAGTGCATACCAGATGAATCATTTTCCCATCTGCTCAGCACCTGGTTTCAGGTAATTGATCTTAAACCACTCCATCTCTCTGCACATAAGTTTTGTAGCAAACAGGCCTATTTGGATTTGCAGTCCCCTTTCCCACAGAGCCAATCCCCTTCCCCACGAACTCAGGTTGCATTTTATGCTCTGTGATATTTATGGGGAATGTATGAAGGTTTGTGGGGGTTTTTTGGTGAACATTATGCAAAAGGGAGTGAGGGTGGAGGTCTTATTTCACATGTCCGTGATTTAGCTTCTGTGAAGCTTCGTAGACGAGGAAACCGGAAGGTTTTCCCAGATGTATAAAAATACCCACTCTAAAGGAGGCTGCCTTCAAGGCAGTCAAATAAATTTATTGGGCATATGGGGGTCATATTGACTCATCGTGTTTTTTTCATTTATTCCTCACTCTACAATTATGATGGTGGAGAATGGGAAGACCTTCAACTTAAAGGATTACTTCTTTAACTGCTGTATCTCAAAAAAAGGGAGACTGAGGGCATGAAAAAGTTCTGTTAGAATGGACTGTTGAGAAGCAGTAGTGTGGTTAGTTTTTTCAAATATTCAGATAAGCTCACTGGCACTGTTAATACTTATGTCTGTAAGCAGTCCTTTTAATCTTCTCTAGGACTCCAGTAAATCTACCATGTGAGTAAGGAAGTAGCATTCATTTACTGAGACTACTCAAACAGGTGAGGAGGCACATTAAGTTCAATAAGGCTAGTCTTGTGCATAAAGATTAATCACGTCAGTAAGCATCTGAAAGATTTAAGTAGAAAGTCAGCCCTTTTTGATTCTGTCCTCATATTGATTTTGGGGAAATTGCTAAATTTAGAGCAATTAGATACATTGAAAGTAATTAAATGCAAAAGTGCTGTAGCAATTAAAATGGGAGTCCAAGCTGCATGTAGAACAGTTCAAACATTTTATGATGTTTCTTGATTTCCTTACAACTGCAAGAGTTTTTCCAGATTGATGCCTTCTGGAATTATGCCGCCCCCATTTTGTTCTTTAAAATTGTTCCATGGTACCCTTCAGCAGTTTCTGCTGTAAAGTGAAATCTGTTTTTTTTTTTTAAAAAGTAAGTATGGACGTAATCATTTTAAGTCACAGTGCACTGCACATGCCCAGAAGAACCTCGATCACTTCCAAATTCAAGGACTAATAAAAATTGGAAGCACTCCAGTAATTTTAAATTACTTTGCACATTGAAGAGTGATTTAAAATCATTGAACTGATTCAATTTTTTTTATATATGCACTTCAATTTGGAAGTGAGTCAGATGGACAGCAGCATGCTGAAGAGGTTCGAGACATATTGAACTAATTTAAACATTTTTAATTCAAGAAAGAGAGAAAGGAGGAGTAATGAGGTTCCTAATAGGAACCCAGAGAACACCCCTCATTTACTGCCACTGCGTGGTTAGGAGTAGGATGATAAAGCAGTGAAGGAGTGACCAATATGATCAAGGAGTCAGCTTTTTTAGTATTAGTGTGGTAGTGAGATAAAGGACCACCAGAGCTGGTGGGATCTGGACGAAGCCCTGTGGTTATGCTTAATTTATTACTACTATTGTTTTTCAAAGAGATTTACACAACTGTGGATTTTGTTTTTCCTTTTGCAGATCTAGCTGACAGACAGGGAGGACTGACTGGCTCGGGGAAAAATACACACGCATGTGCATACATGTATGCAAATGTAGGCAATGTGTAATTTGGCTTCACAACATTTGCTACCTGAGACTGGTATATATGCAGAAATAAAAAGGCTGGCATATGGAACTGCCTGGTAGCATGTGAATATTACTTCAGCATTCATGCACTTATGCATAAAATTAAAATAGGAAAAGGCTTCTTTTTTGCAAGACAAAGACATGAGGACCATTCTGAGGTTAATGCTGTTAAAGTTCCACAATCAACATTTTACATGTTCCTCCGCAGAAATAACAAAAAATAAAAGTGGAATTTTGCCATCAATAAGTTGCTGCGGTCCTGTATAACATATCCAGTGGGAATGTGTGATATTAGTATCATAGTTGAGGTTTTTTTGAACAGATGACAAACTAAAGCCTTCACATAGAGGGTGCAGGTAGAGGGGGATAAAAAAAAAAAAAAAAAAAAAAAAAAAAAAACAACCAAACAAACAACCCAAAGACTGGCTTTGTGAAGAGGCCAGTAGTTTTTACTTGACTTTTCATGCAGAAACAAACATGTTTGTCTGTTTTAGAGGAATCAAAGGAAAGTGTTAAGAGAGAGATGTTCAAACTCATGCCTTTCCTTTGAACACTAAATCACCCTTGGAGTAGGATTTTGATTCAGGGATTCTGTTTTAATCCAAATTTGACATGGGCAGCAACAGTCTCTGATTCTAGTCACAGTAAAAAAAAAAATGAGCTGAGATAGTGTGCTCAGAAGTCCAATAGCAACAGAAAGATGGGATTTCCTCTTTGCCCTCTATCCTGTCTTTTTCCTTTCATCAAGGGAATTTCACTGTAGATATTAGTAGGATCAATTAAGTCAAAATCCCACTTCAACAATACAAATCATACCATGTATCTCCATGTTTCCATAAAGCTTCTTGCTGTGGCTTATAGTTGGCGTAAACTCCTAGCATCTGTCTTTACTAGAAAGACAGGATACCTTCACACACAGTCCGATACATTTGGATCAACTGCCTGACTACTAAAATCGACTTAGCAGTCATCGCATACATATTTAACTTCATGTCAGCTAGGCTGGGGTAAGCTTTCTTCTAACCATATATTTAACCATGGCCAGCTGACAAGATGTGAAAGACAGTTCTTCTTTGCAAAGACATGTTTCGCTTCTGTGTTACCTTACTCAGCTCCTTTAAGGTGTGCTCTAACATGACCTTACTTTTAGTGGTAAACCACTTGACCGCTGAGTGTTTGTAACCACAGAAAGAGGAGGCAGGACTGCCTTCTTCATATAAAATATTCTTTGTTTTGCATCTTCCATCAAGAAGATGTTTTGCATTCTTACTGTGGAAATGAGAGGCCCAAGCTTTTATCACACTAACTTGTCTCCATGCTTTTCCAACATTCTGTGGAGATAATAATCCTTTTACTTCCAGCTATAAAAGGGTCTTTCAGGAAGGACTGAAGCCTCCCCTAGTTTTCCAGAGTACCAGCAATCTCAGATTTCTGACCGTCTTTCTTTTTGTTTCTCACTTTGTGAATTTCAGTTCACTTTTGTGCTTTTCACTGGTTGATCAAATCTTAACAGCGTACACCTACCTTCAAATCTGTTTAGCAGTATCCACCAGTTCCTAGTTAGGAACAGGTTGTTCCATGCAGTACTTCTGACAAACCAGAATCTAAGACTTCAAGTAAGAGGAGGGGTTTCGTAGGCTGAAGACCTATCTACGTATGCCATGTTGAGGTCATTCATGGAAGGGATCTCTGATGTTCAGGCAGTGGTTAGCTTTTCTTCTTCTGCTTGGGTTTGGATGCGAGCAGGAAACTTGGCTACAGGTGGCTGGCACATGGGGACTCGAGATCCCTTGGTAGAACCCAGATGCTCCAAGATGATGAGTAAAAACTGAAGATTAGCATTAGGCAGCCATGGATCGCCCTTTCTGGTCTGTGTTGCAACAACTTATATTTGGCAATTGACAGCTTCAGAAGGCCATGCTGCTGTTCATCATTCTTTTTCATTCATCACGTGCAGTTTTTGATCCTGAGTATGTCTTTCATAGGGTGATTTCTAGTTCTCTTACCATCTTTTGTTGAGCTCCCAGGGTTTTGATGATATGTTGTTTTCATTTATATCAAATTAGAGAGCCTCTCAGACACTACCACAATTATTGACCTATAATGGCCACTTTACTTGAAGTCATTAGGGAATTTTGCAGTCCAACAAAATACAAAGGAATGACCCATTGACAGGCCCCAAATACTAAACATTTAGTGAGGGGAATCCCCCACCCTCATGAATCTCATCACTGTTCTATCCTCACACACAGAGCAATCGGATACTTCCCTGGCTTATGCATGAATTCTTGCTTTTACACTTTTCTCAGAAAGATTATTAATGTTTTCACTTAAGCAAACAAAAAACCCACACTAAAACCCTATCCTAAATGTGCACAAAGCCCACTCCTGCCCCTGACAGCATTTGTTCAAAAGAAATACAAATATCTGGCCCTTAAAGTGGATTTTTCCCACTCAAAGATAGCAAAGATAGCATTGTCAACTCACCTTTTAAAACTACTTAGGGTTTCTTTAAGAAGGTGCTCTGTCTTGCAGAGGCAGCAAAACAATGCAGTAGATATGGTGGCTATTCATTTTCATTTAGCAGATAAATCAATACTTGCATAAAGCCTGAGTAACTTGTTGGCACTAAACTATGCAGCCCCATTTTCACTGAAATTTGTCAAGCTTCAAGCATGCAGGCTTTTTTATTTTTTTTAAAAGGGGATACATGTTTTCATGTTGCATTACATGAAATTGATACCAATAATAAACTGTAATAATCAAGTTATTAATCCTCTCCGTATATTCCAAGGGAAAAGGGTTTTCTCAACATAAATAGAGTAAGTAGAAGTCAGAGCAAAAAGCCCCACTAAACCTTTGTGCGTGTGATTGAGAGAGGGATGTTTCGTACTCTGTAGTTTACAGGCGTATGTTATACTGTACACACCGTCTGCAAGCACTTTAGAAAATCCTGGATGCTTAGCATAGTCTTAAATCAGGCATATTGCCAATTGTGGATTAAGTAGAGGATAGCTGGGTCATTTTCCTAGGAGTTCCTTTACAGTTCAGTCTCTTTTCTTGGTGTTAATGCTTTTACTGCCGTTGGGTGAAGGGAGGAGAGGCTTGGAATACCCTGCCCTAGGGCCTCCTAAACTGTACATCTGTCATGGATCATGTCATGGAACAGAAATGTTTGTTTTTGCTCCCATTCATTTCAACTGGCAGCCAGTTATTATTAGAATGAAAAATTAAGCTATTATGCAGTGGAAGCCTTGCTGGCTCTATCAAATTTATGGAGTTAATACAGCAAAATTATCCTTTATAGCAGGTATAAGCAGCTGTATGTATAATGCAGGCCCCTTCTTGATCAGTCCAAATACAAAATGGCAGCCTTGTTTTCATTATCATTGTTAAAGCGCGGTAACAATGTCACCATATTTCAGAAATTTCAAAGGAGTGGTTACTGAGGTAAGAGCAGTGTAGGTGACTTGGTTAGACATTGAAGTCCGTCCTCTGATCTTTAGGAACTGCAGACGTGGTGAGTTGTTTTCAGAAAAGGAGAAATCATAGAATTTCTCTGGACTTTCCAAAACATTTATTTTCAAGTGCCCCTGACTTTCTGTTTGCTGGAGTGCTTTTTGGGCGGATTTTTTTTTTTTGTAATAATGATGGAATTGGTTGTATCTTTTACTAACAAAAGAGGGACATGAATTGTTTTATCAAGCTTCGTATCCTCTTGAGAATCTGGGGTCTCAAAGTCTAATGACTCATACACCCTTAGACATAAGGTATTCACTAGGAACAAGGTGCCTGGTGAAAATAGAAGGGGATGAACTAAGCAAAAGACACAAAGACAAATGAATAAATGGAAGACACATCCAAGAGGAAAAGAATTTTAATAGTACTTGTGTACTTGAAGCTGTACCCCCCCACACAAGATACTGTTAATGCTAATGCTGTATATGGAGGGCAGTCTGTTGTTCTAAATTCAGCTTTTTGTCTAGCTAAAGAAATTCCACCTCAGTATTGCAGACACTTTTACTAGAGTGTGCCACTGCAGTAGAAGAGACGTTTATGACGCCAAAAGTTCACCCCCAATTTCTCCTCTCACTCTGAAAATAATTGTAGTGAAGTTGTCAAGATGGGGTTAAATGGACTGTCTGCACTGCTATGGAATTGTCTTTATAGCAGATACTGTCTTTATAGCACGTCCTCCAGATGTACTGTTTCTGTGTCTTATTGGCACATTTGGGATGGACTTGAAAACAAAAGAAATAGAAGCAAGGTTCTAGAATTTTGTATTGTGAGTAGACCCGTCTTTGGAACTAAGCAGTTATTTTACAAAAGCTGTATCACAGGAAGAGAGAATAGGGGAAGAAACAGCATCCGAGTGAGAGAAGAAATACGATTTTCAAAATTAAAAGAGCTTTGTGAGAAAACCTAGAGAGATGTAAAGTACTTGAAATTCTGAGCCATTCAGTCATTCCTGCTGAAATTATCCTTGTGGAGTTTATCAATCTGTGTGTACCGGTATCATAGGGGACCAATTAATTGCACTCATAGTTGCCTTTGAGCTATTTTGAAAGTAGGAAAACTCATTTTGTAAATGGTTTAAACAGCACTACAGTCATTACATACAGTTTCTGGCAGATATTGTCTTTATAGTAGATGGAAGGACAGAAATATTGTTACACTTCATGATTGCTAATGAATTTTGAAGAGAAATCTAATAAAAGAAATTACAAGATGGTAATTAAATACAATATATAGTTATTAAAAATAAAAATAAAATTTGCTGTGCCACAAACCTTGTCCAGAACACGTACAATCAGAGTTCCTTCCTAGTGTTTAAATAAACTGCTGTGCGGGGCAATCTTGAAAGAAAGTAAAAAATCTTTGGCTGTAACAAGTAAAAGTTGCTTGAAAAAGAAGCAACAACCTCATAAAAAGTGGAGCTAGCATTCAGAATTCACTGGGAGCCAGGTGTGGTTCATCTTCTAATGAAACCCCTGGTTAGCTCAAGCCTGGAGATGTTAATAGAAGACAGCTGTGTATCTACCACAGTTCTCTGCACCCACCTCCTTTTCCCTTGTTTGAAGCCCCTCTCTGACCAGCTTCCTCAGGAGCGAGGTATGCCTAAACTCTGCTCATCTGTTCCCTGGTGCCTCTCTTTGTTACAGGGAAGGTGCCTTTCCCTTGGTGTCCTTCTGGGAGGCTGCTGTCCTTGTCTTTGGTATGTGGAAGTTTTCTGGGCAGGACAGGTTTGCAGCTAGCTTGGGAGAGCATTATTTGTTTTGCTGCTGGTTTTTCAGCTCTAGTCCTTGGTAGGTGCTTCTTGGGATAGCACTGAGCATGGAAGAAGACTCTCCTGCTCCTGTTGAGCAGCAAAGAGGAGGCAGTGAATGTTTCCTGGGCCCCTCTCTAGAAATTTGGAAGAATGATGCCCAAATCTGGCAATCCCTTTCAACAGAGATTACTGACTGGCTACCAACTTCAGTATTTGGAGAGCAGTCATCATATCATTGCCTTGCATTTATATGGGAAGATCCATGTGAAAGGAACATGGCGATACTGATTCTGGCTTATATTAAAAAGGCCCTTTTGCACTGACGTGGTCCAAGGTATGTAAATTTGGCCCTAAAGGATTTTTATGCCTCCCTTACAGATCCTGCCATCCTATCAGAGTTGTGTGAAAAGGCTGAAGTGCCAAAGACTATCAGGCCCTGGGTAGTGATAAAGTGAAATAACTGGCTATGCAGAGAATTTATTTATTGGTGATGGGCAAGATCTATGAAACTCTGTTTGGGGATGCTGCTAACCACGAAACACAGAATATCTTATTCTCCTTCAAAAGCGGTAGGAACATGGGGAGACATTTGCAAGTTTTGTCACGGGAGCTAATTTCTGCTAATACCTTGGTGCTTTTAAAAGGTATAGTGAAACTTTAAGGAGGTTTTAGATCGATTTGGAAAGATTCACCTACTGAATTACTAATACTGGTCTCTTCCTAAATTATCTCAAGAGAGCATAGAGATTTTGCATTTAAACACTGATGTAGCCAGTCCTTGCGGAGGTCGTGAGTGCCGAGAAAGCAAACAGCGCATTGATTTTTGTTAATTTCCCATAATCCAGAATTTGGAATGAAATGGAAGTTAAAGTATTGTTCACCTTCAGATAAATCTTAAGGTCAGAAATTGATGAAATGCATAGAGGAATGACAGTCTTGTGAGTTTTGGAAGTGCATAAATCGTGGGTATTGTGTTACTTCTGGCTAAACATTTTTCTGTTCATCTTGAAGGGATATGCTTTCATTTTAGCCTATTAATCTCAGTATATCTTTTTTTGACACAGATCTATTAGGAATTTTAGAGACTACAATATAGACTCCAGATGCTAGGTGTTCCTTCATCTTTTTGGTACACACTTTAATCCATAACAACCAACACATTTATTTTATGAGCCTTCACAATCAAGAGAGTCTTAATATCCTTTCTGGCAGGTTTTCACTCTTTGATTTCACGTTATATGGGGGACTGGTTACTTTGAACGTACTTTAGAAAGCCTCAAAAGTAACTCCTTTACGGTAACTTCTTTACATCTCTATGGTAAATCCTGTTTTGCTTTTAAAATATGCTCACAAGCACATGTATGGAAGTGTAGCTGCATTATAAGCTGAATGATAACACATGAGATTGTGCGCTGGCAGTGTGTTGTAGGTTGACAAGGTTGACTATTTCACACAGAGTGACCAAGCCTCATTAGAGACGTCCATCATGCAGGCAGAGCCTCCCTCTCCTGGTTTCATGACAGTCCTGGTACTCAGCAGTGAAATAAAACACATGTTGGTTAAACTGCTGTGTTGTCCTGCGTTATCAGTTGGTGCTTGCAATAAGTCTCTCCTACAAAACAGCTCCGTCACCGAGATCTGCTGTTATGGTGAATGTAACCGTAGGTTTTCTTCTGCTCCTGGAATTTCAGGCTATAGATTCTTTTTATTTATTTTATTTCTCTGAATGAAGTTGAATGCTGTGTTGATTTTCACTAGCATGCCCCAATTGATGGTGATGGGGTTACTGCAGACTTACGTGAGTGCAACTCTGAACAGATTTTGGCTCCTGGCAAGCAGAAAACTTTACTCCCTTTTTCTTGTCTCTACGTCTGTGTGTGCTTCTCTATCTCCTTCAGAAATGTAACTGTTAGAATTTGTAAATCCTACCAGTGAAAAAATGACATGCAGGGAAAAGCAAAGATGTTTACCCATCACTGAGCTAGACAAACATCTTCATTTCAGTGATTCAGAAAACAAATCAAATAAAGAAAGAAACCCTCTGATGAACTCCTCCCTTGCTTCCCTTCATCCAGCTCATCTGATGCTGAAGTGAAATACGTTTCTACAAGTACAGTCAAGCCATAAATTGAACAATGAATATCTTGTCCAGTAAAGCTCATATCCCAGCTGGGGTTTTCAGCAGCAGCTTGAGCAACATTTCTGAGGGGAAGACCTTTATGAAGGAGATTAAGGAGTGCCCGCGTTCAGCAGGCACTGCTCTTTTCCCATATGACTGGAGGAGTAATGGCTGTGTGTGAGATCCTGGCTGTTCTCCTGCACGCAGAGAAAAAGGGGCAGTCAGATTCACAGTATTTATGCTCRGGAACATTTGGGAGTGAGTGGGGCGGTAGGTTCACCTCCCTCTGCAATGACTGGTCTGGGTCGACTGAAAGGTACTGGGACAAGTTTTTGAAGGTGTTTTTGTGCCTTGGTCTCTTAGTGCTTGTACCTTTAAAAATCTGGTCCTTTCTGCTGGAAAGTACATGTGTGCTGCTTGTGGCCCCTGTAAGGGTCAGCACGAGAGGGATTTTGTGCTAAATTCTGATTCAGGCTGTAACTTCATTCTCTTATGCAGTCTCTAATAGTGCTAGGGGTACAGAAGTAGCCCTGCAGATCTGCTTGTGAAAGCCCCCTCCTTATGATGTGATTTATACATGCACTGATGTGAGTCTTTCGAATCTGCTGTGCAATGGAGATGACATACTAGGCAATTCTAATATGTGGCTCAAGCTGCCATCTTACTCATTTTCTTACTTGTTAGTTACTTGCTAAATAACTGGCATCTGCATCCATATTGGTGGTCCTGAGAGGGCCCCAGGAAAAGAGGTAAATCCTTCTGAATGTTGCATACTAAAAAGAGCCCACACATTGCTGCCCATTTTTTTTTTCTTTTTTTTTTTTTTTTCCTTTCTCTCTTTTTTTTCCCTGCTTGGATTCTTGCCAGTGGCTTGGAAGGAGGCTGGATTTGGACTATTGCATTTTCTTTCTCAGTCAAGAGAATGTGTCTGAAATTTATTACGGTTTTTTAGTGATGATGAAAATTAGAAAAGGAGGGATGCAAGGTAACAGGTTCAGTGCTAGTTAGAGGCTGTGATGGTTTAAACATACTTTTCTTTTTCAGGTAGTTGTCATACTCTATTTGGTAGTCGCAAATCCATAACAGCAAACATCTTGGAATTGTAGTGGATTAAGGCTTTGCATGTTACGTGTAGTGTGCTGATGATACAGGAGGTGGGGGCTGCTGTACCTGTACGAGGGAGGGCCTGAGCACCAAATTTTAATGTACATTGTAACTCTGCTGATGATGTTGGATTTGACTTCAGTGCCTGAGAAAGAAGCTCAAGACACAGAGGACCATTGCAGTCTTAAAAGCCTGACATTAAAGCCAGCTACAGATAGAGAAAGCTGCAACAGAACTAAGAGGCAGAAGATCTATATCAGATTTTTCCCCCGTGCTAAGGTAATGAAGATTATTCATGCTAACCCTGCAAATATGGATGGGGATTGCTCTTAAACTTCTTTTTTTCATTCTGCGAGTGGCTTTTAGGTTTGGGGATTGGAAAAAAATAACCCATGTTTCACTGTAGCCATCCCAATATTTTGGGGGGGGGGGGAGACTTACACGCACATTTTAACTGTGTATTCTCTACACAGACATACAGAAGCACAGACGTGCAGATAATGTTGCCCACATCTTGCCCTGGCTTCAGGACTATGGGCTAATTTTATAACAATTGACAATGACTTAAACTAATGTTGCTAGGGTGCTGTCAGTGATGCTGAATAAATAGGGAAGGACTTGAGGAGAACAGCAAACAGCAGCTGTGACGACTTTTGTTCTGAAGCTACCTCTGCATGCCAGATTTTACCCTCCAGGCACAGCAGCAGAGCACGACTCCCACCTGTTATCTCTCACCATTGAGGCTTGCTTCTTTCTGTTTAAGTTAGGTTAAATATTTCCCCTTTTCCCAGGATTCAGAGCTCATCAGCCCAGCTGTGGCGCACAGTCTTGAAACACAAAACAGCTGGAGACATAATGTGAACAAAGTTCACCTTTTCTTGTTTACATTTGAAAGCTGCTGCACTGTTTATGGGATGATGCATTTGTTTAAATGAATGTCCAGCTATTATTGATTTTTCCTCTCTCTCTCTCTCTCTCTCTTTTTTTTTTTTTTAATGGTTGTGTCACTGGTGTCGTGCAGCAGAAATCTCTCGCTTTAGTACACCTGCACACATATTGACTGTGGAAAGAATTAGGCCATGCTCTCTCTACAGTTGCTGTGGTGAAACTCAGGCATGGATTTACCTGAGAGACCCTGTGGAGTCTCTCTCCTTCCTCTTGGCATCCCCGCAGTTCCCTGTAAGCGTGCATATACCCATTGCACAGCACGCCAAAGGGTCACCTGGGTATGTAGCCCCCTTTTCTTACCCTCTTTCTCCTCTCCCTTTTGTCCCATCCTCTGCTCATACTTATATCCTTCCGGGGTGAAATTCTGTAAGAGGGAGCAAGAAGCAGGGATAGCAGTTGAGAATTTCAGCCTCTCTGTGCATTTGGAGAACTGGTAGCTCACCGACTGTGAGGCCTGAAGGTACCATTATCATCATCTAGTTTGCCCTACTGCCTAACACAGGGTGTAAGAGTCTCAGCCAATAATGTATTTGACATGCCCAACAACTTGCATTGAGCTGAGGTTTCAGCCTTAAGAAAGGCAGCTAACAGCAATGGAAATGCAATTTTTGAGGACCTGCTACACCTTTCAGAATTTCTTATTTATCCTGATCATTTACAATTAATGCCGTGTTTGATTTTTGAATTTGTCTAGCTTCAGCTTCAAACTAAGAGGGTAACTTTTGTATGTTTGCAATATTAACACTGATCCAAGTTACTGCTTTGCTGATTTCACTTATTTTTAATACTTGTCTGAAAAGGGAGCTGTTTGAAGCCCTGAAGTTTTGTAGGTCTGGTTGAGATAAGAGAGAAATTGCCCTAATGTGCAAGTACAGTGGTTGAGGCAGCAGCGTTAAACATCAGATGCTTCTGGCTTAGGAAGCCAAAAAGTAGACAGCAGCGGGATTTAGCTTACCTGGCTTCTAGGTGAGGTAAAAACCCATTGTCTAGAGTCCATCCTGTATCAGTAAGAGAAAGAAGTGCCTCTACTGGGCAATTTAGCCCAGCATGGGGAATTTTGAGATGTCCATTTCTCTTTAGAGCCTGCAGAGGTGGCCTGTATGATCAGAGTTGGTTAGATGAGGCACTTTTCCATGGTTAGAGATGGGGAACATCCTCTCTCCCCACCACCATTGCAGAATAACCTACTTAGAAGGAAAATTTCTTCTCAACTTCTCAGAGAAAAGTTGGCTTATGCCTTAAAACCTAGAGATTTATGTTCTTTAAAATGTGTGTGGGTTTTTAATACTGTCTAATGTAACTATAGATGGTCTCCATAACCATATAAATCCCCCGTTATTCTTTGATTCCAGCCAAGACCTGGGCCTCAGTGATGTCTAGTAATGAGTTCCACTGAGTTACAGTGAAGCTAATTGTATTTGATATGGCTCCAGTACTCAATACAGGGAATAAACTTGCTAGGGATGGAATTCACCCCCATCCAAAGGACTTAAATAGTATATTGTGTGGGTCTTCTGGACAAGCCAACATTTATTCTTAGCAAGCTAATTGTAAGCACGACCTGTCTTGTAGCCTGTTTCTTCTTGTAAGCATAGATCCTGCTCTCCCAAATGGCAAACAAGGCAAATGAAGGTTGAAAATACTTCTGGTTAAGATACAGGCTGAAACTTCTGCAAGTGTTGAATTTAATCTACAGGGAAAACTTCCCTTGAGAAACTTTTCTTCTAAAAGATTGTGCATGTGGGTGTTTTCATTTTTGCTTTGTCACTTTTGCATGTCACTTCTTGCCTGGGTTCCAGTCTAATTACAAGCAGGGGCTACCAGACACGTAATTTTAGGAGATATCACTCCTGTGAAAAATTCTTTTTTTTCCTCCCTTTTTCTCAAAGAGTCACAGAGGTTACAGGCTTGTAGTGTGTGACACTAAATCACTCATTCTTATCTGTCCCTCAGACCTTTAGAAGTCCTTGCTTTCCAGTAGAAGTTAAAATCGGAAGTTCATTTTTCTTGAAGAAACTTCAAGTTTCTTCAAGGAGAAAATGAGATCCTTTTATCAACCCTGATCTTTTGCAATCTAACTAACAAAAATACATTTATATGCCCAGGAGCTATTAGCATTGTCTTCCTGAGGATCATTTAAATTGACAGCATGCATGTGTGTCCTTGTGGGTTTCACATCTTGGAGAATCTTAGGGCAGTATTTGGACTTTTCACCATTTTCCTGCTGGCCCAGAACTTGAATACCATGAGAATAATGGGGCTTGCATTATTTTAATCCTCAACCTCATGGAACTATATACAGAGTTAAAGAAAAAGACAAACCCCAAACATTTGAAGCATAAATATGACTACCCGTATATACCTTTTGTTCCTTGTTATTCCTATTCTTTAGCTGTGAAAACATCAGATTCCTGTAAACATGACAAATCCACATTCCAATGAAGCCTGTAAAAGTCGTTGAAAGGCCATCTTCTCCTTTTAGTTATAGTAATGTAAATCTGGAATAACTCAATTCGATTAATTTGAATTGCATGAGTTGACATAGGTGTGGCTGACACTGGAGGCTGGCTAGCAGTTCCCAACACTAGGAAATAATGAGGTCACACTTGCTTCTTGGTCCAAAGACAGCTTTGTCTTCATTCCAGGTGAAGCCACACCAAAAAAGTGATTCATAATTTTTTTTTTTTTTGCACCTGTAATTTAGTCACAATTAGCATATGGGGTATAGAGATGTCAAAATACTTAGAGCAACAACAGCAGGTTTAATCATTATTTCCTAATAACGTATTACTAGAAAAAATACACGTAAAAGAAAATCCCCTTTCCCTTTTCTTTGAGTAAAAATAATATTGTTAGATATGTAAAAAGTTACACTGAAACCCTTATGAAAATTGCAGAGAGTCTTCCAATTCTATTTGACAATAATTTTCTGTATTAGTTCTTAAGCGTTTTCATTTCAGATCTTCTCTCCCTCTCTCCTTTCTCCCCAGACAACACTGTGAACAAGTAACTTGAGGCTTTTGTAGGAAGAATCGTATTAATGAACTAAGCTTCACAGAAATGTAATAAGACAAACCGGACTCAAAAAACTAACTCCAGCCTTCCCGTACATCCTCTCCTTGTAGGCTTAAAAAAATCCCAAATCATCAGTAATAGCCAATCATCCTTATATTTTCAGTGTGGCTCAAAAAGGCCAGGGAGCACAGGGGAGGGGATGGGGGCAGCAGGTTTTACACATCGGGCTGACTTCCCAATGAGACTAAAGCTGCGAGTGACAGCACACGTAGACTACTCATCGTGCAATATTCTAAAAGTAGGAGGTAAAACAGCCCAATACTTATCCCAATTATTCTTTGAAATATTACTTTTATAAAAAAGGGAGGGGAAAAAACCCACCACATAAAGAAAAGACAGAGAATGAGAACGGTAAGAGTTGTATAATTGGGGAAGTGTGTTGTTCTCTTTCATTTTTATGAAGGCCATTCATGAAATTCTTTCCTGAAATACTGACTAATCTCTCCAAAGACTGTTTCTGTAAAAGGGCTTGGAATCATTAGATGAGATTTTTCTGAAATGTGGTTAACTCATTGACAAGATTTTTTTCTTTTTTTTTTTTTTTTTTTAATTTTTTTTAGAATAGAGAGATTTCTTTTTGCTCTGCAAAAGAACTAGAGCCTTGTCTCTTAAGTTTTTAGGAACATGAATAGTCCTGCAAGCATTTATACCCTAACACTTTCTGAACTGCGCTGATTCATACAACTATTGATGTATAAATGCTGTTGTGTCTATTCTGAAAAGTTTCTGTCTATACAATTTCTCACACATTGATGGGTATAAATTGGAGATGTATGACCTTATTAGTCTATCCTTGGATTTTTCAGAGTGTATTCCTATGCTAATAATAGTCTTTACTAAATGAGGTACAACAAAATGTAAACATTTTAGTATTTAATATTATATTTATTTTAAATACTTAAATATTTAAATTATTTATTTTAATGAAGATAAAAATTATTTCAAAAAATTAATTTGAGGACTTGTGCATTCAGAAATGTTTGTAGTACCAGATTTTCATAGATTTTTTTTAAAATTAGCACAGTGATTCATGAAGCACTAAGCTGGGCTGAGCATCCCCTTGTTTACTTTGGGTGAACTGAGTGACAAAAATAGACTGTTTAATAGCATTTTCCTATACCGGGCAGTTTTCATTATCCCACAATATATTTATGGCATGGCAATATAAGCTGAAGTAGATTGTATTGGCACTACCAATGTTACTAAAATACTCCATTTGTAATATTTCTAGCACTGCAGCCCTTCATTGTGTTGCCAGTGGGATTTTCAGAATGTGCATCATTGACATAAGTCCTCTCCCTCCCAAAGTCAGTGGAAATTTTAAATACTGAAATAAGAGCAGAGTTTAGCTAGTGAGAACCTTTGAAATGGAAAGTCGAATACAGGGGAATGATTTTGGTTTTTTTAAAGAAAAAAATATTGTGCTGTCTAATGAAGTTCAATGAATATTCTTAAAGATGTGCAGTTACACAGTTACACAGCCATTTTACACTGTCTTAAAGTATTTCTA
Organism: Phoebastria nigripes; assembly: GCA_035582835.1. Taxonomy (NCBI): domain Eukaryota; kingdom Metazoa; phylum Chordata; class Aves; order Procellariiformes; family Diomedeidae; genus Phoebastria; species Phoebastria nigripes. The sequence continues at coordinate 637,884 of JAYKAV010000123.1, forward strand.
AAGCTAGATGCCAAAAATTATATCAAATGTGGTACCTTCGCGAATATGGCGAAGTTAATTTAGCCCTTCTAGCATGTCTGCTCTGTGATCCTCTCTGAGAATCATAATATTTCTTCCATACTGGCTGGATTCAGGGTACAACACAGACTCTCTGGGAATAAATCAGGATTATGTAGAGAAAGTGACTGTTATTTATGGGACTCTTGTTCACTGGCGAAGAAGTTGAAGTGTATGTAGCTGGTACGATGGGAACAGTGATGAGGAGACCCTCGAGATCGCAGGAGACGTTTTCCTTTTCTCACTTCCCTGCCTGGCACCTGAAGAAGAAATTTTAAGGAAAGCCCTGCTTTGTCTCTGCAGCTTCAGACAGAAGCCGACCCACTGGAGATGCAGGCAGGAGAGAATTTAGCTGCTGAAGTCAAAGAAATATTTTCTGATTAGGTGTGAACTGATTTTATTATTTTTCCCTAAAGGCTTGTAAGTTGACCAACTTTAGGTAACTTTTTATGGAGTACCAAAAGGCATTTATCTAATGCCAGAGCAGCTGCTGACAAATTTCAAGCTTTTATTTCAAAGCATGAAACAGTTAAGTGGTTGGAAGAATATTTTTGAGCATGAGAAAAGCAAAGTAATGTGGAGAGCTGTGCATTTATTTTGAGATGTCTGTAGCCCCAGTTCTCATGGATTTTTACTTGGTGTGGTGATCCAGCCAGTTCACATGATACTTCCCAGCTTCCACCTCGATTTTTTTCTGAATACCAATAAAACCAACAAACCCCAAAATCAAAACCCCAGCTCCCCCAAATCTGAATTTAAAACAAAAACCCCAATTTGAAGAATTTCCTTCCAAGTGATTGTAATTGTCTGAAAGCAGTGTTTTAAAATGGAAAGTGCCGGTTGATCTGCTTTATAGGTGCTGTGCGTATTTCCTGTGCTTGCAGAAACAGCAGACGGCTAAAATTCTGACTTTGGTGTGTGTGTAAGACCGCACCAAAAAGGATCACTGCATATATACAGGGTCAAACTGATTTCATTTGGGATAACTCGAAGAGATGAAGTTCCTCACTAGCAAGTCCTGTTATGCAAGGCCAACATCCCAATAGTTACATATTTGGGGGCTTGGGTATTTATAAAATGCAGCCAGTTTTGAGGCGAAGTCCAGATCTTACCAACAGTTACTCAGCAAAATTTGTGGTAAAATTAAGCAAGTTTGCAGGACGTGCCCCTGTAATTTTCACTTGTGGCTAGTTAATTTAATTTTGCTGTTCTGAGTTCTAGGAGTTTAGATGAAAACATTTTAAAGGAGCTGGTTTTCAAAAGCTCACTGGAGGGACTGCTTACGGGCCTTCTGAGATGTCTTCCAGCTGAGCACTGGAATATCAAAGACTACTAAAATCACTAAGAACACAACTTGGAGCAGTTTAGCTTTCCACACCTGACTTTTCTTTCTCCCTGAGAGTTATTTCACTGGGAACTGATTTACACTTAAAGAAATGAAATTTGCCTAAAGAGTTAAGTAACATGTATTTTCTTTCAGGGAAAAAACAAAATACGAATATTCGAGACGTCCTTGACCGGGGGCTGTGAAGTTGCTAATGGTGGGCCTTCCTGAAACAGTCTCTGTTACAGAAACTTAAATTTATAAACCAAACACGTTCCCTTGATCAATAATGAGGATAATAGAATATTTTTAGGAACATTTAGAAAGTGTAACTCAATCTGACATGATTACTCATGCTCACTTAAAAAAACTGTCAATCAATACCAGTTATCAGATTTTTTACAAACAACAACAGTGGAGAAAGGGAGAGGTTTGTAAAATTGCTTATAAAACATAGCTTCGATGCAGTCTAATAGTTGCTTAGAAGATATAACACAGGCTTAACTCTCAAACTTAAATATATCTATTGACTCAATGCACTATCAAGGCTGTGTATCAGGAAACATGCACAATAAATGACACAGCAGTTAAGTCTTGAACGTGGTGGTGTAATTTGGATGTTCTTTTGGTAACTCATCAAAGCATGATGGATTTGGAAGATAGGAATTAAAAATACTTATACGTAGATATGAATCTTGGTCATACTAGATGGAAAAGGAAAATGATGATTGAGTTATGCTGATTCTGCTAAAGAGCTCCAGTTATATATTAAGGCAGTAAAACTCTCTATGAAACATGGGAGGAATGTATTACTAGTTAATTACAACAGCAAGATATGCCATTGAAGGGATTATTACCATATTTTATGATGACCGTTTTATCATCTCCTTGTTTATACTTTCCTTTGGTAATGAACTTTTCTTCTGAACTTTGAAATATTTAATATTTGAGCATTAAATATTGTATCCTTTGTATTTGATAGGAATAGTTCTTAGTATAAGGAGTAAGAATATAACTGCAGAGGAATAGAAAACCCAGATGGGAAAAATGGCATTTTCTGTAATTATATGTTGTGTCCATGCATCAGCAGTGGTGTGGTTGGTTCGGGTTCATTTTTCGGGTGGTGATGAGGTATGGAAAGCAATAGGTTGTTTTATAGTGGAAAGCAAATTTTGCTCTAGCCAATATGCCCTGTAAAGCTGTTGGATTCCCAGGCTGGTTTCAGCAGCACCTCTTCAAATGTGGATGGCTGAAAGATGAACATCTCTTGTTTTAAGTAGTTGGACAACTGTTTGATTGCTCCTTTCTATAGGAAAATAATCTCTTCATGGATGGCTATAAGTGGCATCATTTTTCCTTTGGGTTCCCATTGCTCTCTCTGTATATATTACACATCTGGACTGTAAGTGAAACTTGCTCATTCCTCTGAAACATCTGTTGCGTCCTGCTGCAGAGAAGGCCTACTTATCTGCTACTTTTACTGTGTACTGTGTAACTTTATTAAATCTTTGTCTAGTGGCCCCCATTCCCGATACAATCAATTAAAAAAATCACATGGAAATCGTTAATATTTTCTGTAAAAAGGGTTACCCTGTTTCACAACTGGGTCATTTGAAGAAAAAAAAAAAAAAGGCAAGATGAAAAAAAAGTCAATGAAAAAGTGTAAAGATTTTTTCCCTCTTGCTTTGGAAAATGTAAATACCTAAGGAGAAAAATGGTAGGAAGTTTCCAGTTAGAAAAAACATGATTGCTTTCTCCAGTTTAAAAGTATCAATCTGGTTATCCTGTTTGTGCAGCTGCTCATAGAAAGGCCTTCACAAAAAAAGGAGAGTAATGTAATGGATTCTTCTAGTAAGAGAAGGAAGGAGGAAGGAAAAAGCAAAAAAAAAAAAAAAGTTGCAGAATTTCAGGCTAAATTCTACCACTTTTGTTCAAAGAACCAGCATGGTTGTTTCTGCTGCTAAACCCCGGTGAGGGCAGAAAGAGCTGGGATGGCAAATACTAGTCATCTCTGGAGCTCAGAGCTTACTTAGAGATGCTCGACTAAACCAGTGAGAGAGAAAAGCCTTTTATTTGCACAAACACGTTGCTGCACACCCAGAGGAGGCTCTGTGTCCCACCATCTAGAAGATTCAGAAGATTCAGTAAGAGTTGCCACATGACTTTGGGCTAATCGGGGTCCCGTGCCTAAAATTGCGTTTTTCCTTCCTTCCTGAGGCACCAGATCTTCAGCTGGCTGCTTTCTCAGTGTTGTAGAAGAAAATAAAAGAAAACAAGTGATTTCTGAGAAAGGGAACTGGTGTTCAGTAGTCTGGAGAATGAGTAGTAGGAAGTTTCTATAACTTTTCAGAGTGGAAGAGACAAATCTTTGCTTGTTCGGGTGGCTTGTTCATTGTTTTTTGTACCACCATCATGTCCCACACAATGGAGGAGTCCTGATGCACTCCTGACGCACTAATTATGCTCCCTCCTGTGATGGGACTCGGACTTCGTTGCTACAAGCCTATGTGGCTTCAGATGGGTAGTTTTAAGCACCTCTTCATTCAGCATTCAGGGCACATGGAGAAGTTACCAATTTATTTTTTTTATAGCAGACCAAAGCTGGAGAGAGCAAGGGAGATGCTCGCACAAAGGAAAACCAGCTGCATTTTACAAATACCCAAATTGCGCTATCAGAGCATTAAATATTTATCAGTGAGTGTCTGCCCATTGAGTACTTTGGTATATTTAATTTTTTTTTATTGTTATTGTCTGTCTGGACTTGGACTTATCTCCTTGGCCAAAGATAAAAGATGATTTGTGTCATAAACGTATGGCATGTGAGGTAGTGCTTAGTTTTTTCTTGAGATTAGATTAATGAGGTAAGAAAAGGGCAGAGGTACGGAAGAAGGCTTTGCTAAGCTGCCTTTTAAATTTCGTACCACATTGAAAATGGAGCTCTGGCAGAAATAGTTTTGGTTTTGAAGGTCTGCTCCGTGTTAGCAGAACAAGAGGCAGCTGCCTAAAATAGGAAAATATTAGGAGGATGTTTGGGGCCTGTTTATCRAGGGCAAGCCAGGGAGCTGTGGGCGGTGTGTGTTTCCCAGGCTGCTAAGGGCAGCAGGGACCACGGAGCTTGTGCTGATAAGGAGTGGATGATAACATACTAATGCACTTTCACTTTTCTGCGAAGTATTAAGGCTAGAGAGCTGCAGACGGTTTGTGACACATGGTAATTTGTTGAAAATTACTATTTGCAAAATAGAGAGGACCCGTTATATTAGCAGAACTGACAAGAAAATAAACAGCTTTTTTTGGTTTTGATGTTGTTTGTTTTGTTTTGTTTTTAAAGAAAAAAAAAGCCTTTGGAACTAGGGAAGATAGACAAAATGTTGGCTATTATTTACCAAATCAAACTTATTTAAATGCACTGTCTTTGATACTTAATAAATGTTGTAGTGTGGCTTTTTGTGCCTAATAAAACTTGGTTTACATTACACCCCTTGTCTACTATGATTTGCCTCCTAGGGCTCACTTAGAGTGCATTAAGAAGCTGCACACAAGATCAGGGTGATTTGCTGCAAAACTTAAATAATTCATTTATGCACCACTGCTCTCAGACAGTGTTTTTACAAATGCTATAATGAGACAAGCTGTGAAATGTTTTACATGGCGGAAATGAGGGCTGCTGCTCAAGTAAAGTCTTTCTGCACAGATTTTATTCCTTGAAGTCTTCAAGAGGACTTTCAAAGCATTGTGGTGCAGACCTCCAAAGCATGCTGTCCTGCTGGTAAGGCTGTTTGTCCTAACTCAGCAATAATATTTTTTACTTCCATGTGCTTTCACTGGAAGACCTGAAATGAGCACGGGATACTTAAGGAGCGCAGAGTGGAAACTATAGTTCATTGTGCTGGGGAAAAGGCCCTTTTCTGACTGTGACTATACCTTGTCTATCACACTGATACTCTCTTACTCTGCTCTCTGCAGTACGCTTTGCTTTTTATTAATGGGCGTGGAAGAAGTTGGAATGATCGAAGTTAAAATATACCAGAACTAAGCTTTACTGGCAATGTTGTTGACAACTCCCCTGACGTTAGCTCTAAATTCTCATCCTCTGGAGTCGTGTTACTTCTGTGTAGCTATAACCTTCAATACCCTCTGCAAAAGTCTTATTGTCATGAAGAAGAGCTTGAAAGTACGTCCTGCACCTGCACTCTCAGGAAGCAGTTGTCCAGACATAAAATAGCTCTATTATTTACACTAAATGTTAGAATAATTTTTATTTTTATTCAGCTAGTAATTTGGATGGAGAAGGGGGCTAGTGCTTGGAGTTGGTGGAGCAAGTGTGACCTCTCCACCATTTTTGTATGCGCGCTAGGCTATAGCTGTTACCTATATGATCGGATCATATTTGTTCTTCAGGAAGAAGAAATTACGGAAGAATTAAAACATAAACAAATTAGTCTTAAATTAGTAATTGGGTAAGAGTAATCTGTTTACAGTATGTGTCTGACTTTGCCAGGAAAAGTATCCAACAGTTTACATTTCCCATGCACATCTCATCACTGACTTGGAGCTTAAGATGAGATAGGGGAAAAATACTAGGTGTAACTGAGACTGCTGGCTAGCTTTGGCTGGAATTTTTAATTAATTGAAATAATGTATAATTAGAAGCAGATTTTAATTTTTAGGATTAAGACAAAAGTGTTTTATTTTTCATAACTTCTTCATGTGTCAAATTTGCTTTAGAACCTTTTGCTAAAAAATATTTTGCAACTGCTTGTATTTTTGCGTGGCCATTATAAACCTTGAGGTGTGCAAAGGCGATTACCATTTTACAGAATGAAATCTGGAGAAAAAGGAAGGAAGGGAATTCGGAAAACAAAATGTTTGGGCTGCTGCTAGGTAGAGATCCCTTTGAATTCGCTAGCATTTCTGTGAGCATTTTCCCCCCTCTTCTCAACCAGTTTTGAATCTGAGGAAATTACCATCTGTGCATAAATATGCAGGAAATGAGCTAAATTTGTAGTGTAAACATTTTCAAATGAATATTTGCACAGTACAGTCTCTCAGCAATGCATTATCCTCTTTTATTTGATAATCAACACATATCCCTTATGAGTTGCGTTGAAAGGGAAGAGAATGACTCTCACTAAACTCTAATTATCCTCTCCTTCCTCCTGGGAAGAGCTCTCTCTAAGCTCCCTTTTGTGAGCTGCTCTGTGTTTCACAGTCATTCCACCTCTTGATCACTTTCTCCTTATTTTGCCTCAAAGTGGACTCTCAGATGTAAGGGCATAGCACAAGCCCAGACAGCTCCGTATAGGGACATCTGTTGAATTTCTATAAGGTAGGATTGCCAGGCCAACCGAAAGCCTTGGAGAGATTCAGAGCAATTAACTTGCAACTGAGGTTTTATGCAGGACACAAGCTTGTGATAATACATAAATATTTCTTGGCTTAGGACTGAGAGAACGACATATTTCCATTAGCCCCGAAGTACTTTTGACTCGATTCAATCTGTAGCAACATGAGTCAGCTGTTTCAGCTAAGCAGTGTTTCTAATTCAGCCTTTTTCTAATAAGCACGTACGCATAACGTGAGCTTCCTACACCGATTAATCCGTGTTTCCTCCATATGGTTTGTAGATTTTTATTTTCTTTTAATTCAGTGCAAGCTGCTGAATAGTAAAATGCAGTCAAGATCTTGTTCTAGAAAAAAGGGACCCCAGCTGAAGTTGCCAGGGAATTGCCAAGATTAGCATATCCTGGTTGTTTTGGGAAAGGAATTTTTCAGCCACTCCCTCTGACTACTAGGGCTTGAAAATGGGTGAAGTCCTTGAGTAGTCCTGTATAGGAGGCCCTGCGTTCTTCTGGGCAACCTTCTGAAGGTGGGATTTGTCAAAGAAGAAGAAAGCTGGACTAAACCTTGCTGAAGCTGGTTCAGAAGGACAAAGGAATAGGCCTGTGGATTGTCCTGAGAGTATTCAGCTGAGATACTACACCTCAATGAGAGGGAGAAGGGGTGGGGACATCCAAAGACAGGAGAGGAAGCTGCTGGGGAAGATCTGTGTTTGGAAGTAGATACTTTGTGTTTGGGAAAGGTAGGAATTTACAGTCTCTGCATGGAACAGAATGACTCTATTTGCTAATTTTAATGTGTAATTAGGAGTGTTAGAGTGATACTAGCAAAGTTTTGCTATGCTACCGCTAGGCTATCAGAATAAAGCTATAGACCTATTCATGTGCATCCACGTACACGGAGGACATGAAGACAAACAAGGGTGCACACATGCATGGTAAAGCACTGCAAAAATCTAACTCCCCCCCCCCCCTCAGCAACCTTGATTAACACCCCCTCCCCCCCAAAAAAAACCCAAATCAAAATAACCCTACAACCTTTTTCTTTTAGTACCAATGAAATCTAATGGCACAGTTATTCTCCTTCAAACAGGGAGAATGTTAATTCCTGGAATGCACTTTATACAAATTAAAGTCCTTTCCCCCCTCCAAACATAATTTTTAACAAAGGAATCAATCTCTCTCCTAGCAAACCAAGGTGAACAAATATATATATAAAATAATTAAATTGCTTTTTTCTTATTATAGGAGTTTGTTTGGTTTGTAAAACCAAGCCAGAATATTTATGCCCTTCCTCTTAGGGAAGGTCAGCAGATACATACTCAATTACCTATTTGTGTGCGTTAAATCAAACGACTCTATATTCAATATTTTGTTTTTTAATTTTGCCTGAGCAGGAAGCTGGAAATCCAAATTAATGACTCTTCCCCAGTGACATAAATTCTGCGAGGTGTTTGTAGCTTGCTTGCCTTGTTAAAGTGCTCTGACGTGATTGATAATCGTTGTCCTCTCCGACAGCGAAGGCTGCACAGCAGTGGCAAGTAGACTAGCAAGCATGCAGAGAACTTGCACTAGGATCAAAATCCGAGATGTTTTCATTAATTCTACTTCCAGGTTGCGAGGAATGGTTTCTAAATAGGCTGGTAACCTTCTTGTCTTCTTGCTAACAGCTGCTGTTAGACATGATAATATACCAAAGTCACTGCAGCTGAGCAAGGAAAAGTAAAGCTTGTTTCTGTGGGGTATCTGGGGGAAGTAAAATCCCTTCTGCTGAGGGAAGAATTGCTGTGCTGGGACCGTCTTGTGCACACCCTGTACTGATTTTATAGTATGGGTAGTTTAACTTGCAAAGGGTCCCCACATGAGTGATCTACCAGATGTCCCACTGTTCCCCTCTTTCTGTGTTTACCTGTGCACTGACTGGTTGGACCCTGAACCTGCAAGGGCAGATTTCTTCTAGAGAACAATAAAGTTGCAGTAACAAAATCCAGGCAATAAACATTTCAAACTACTTTGCACCATCTTTTTAGTGTTCAGTTCATTATTCTCAAGTAGTGGTTGACCCTGCACTGCAGAAAATGTCTCAAGCCAAGACAGCCTTTACTCTGAGGGACTGGGAATCTGACAGACCAGTGCAGGCAAGATGAGGTGCCGAGCACCTTGGGAAAGGCTTCTGTTAATTTTGCGGCTTTGTTTTAATCTCATACTCTTTTTCTCTTTGTATGATACTGGGGTGGAGAATGGATTTGTCTTCTGTGGGCTAACATTTGTGAGGCTTGTGGAGTTGCTAAGGGATAGCTTGCCAACTCACATTATTAGGATCTTTCCTGTAAGACAGTAATTCAGTCCCTCCCAATTTGTTCAAAATACAGGACCTTAACTTGAGCGATAGGTATTATCTGCAGTAAGTCCTTCGGAAGGTATAACTGAAAACAGATTAAACATCAGATAAAAATTGCATTGATCTAGCAATGTATGTGAAAATTGGAAAAATAATTTAAAGTGTTTGGTGTTGAATTAATGAATATGCAACATTTAAAGAAACAGATATTGCCAGAGCTTTGAAATATGAGTCTGAATCAAGGTTAAAATTGACAAATGACCCTTACAAAGGGCTGAAGTAAATGAGTAGCACCAGTCACCTGTGGATGTTGATGTGGCCAGAATCCCAGTGGAAGTACCTGTAYTGCAGCATGGACACCTCTCTCTAATCAATGTATTGTTACTGCTAGTTTTGATTTTCTCTTTAGGCAGAAGCAAAACGTAAATGCAAGTAAAAGAGCCATGCACATTGCTCTTTCATAATCCGTGTGCTATGAACTATTTTTTCCCCATAGGCTATTAGTGTCTTTGAATAAGTATCTAGTTCCTTTCAATAAACACTGTGCAWCTGAAGTTAAAGTGGCTACTAGTAACTAAAGTGACAGCTACGCAACTGCTAGCAACAAAAAGAAGCTTGTTAAACCTGAAGATGTCACATCATTTTCGTAGACACATTTCTGAGCTCTGGGAGACTCGAGTGCCATATTTTCTAGGCAGAAACAGGTAGTCAACTAGGGTGTTTATTCATTGAAGGTCAGGCTTTTGTATTATGAAACTTCTAGCAGATGTGATAAGCAGTAAATTGCAGATCTATCACCTTTTCTTTTCTATCTTTTTTTTTTTCTTTCCCAGTGAGCGTGTGTGTGAAATCAGCAGAATACTGCCTGCATTTGATTTATGGCCCACTTTTGACCAACTCTTATCAGGTTCCCACAAGCCCTTTTCTGATGCAGCTCATGTCTGAATGACAATAGACAACCAGTGCCATTATGCTCCAAAATCCCTCTCTGCATTCTAGACACCTAAGATTACATCTGGGCTATTGATTTATTACTCCCCCCCCCCTCTTTTTTTCCCCACAGGGACCAGTTTGTTCAGCCTGAACAAGATAGACTATTATTAAACTGAGCAAACTACTCCATGTGAACTTGGTAAAGAAATAATCATTTGCAACCACCTTTCTAACCACCCAGGTTCATAAAGAAATGTAGGTGTTGAAATATTAAGACTGTTTATATATGGGTCCCACCATTCGTGTTTGTTCAGATTATATATAATTTATATACATGAAATGAGACCCAACAGGCATTCTGTTGTGTTGGACATTATAGGCATATTGCCTAAAGCACCGCAGTATTACCACCCAATGTACAAAACCCAAATTATTACAAATCTGCGTTATAGAAATACCTACTGTAACGCCAACTGTATCTGTGGCAGGGAGGTTTTATGACACCTTTTAGAGCCTCAGCAAAATTTATATGTTCTACCAGTAGATTTTTTTCTTTTCCTTTTTTGGGGAGGGAGAGGAAGCTATAAATTTTACAGTACGTTGGGTTTTTATATCTCCTAAAAATGTACTGTGCTGGATTCACATTTAATATCCCTCAGCTATAGTCATCTGTGTATTTAAGTCACTAAGTGAAAAGGTACAGACAGGGCTTCTAGTTAAAATGGTTATTTTTTTCTCTCTCTCTCTTCTCCGCCCGCCCCCCTTCCCTGCCACAAGCACATACCTCACCCTTGCGTCTTCTTTCGCTTAAAATAACATTACAAAAGCTGATTCACCGATTCAGGGTTCGCACGTGAACACCTCTGGCCTGCTTTCAGGAAACTCTGAGCACCATCACATCAGACCAACAAGGTCTGCAGGTGCTCTGAGAAGAACCGAGGGCATGGCATGGCATGGACCAAACACCACAAACAGAGGCTTTCCTCCTGTCGTTAGCTGCGGGGACAGATCTGCTTAACTCTCAACTAAACCTCCCGTGGTTTAGGTCCTACCTCAAAGGATTTATTTTATTCCGCCTACTATTCAATTCATTGTATACAAGCATCTATCGTTGCTTGAGTCCTGTTAGACTATGGCCTGTTAGACTGTTTTTTTCAGTGACGCGTGTGGGCAGAAAGTATCACGCACAGGCTGTAATTTAAGTATTTCCTTTTACTGCCTTAGCGTACTGCTGATAATTTTTTTTTTTTTTAGGCATTCCTTTGTTCTCTTGTGGAGCAAAACTCTCTATCAGCAAAGAACCAGATAATGCCAGCATCAAGTGGGGAAAAATAACTTTTATCATTCGTTACTAGATGTCTATTTTCTATGTCATCATTTTCTCATATTTAAGAATAAAATAGTCCTCATAGAAAAAACGTTTTTCAGTTGAAGTTTTATAATTATTCTGTGATTCTTTCTGTGGGCTTCTGTTTCTTCTCTGTCTGTTCAGGGCTTGATCCTGCCAGATCCTGTGTCTGTTCCAATAAAACACCTATGGATGTGCTCAACAGCATTTGGAAGCTCAGACATCCATAAATGCTTTTCAAATATTGTAATATTTCTGTTTAAAGAGGGTTTTTCAACAGGGGTCTGAGCAATGCCTGCCACTGAGGCCTTTTAGAAAGCGAAGAGGATTTTTCCTGTGAAAATCATGCCTTTTCAATTAGAATCTAGTTGAGCATCTAAATATTGGGATGAGAAAAGGAACTGTGTAATGCTGAGTATGATTAACCAAGGCTTTGTTCAGGRGGGAAGAAATAAGTTACACAGAAATACATAAATCAGAGTTTCACAGACCCACGGATTGCATTGCTATAGGTAGCAGAGGGCACTCCAGCTCTGTAAGGATACTGGAGAGTTACAGTAGTTTCTGGTTAGAGTAGGGAGAATAATTAATGGCAGATGGAAAAGGATGAAATGTTTTTTCCTCAGAATGGAGCAAGTAAGAAGGGATGTGAAGGCAGCACAAAACAAGAAGTGGAGAGTCAAGCAAACTGAAATATGGCAGGCTGAAAAACCCAAAAGGGAACACTTTTTCCCCGTAATGTGTAACTCAGCTGGGAAATTCTGTGCTTCTGTTCAACTGAGAACAAATCAAATTTTAGAGAGAGATAACCAAATTTATAGCTGTAGTCCATGCTACAGCAGGAAGAGCAATGGCAAGGTCATTAGAAATGCACTGCATCGAGCCTTCAGTCGCTGGGTGTTTGGGGGTTGAGAGGGACAAATAGCCAATAACTGTAGGTAGCAGAGTTGYGCTTTGAAGCCTGGTTCTGGCCACAAGAGACTAGCTTGCAAGGACTGTTGCCCTTATCTAGTGTTGCAGTTTCTTTGCTTTTATTGTTAAATTCAATGTTTTATAAAAGTTTGGGATAACCAGGGTGTTGGATGTCCTGTGCAGAATGTCTTTCCCAGTCTCCCTATGTCGTGGTTCACTGTTGTATGGAGGAAACGGAAATCACAGCAATGCAAACAAGCCAAAAAAGATTTAAGTCTTGAGTAAACTGACAGTCACTTTTGTGACAGTCACTTGCTGTTTGGAGTAAGCTCTTCAGAGTCTTTCCAGCCTGCGTTACAACTGTTGTTTCATTTGCATCTCAGTGTTGCGAGAAAAAGCAGTGGTGGAAACCTGCTCTGGGTAAGCCAGATCTAAAGTTTTTCTGGCTTCATGAAGGACCTCTTCCTCTGCCGTAGAAAATCCCCCCTTCCCTTATTGCAGTTGACTTGAAACTGTGATTTATTTGTCTAAAGGCATTTCCTGGTTTCGCTTTGTTTTGGAACAGAAACCCACTTTCTTCCTTTTAGCTCCTGGTGTCTTCTACCCTGGCATACAGACACTGGCCTGCACAAGCGTCGGCTTGCATAATGCAGCTTCAGATAAAGGTCATAAATGGTCTTATTTGGAAATTAATTCAAATAAGAAAGAGAACGAGCCAAAACCAAGCCTCTACTGGGCATGTTAATAATGTCATTTGTTTACAGAGTGTAAGATCACTGCTAGAGGACATCCTGAATCACTGGCTGTTGCCCTTAGTGTTTGCCCTTGGGTGTCCCTGTTGTGGGGGGAAGCGAGTCCAAAGGTCAGAGAGACTCTGCTGGACCAACGCTGCCTGAAGATAGCTATTCATCTTCTGGAAACCCAGGCTGATATTTTGAAAGATCAATGTTAGGATTTTGATGCCTAAAAAAATAGATGGGATTCACTTCATTCCATGGACTAGTTCCAGTACAGTCATTGGCACTGCAACCAGGAGGAATTAGTGCTGCAGTTCTCGAACACTAACCAGGAAAAAGGAGACTGTTGTAATGTCAGAAGAGTGCAGCAGCAGATCAGAACTGGCGTTTGAGGGCTGCGACCGTGGTGCGTGTGACAGGAAAGCCTGGCAGCATGTGTTTCTGTTGTGCTTATTTCTTACACATGTAAAATCTGTGTGGGGTGGGTTGGTTTGGTTTTTTTTTTTTTGAGTGGTCTTCAATCCAGTATTTGCAGAAGTATTCCCCACAGAAAAYGCATTTGTTGTAATGTTCCTCTCAAACACACACAAAAGGGTGTGAGAAGGCACAGTCAAAATATAATCTTTAAGAAAGGGTGTTTGCCATACAGGCAGGCAGGGCTTGTGTAGCTCCATGCAGAACGTATGCTGGGTTTCAGCAGGTAGCAGGTAAAAGAGCAAACAAATAGGGAGCCATATTGACAGCCATGCTGAAAAGTGATCTGATGCCCTTTCCTAAGCATTTTCTCATCAACGGAAACAAAATCAGATGTTTCTATCAGAAACATGAGTAGCACAAACACATGGCTCTTGGCTCTTTCCTTCAGTAAGTAGCAGTAGCAATTAATTAGCTCTTGGAACATGTTGCATCTATAGAGAGAATTTTAAACCCTTACTTTTTTTTGGAAGGTTTAACAGTATTTCTGGACAGTTCAGCAGCATCAATGTTGCGTGTTTAATGTGTGGAAGAAGTTGGCGATCTGGCTTTGGCAGCAGGTACACAAAGGGTGTCTTCGCAGAAGTTCAGTTGCACTTCTGGCTTAAGAGAGCGCATTTCACTTATTACAGTGAATAAAGAGCAGGGGATATTCAAACACTCTGTGAAGGTCTCCTGGGTGTAGCTACGGATAGTAGGTACTATTTATGCTCCATTTTGTATGCTTGTCAACAGCTCTTTGTGTCAGACTATTTTTTTTTTTAGTGCAGGTTGTCCTCAGGAAGGTAATGAAAAGGAGCGAACGTTGTCTCAGCTGCCATAAAGTGTTATGTTCTCTTTAGTATAAATCATCATCCTGAAGTTCATTAACCTTAATACAGTTTAGTCTTTATGTGTCATCAGTTGAGCCCAAGCCTTCCAGATGAGTCATTCGCTCTATGCTGGATTTGTGGGGGCAAGCTAATTTTTGCATATAATGATCATTATGCATAGGCCTCTCTTCTTCTGTGCTCTGCTCATTGAATTGAAATTGCATTTGTTGAACTCAGAAGGTGTTATGAGAAAAGCAGGGTTGTGACAGCCTAAAAGAAGAGGAGGAACCAACTCCAGAGGAARAGTCTTGTGGCATGACAGTAAGGGTGCCAGTGGAGTGGTGTAACAGCCCCGATTCTCTTTTTTCATCTGCACCAGTGTGTAAATCGGGAATTGCCCTGTTGCGGTAAAGGGAAGCACGTAGTTGAGGAACGTCCCCAGAGCTAGCCTGCACCCAACCTGGGCTGTCCACAAAGTGATGCAGATGTATGGGCTTGGGCCCAAAAGTGAGCGTTGGTGAACATTGAGCAAGTGGGGGAGCCCCGAGGGATGACAGCAGAGCTCAGCCGGTGTCCTCAGCAGCCACCTTAGCACATCAGCTGCTTTGCCAATGTCCCACGCTGCCCAAGGGTCCCATCATGGGTTGATTTTAAGGAGGGATGTGGAGCAGGATAATATAGCCACTGACCTTGTGGATTTTTACAGGGAACTCATCCGGTGCCTAGGGGCTGGCATGACACATAAGGTGCTCGTTGGAAGGTTTGACAAATGGGCGCTGGAGACTGGCACTATGCGTGGAGTGGAGGCAGGGGTTGATGTAGTGTGTATGAGATGAAAGATGAGGACAGGGCTAGGTCAGGAAGAACATTGTATCTTGGGCAGTTGTCTCTTCCACTGTCCAAATTCCACATAATCAGTTTTTCTGTCTCCTCCAGCAAATCAAAGGCACGATTTGTGTAATTCACTCTTTTAAACACCGCTGTCTATTTCCGCTACTTCATGGATTAAAAAAAAACCCTGAACATGTACACACAGATGTACATTATATCACAGAGATATAATAGAAGAAAATAAAAATCCCTCCATAGCTTCAGGTCATCACTCTTTTGGCTGCAGGAAGCTCACCTATTGACAGAAGTCATCTACCTCCAGCTGATCTTACTTCTCAGCCAAGGTCTGAAAGTCTGTCACCTCCCGTCATGATCTGTCATACAAACATCACACGCAGTGTTAACCTAGTGGCTAGAAAGATTTGTTGCAAGTCTGTTGGATCCTTTTTTTTTTTTTTTTTTTTTTTTTTTTTTTTTTTTTAAAACCACTTAATACAATGGGGTTGAATTGTCTTGTAGGTTAAGGGCAGAGGCCGGGTCTTAATTTATCCCAGTAATCTGCCCAGAGTGCGCGCAGGAATCCTGCAGACTGCATGAAAAGTGCTTGAGTCAGACCCTTCTCTGCTCAAGACTCAATAAGGGCATGAGTTGATCTAAACACATATATCTTTTTCTGTGCCGGGGGGATAGGGGGAGGAGAAAAAAAAAATCAATGCTGTCTCTGGCTGAATTTCTAGTTGTGTTTCACAAGGCTGTTACTTGGCTCACCTCCTTACCTTCAGACGTTGCAGAATAGCCCTGCTGCATTCCCTCTGCATTGGACTGCCTGGATTTTTCTCAGAGAAAAGAGGCTTGGCCTTTTCCTTCAGCTTCTGCTGCTTCTCTGTGTTGTTCTTTTTTTGCATTTTTTCCCTTTTTGCCTTCTCTAGGCTGTCACAAACTGTGCCTCTTGATGCCCTGTTCTGGCTGCTCCGATGCCTTCCTCTCTGGGGCTCTGAGTGGGCAATGAAGATGAATTATTTTCCAAAGCACCGGAGCTTCAGTATGCTGTTCTTGGCCCCAGAAAAATAATGGCTTGTACAGATTTTGCTAATTTGTGTGAGGTCTTTAAAAGAAGAAGGAGGAAGATTGCCTGCTAAAAATCATCTCCATTTGCATGAACAAAAAGTTGTTATTTGTATATGTAAAATTTTTAAAGGCTTCTTGGCAGAATTGAGAGAAACGACCCATGGGTTGTTAAATAATCTTTAAGGTCCTTGTACTATATTACAGGCTCAATTCAGAAGATACTTATATAAAAGTTCAACAATTGGTGTTGAACTTAAACATCTTTGCTTGACATAGTTTAAACTAGTAAACTTTTAAACATAGTCTAAACATAGTATAAAACTTTAACATAGTTTTTTCCTCTTTTAAACAAATTCTTACTGTTTTTCCTTTGTTTTCTGAAAACTCTTCTTTTTGCTGTCACAAAACAGTCCCAACTAAAGCACAACAAATGCTTTGAAATGTGTTGTAATGACGATAAGAAATCACTATGTTCAAGGTCTGGAGAGACTAAAGAGTGGGGTTATAGTTTTGAAACCCCCCAAAAATGTGCCTAAACCAAAGCTCCTAATCTTTGCACCACATCATCTGTCATATGGAAGAATCAATCAGTCGGCTGTATTGAAACCTCTCCATTAACTAGTTTGTCTTCAGTCCTTGACTAGGTGAAGGGCCCATGAGGACACAGGTCCTATGCTCAGCCACATCACTGGGAACAGGACTGGGGCCAAAGTAATGTTTGAAAGGTTTTCTTTTATTTGTAGAACAAACGTTTTCACCCAGCTGTAGCGCAGTCAAACAGTGTGAAGGAAACATTACAATACCCCTGTCTATTTATCTGTGTTTTTATAAGGTCACCCATCACCATGGTATCTAAGTGTCTTTCTTCTTTCCTTTAAGGGTCCTGGTCGGGAGTTGAAAATAAGGAAAAGAGAGGAAGAAAACCACAAAGAAAGGCATATGAAAAGTAAAAAAAAATACGGAGGTGGAGGTGAACCTAAACATTCAGAGGTAATTTGCCTTGAGGAGCAAGAACCCTTGAGACCTATGTGTAGACTTTGGAAAAAAGAATCTGTGAACAATAGTAAAGGCTATGAACGTGCTATCCTCTGACAGGTATGTAAACCTTAAGATTAAAATAACAGCTTCAAAAATCCTTCTGTCAGAGTGAGTTTGCTTTAGCTGGTCTGGGTTTCAGGGGAAGTATCACAAAGACAATACATATATCAAGTGGAGATAGCAAAGGAAAATTCTGTGTGAAATTTCTAAACAGGTCGGTTCTTGAAGTATATTCCCTATAGCTTGACAAAGTTATCATGACATTAAAATAGCATTATATAAAATCAGGTAATTAAGGATTGGAACTAGTGGATTTTTAAAATATTTTTTTCTGCATGTGTTGAATCATCTCAAAGCTAAATTTGATACTTAAGAAGGAAGATGAAGAAAGAGTCAGGAAGGGCACAAAATTGAAGTTTCCTTTTGCTTGTCTTTGTGTCATTTATTGTTTTGATTTGAAAATATTTTCACCAACAATTCTGGCAATCCCAATACTTCTTTACTTCACAAAGTAATTGGGAAGGGTTCTTTAATAGGCTTTTAAAGTTTCGTCTTAGTTTAGCAATATATTTCTACTCTATCGTGTTTTGCTTTTTGCCTTTTTTGTACTTGACTTACATTCATGATGATACCGAGGAGAGGATGGCAGGTATTTCAATCACGTGTCTGTTACCCAGTTTCCCTCTGCACGCCGCCCTGAAAATTGTGTTGTGAGAAACAACCTTGTGCTTTAGTGGTGTCAGTCTGCAATCGTGGCGCTGCTTATGGAGAAGAAGTGGCAGGGTGGGGGCAGCCAAGTGTCCTCACCTCCGTCCCTGGGGTGGGAGCCCTACCTGCTTCGAGTGTGCAAACATTAGAGTTAAGAGATGTCTGAAGAGGATGGTGACAATAGGGAGCTAAGTGGGTCTTGCTCTGTTTTATTTTCCCAGTTTGATTAAATATGTAGGCCTCTGAATATCAACTATTTGTATGCTAATCACATCCCTTCAACAAACACAAGCCATTAACCAAACTCCTTTTGCATACTGTAAAGAAGAGAATTCTTGACCGCAGAAAGCAGGCATGATGTACATAAAAGGAGTGAAATTATTCAGCATGTGCTCATTGATACTTCTTTAAACAGCAGCTTCCTCCTCCCAGAAATCTTCCTTGAGATTTGCAGATGACCACATGTAATGATGTGGTTTCTTGTCACTAGTAATAGCTTTGTGAGGCAGCAATATGTGGTGCAAGATCCTGTTACTCAGAAAGTGTCATTTAACTGACCTAGTTACCCTAAAAGCTAATTGCTAGCTTGTATATATCACCACACCTTCCAGCAACASAGTAGACTTCTTGAAGTCTTTAGCAAAAATTTTAGCTGCTGCCAGGCCACGTTCAGGTCAGGTATAAGGCCCACTGGAGTCAATGGCTGGCTTACACTGTGAAGCAAAGTAGACTTAAAGGTCAAATTCTCAAAATCTTCTCATGAACTTTGGCATTTACTTTGACAAATCCCATGCCTCTATACGTGGCCACCAGTTCAACAAGCTACCTAGATCTATGACCAGCTTAGAAAGATGTGAGTCATTGCACTGACTTCAACATGGTGACTCACATCCTTCACCAGTGTCCCGTAAGCTGCCCCTCTCAGTTGGCCCTTTCGCTCCAACAGGCTGTTGAGAAGGCCTGTCTGCGGTTTCAGGTGTTTATTAAAGGCAAATGGGTCATGATGATGGATTGTGTTTTGGCTGCCTGCTTGGAAAGTTTGACCCCAAATAATGACCCCAAATATTGGGATCCCTGAGTGGTTCTCTCCTATTTTATTCCACCAAGAGTGTCCTGTGTAAAGGCATTAATTCAAGATGAAGAACCTTTCCAGAAATACCTGCCCCCCAGATTCTCAAATAGGAGCAGTACAATTATTTATTTGTTTTAATTGTTGTCTCCTTATTTCAGTTTCTATGTACCCCTTCTATGCAATGAACTTCATCGCAAATTATACTATTGGTCTATTATATCCAAAGAAGTGTTCACAGTTGTTCCTCAGACCTGTCATTTGTGCATGTATATCAGAGAATCATAAAAATCATAGACGGAAAAGTTCTTCTGCATTAGATCATCTCATCTCTGCCCTTGCCGACGCAGATTTTTTTTCTCCGGTACAGTATATTCTCTAGCGCTTTGTCCAGTCTAGCTTTAAGTAGATTAAATATGGTACTTTCTCACTGCCCTGTCAGAAGCTGTTGGAGAGGCTCGGAGGTAATTGACACTGGCACCCTTTGAAGGTGCGTTATGGACCTTACCACACTTGTCATTTGTATCCAAACACGGTGCTTTCCTCCAGCTGTCATGAGTATTGTGTGGCCATAATTCTTTCAGAGCCGGCATTCAGCCTGTGCTGAACACTTAYAACTAAGATGGAACAAAAGAAATGAAAATGTGGTTTTGGTTTCTTTTTGGCAGACAGTGTACATAGGGTTAATTCTTTTGAGCAGCCCAGAGGTGAAATAGTAAGGTGAAGGGCTCCGGAATATTTTGTTGATGAAAACTGGTGGTATTGAGATATGATGTGCTTGTCTGCACATGAAGCTTTTTGCTAGATAGAGAGGTATATTTTATAGGGTTCAATTAATAACTACATTTGAAATACCAACTGTCTGTTCTCGTGACACGGAAAGCAGATTTAGCCAAATGGTGAGTGCTTTTGAAGAACACTA
This sequence comes from Phoebastria nigripes, assembly GCA_035582835.1. Classification (NCBI taxonomy): domain Eukaryota; kingdom Metazoa; phylum Chordata; class Aves; order Procellariiformes; family Diomedeidae; genus Phoebastria; species Phoebastria nigripes. Next base: position 657,797 of record JAYKAV010000123.1, read on the forward strand.
CTGATGATATACACATTTAAGCAAAGTAGTAATAATGTTTGGAGTTTCCTTTTTCTCCCAAGGAACCCACCAAGCGTTTCACTCAGTTCCTGCTCAAACTGTGCTTGCTTGAAGCATGGGTACAGCGCAGTTGCTCTGGGGTTGGGACATGCGTACTGCTCTGTGGCATGATGAAATATAGGACAGTCATGATGTAAAGTCAGTAGTAAGCTGCAGGGGCCCTTGTATTCAGACTCTAATTCTTGAATTGTTCTGTTTCTCCCAAAAGATGTTGATGCACCGCTGTGAACAGAAAACAAGGGGTGTTAGTTAATCTCTTGGTTTAAATGGTTTCTTTCTCCTCTCGCTATCACCAGAACCCCAACTTGTAATTCTACCAGCCATAGACCTATAAAGCCATGAATCTCTAAGTACAATTCTCCATCCAGATCACTGTCATTACTCATTTCTATAGCTTTACAGATAGGGGAATACTGTCCCTTGGTGTAGCCTCTTTACTTACTACTTTTACTCAACTCATATTGAAGGTTCTTGATGCAGGGATTATTCATAGCACTCTCACTGGTTGCTGTTACTGCCTCTGAGTTCACGAATCCCAAACTGAGATCACATCATGTAGCCCAGTGTTCCTTGGACATGTAGCACCACATTAAAATGTCATTTTAAGCAATTAATATTTTATTTATAAATACTTATAAGTATTTATTATAAACGAGGCTTTAAACAGCAGCTCATGAGAAAACAATCTATTACATTTGTATTAAAACCTGTTCAAATGTTTAATTGTAAGAGAGAATATTCAGCTGAACCATAAAAAAATGCATCGCAGTGCCCTGCTTTGGCCAGTTCGTGTCAGGCTGCCACACCCAGCTGAGACCCAAATCTCTTTGGGTCAGCTGAGAAGGTGGATTTTGTTTTGTTCCACACTAAAGCCAAGAAACCAAACTCTGGTGATTTAGGGCCCTGCTAAATACTTCATGTTCTTGTCTTACTTGGGCAATACTCCTGTTCGAGATGCTGGGTCAAATGCTGCTCTTGAAATCCCCGGTGTGACTCATGGCTGAAGAGGAGTTTTGCTGGATTTGAAAGATGAGGTTTTGTGCCTACTGAAAAGCCCACTGCTGAAAATGGGATTTGTCCTCCTGACTCCAACTGTGGGCTTTATATCTAGCCCTGGAGGGACCCTTGCTTTGCTGACCCCATAAATCAGAGGTCTGACTCCACTGGAGTCATCTTCTGTTTGGTGGGGATCCTTCCTTCCTTCCTTCCTTCCAGCACACCGCTTGAAGCGGTTTTGTTCCCCTTTTCTGTAAAGTCTTTCTAGGAAAGCATGGAGGCACAGCCTTCTCGGGCTGTTTCCCCAAAACTTTACAGCCTTTAGGAGAAGGATGTATTTGGCTAAGATCACCCCTTCGTACTATGGGGCTGAAAACAGGGTAGTTTTAAATATAAAGAATAATATAAAATAATAATATAAAATAATCAAAATCATCATCATTACTCTGGTAACTGTTTTATATCTTTACCTCGAACCAGAATGACCAACRTCTCTGATTAAGTATCCTACAGAAGCATTTAAATTCAGCAATTTTAGTAGTTCTTAACAACTCCCGTTGATGGTATTATTTTTCATTGGGAAGAAAAATGGTTATTGCTCACGTTGACCTCCAGTAAATCTTGTCACCCAACMCATACCCTAGTCTCAAAATATAATTAAAGCACTCTGTTTTGATAATAGTGACTTACAAAAGTGTAGGAACTAGTATTTACATTTTCTCTTTTTATTGCTCTTAAGTTTGGTATGAGAAGAAAGGTAATGCAACTGAATTACCTTAAATGGCCATGACTGATTTATTTCTGTCTAAGAGTGTTGTAGTTTACATACATCAAAGATTTCCCCCCCCCCCCCTCCCCCCCMGGATTACCTCGGTGTTTGATTGGCCTTTTATTTTTTTCGCTGTGGTGATTTTAAATTCAGTCCACAGTGTAAGCACCTTCAAAGGACTGAAGCAGTTGTTTTTACCCCACGTGAAAAAAAGTGACTAAACAAATAAATAAAAATCAGGTTTGCAGCCATATATTTCTGAGAACTGCTGTTCATAATATTTTGTGTTGTTGTAGCAACATGTTCCTCATCTATATTTAGTTTAATAGCTGCTTTTGGAATATTGCAAGCTAGTACAGTATATTATCAAGTGGTTTGAATGACATCATAACCTATGAGTGTCATCTCTTGTGGGTTATAAAATCCTCCCAAACCCTCCGTTTGTATTAATGGCTTGTAATATAATTTTAAACCAGGTATTATAGTTTACAGTAGAAGGATAAAAATTCCGGCCTGCCTTGTACGGTGCACTGGGGGAAGAAGAGGGCAGAGGAAAGTGTCTTTCCCACCCTACTCATGTATGGACTGGGCGAGATAGGCAGTATGGTGCTTACTGGGCTTAGGTTTTGCCAGTGGGTGAGGAGAAATTTGTCAGTCTCTAGGGAATATTTTAGGTGGTCCCTGCCCACACTGAAGAACTTGATCTTGTGAAGAAGTTTGGTTTGGGGACAGAAACAACACATTGGCTGCACCCTGTCTTTTGCCATGTTGCCCTACACCTATAAAAAGGCTGGAGAAACCTGCCGTATGTTCTGTGCCTTGTGTTCTCTACCCCATGACAGAGAACAGGCAATCAAATTACTTGCTAAAGATGCTGTGTGTTCTCAGTCGCCTTGAACCAGCTTATCCCACCTTCTCTCAGTTTCTGAAGATACAGCTAATAAGCCATCTTGACTTGCGCTGTAGTCGGTGGAGAGAGATGGGTGTCCCTGTGGGGCAAGTCATTCCAYGTGATGCACCCAAATGTATGAGACGGGGCATGTTTCTTGCTGGACGTGTGTGCCTCTTTCCATTGACGATTGAGGTACTACCTTAAACTGAGCTGAGAGCCTCCCAGCTAGTGTCAGTGGGTGGGATGAACCCCATGTCTTCATGCCAAGTCCGGATGTTTTGCAGGGAATGTGGAGCAGCATCTTCGGCAATTTGATGGGAGCCCCTTGGTGGAATTCTGTCTCTTGTTCATTATAGAGGAATATATTTCTATTTCCTATAATCCTATTTTATATAGGAGGCCTTCTTACAAGGTCATATTAGTTGCTTGTTGGGGAATCTGTGGCAGGTATGTATCTTCACTGAAGTGAAAGGGAGGTGGAAATCTTGGGGAGTGTCGTGAATCCAGAATTTAAGCCTGTACCTCAATGGAAACTGTAAACATACGTGGGTCACTGGCCACTATTATGGCCTTATAGCACTCGCTAGAGTGTATGATTCTCAGAGTAATTAAACATGCCGTATGTTGCCCCTGTTCCCACAAAAGGGTCTCCCTGTATTTTGGAAGGGAATAGACTGCTATGAAGGGACTGCTGTGGTTATTGTTGACCTCTGCATGGCTCTGCGGTTCTGCTTCTTCCCCCAAATGCCATCCACCATCAGCACAGAGTGTTTCCTGATACTAAAGTGAGACATAAGATATGTTTATAAATACATTTCAGTCTAATAAAACTGCAGCCATCCTCGTGGCAAACAAATAAAGCATCTTGGGATAAGTAGGGTTATGCAAGGTGTACAATGCAAAGTTGCCTTATTCCATAGTATAAGAGTAAATCGTGAAAATTCCTGGTAGAATAAACTTGATGTTTATTGCGTGCGCTGAGGCTCAAAAACCGCTTCTTCTGTTTGTAGTGAAAGATTTAGCGTCATATACATAATTTTTATGCTATATTATTTGTCCTGGTGTAAATTTAGAAGCATGTTTGTTTTTTAAAAAATTGTTTGCACACAGATATAATTTTTTTATCCCTGAAATGTTCACCATAAATAGTTCAGCTGCTGTAATGTTCTGCCACTAGAAATGATCAATAAAACGTTATTAAAATGTACAGTCCATGCATATCTAATTCCACTTACCCACATGTTACCTAATTACAGATTTTAATCGCTTTCCCTCCACCCCTGAAAACCTGCTTGGCGATGTGAGTATATTGAAAATGTGTGAAGAAATTCACCTTTGCTTTCAAAGAAAAGAAAAGAAATTAGGTGTAATGCACCCAAAAGGTTAAATTTATCATGCTGGGAAGAGAACTGCATATCACAGAAGCTCTGGATATTTTTGGCATTCAACTTCTCCCACCCCCCTCCCCGTCTTTAATCACACCCAGAATGCAGTGCTTGTAAACTGTACTGATGTGTCAACTGTCCTCTATTTATTACATCTTATGCTTTAAATATCACCTCTGACAAACAAAAGAAAAGCAAATGTTCCTAAATTTCCTGAAGGGCTGAAACATCAAGCCCGGATTATTATTGTTTATGTCTCAGCTTTAGCAGCTCCAATGTCTCCATGGTCTGCTGTGCGCCGTGGTTGGCAATGATGGATGACCATTACAGCAGCTTATTGGAAATGGCTTGATTTATAACCTGTTCTCCCGCCTCAGTCTAATGGCTTCATTTCTTTCCTCCAGTGCGTGATGCCACAGCCAAGGTCATTGCGCCAATGGCCTTTTGTTGTTAGTTTGCTGATGACCACTGTGCCCGAGAGTCGGCATGTGGGGAGGGCGGGGGGACGACACAGCCAATCTTTACATTTTATTTTTTTTTCCCCTCTCAGCCCCGATAACTGCAGCAGAACAGTAGATTAAATGCTGTCTTCTATTTGCTTCCTGTGCTTGCCAGACAAGGGGCTGCTTTATGATCCTCACTGGGAAAGTCTATTACTCACATCTACTTTAAATGACCAACATCAAATATATACAGCTCCCATTAAAGCTGAGATCAATAAAAATGCCATTAAGATAGTAAAAGTTGCTGATATTAGTGAAGCCCCCAAACAAAATATTTGATTTTCTTTCAGGTTGTTAGTGAGATGGAATACGAACATATAAGAGAAGGGAGAGAGGGCCATGCCCGTGGTCAATAATTTATCTCTGAGATTCATTCAGCCTCTCACCCAATATTTCCCTCCTGTCTATTGATTCCTCATCATTATTTGTCATAAGCTGTCCTAACTCAAGGAGAAAATATGCCCTCCATGTCCAAGGGGAGTCATACCTGAAGAAATAGAAAGGAATTTCATTAAAAGCAAGAAAAGACTGCCTTGGCTTTGAGAAACTCCAGCAGAAACTTACACAGACTTGTGTTATGTGTAGGTTTTTGTGTGGTTTTTTTTTTTTTTTTTTAAAGTGGCGTTTGAAGCCCATTAGACAGCGCCATGACAGAAAGCGCCTAAACTTTGAAGCAAGTTGCTTTGATTACATTTTGTTGCCAAGGAGCTGTGTTTGGCCCTGAATGAAAATGGGCCTATTAAAAAAAGAAAAAGAAAAGACTAAAAAGCCAACTTTGTAACTTATTTCCAGCAATGCTCTCCTGAGCCACACTGAATCTGGAGGTGGAAGTCTCCTTCAGGAGGTTGCAAGGATTTGGCACCAGCAGCCTGGCCATCAAAACAAAGTACAAGTGATGGTAATATAATCATTAAGATAAACTGTAGCCCAAACGGTAAAAGCATGAGTCGCGAAATGGAATTAAATTTTTAAGTATGGTTATTTGCTAAGAGGCTGTTTAAAACAGGCAATATTTTAAGTTAATGAGACCCATATGTTTTATGGTATGTCATTCAACTGCTTTCTTTGGAAATGGCTTGGAACAATAGCTTTCATGCTTACTTTGTAAAATTCAGAAAGGATAGTGATTGGGAAGTGCGTGTGTGGAAAAAATCTGCAAGGCATAATGATGCATGTCTAGGAAGTGTCATCTGTACGTTGGTATATTGTTACCTCGAAAAGTGGGTTTATCTCCACGTGCTGCAGCAGAGTATCTTGCGTTTTTCTCCCCCCC
>JAYKAV010000123.1:664615-832115 GCA_035582835.1 Phoebastria nigripes
AAGAAGGAAGGGAAAGGAAAAGGAAAGAAAAGAATTAAAATCTTGGTGCGACCGATAGATTGCAGACGTTGCTTTTTTTTTTTTTTCCCCCCAGCCCGTACCAGGGAGTTAAATCTCTGCCTTCTGTCTTTTTCACCCTGAGCCGGTGAGAGCTACAAACTGTGGATGCGAGATGAGAAGTTTGAGTGAGGCCTTGGTGTGGACCAGCCACATTGTGAAAGGGCCACGAAAGAGCCCGTCTTCAGGGGCTGCCTGTCTCAGCTGGTATCTCCTGGCTATTGGTTCTGGAAAAGAGCGAAGCCTTGTGAAACTTGACGTGCAGCTTTGTACATGGCAGGGAGAGGGGCTGGTTTAGCACGAAGTGGGGAGTGTCAAGCCCCATTTGAGATTTTTTTTTTTTTTTTTTTTTTTGTTGTTGTTGTGAGGAGGTTTAAATGATAAATGCTGTTTTAAGTGTAGAATTAGGAGCAGTAATTATGGCTGACGTATTGTTTCATAATTTTTATTTCCAGCGTTGTACAGTGCTTGGATTTCTCCGGCCTTTGCTAGAGAGCTCTTTTTTGACTGCATAAGCAGAAAATGGCAGATTCAGAAATCAGCTGTTTCCCTAATGAATTCAGAGAAACTCACATGGAAACACTGACTCTTAAGGCTCATTTTTCATTAATGTGGAGGGGACTGGAGTTCTGACCATATAAAGGTAAAAGCAGGTGTTTCTCTGGGGCTATATTTGGCTTCTGCAGGGGTTACACACACGGAAAACATCTTGGGATCATTTTGTATGTAATGCGTTATCAAAGCTTTACATTATAAATCTGTTGCCTTTTGGAAATGAGAAAACAAAATGTGACATGAGGATTGGAGGGGTCAGGAATAGGTCCTGGTGGTAGCAAAGCCTTGCGTTTGCTGTAACATATTCCCTTCACTTCTCCCACTTTCTCTCATTATCTTGTTTGTTATGTGTAGCTGAATAAGCATGTAACCTCTAAGGCTATGGAGCAGATCATTAGGAGTTACTGATTAATGCCATGTTTCAGTAGCAGATCCCGAGTTCTTCTTTTTACAAACTGAAGGGGTCTGGCTTTATGATTTTTTAATTAGAGTGTAAATATTGCAGCCTCATAAACTGCTTGATTTATAGATGACAGCAAAGTTTGCACTTCGGGTAAGGACACAGGAGGCTTCAGAAGTACAGTTTCAGTGCCCCTGTTTGCCTGTACAACCGTCCTGTTCTTTTGCCTTTGCTGCATTCATCCTACCAGCCTTGCTGATAATGCCTGTGTGTCATTTCTTTAAACTGGCAGGATGACTGAAATTCCTTTTTATGTTTTTAAGCAAAAGAAGGACTCTCATACTCCACATTTTAACTGATTAAGTCAGTGACAAAAGTCGGAGTGATATTATTGTCACTGTCAGCCAACAAGGTGAGCTTAAAAATTGATGTTCATTATGAGGATTCCAGAGGAGTTGGGCCAAATTCATCACTGAGCATTGCTGTAAGTGTCAGAGGCATGAGAGAAATGGTAAATCAAGATTGACAAAGATCCGAGGTGCCAGTGGATAATAGAAGAGTGTTTCTGATATCCCTAATGCAAAGTGTTATCAGATTTTCGAGGATGGAGACTCTGTTGCATCCCAGAGAAGGAAAGTCCTGCTTTTTCTCAGGCAATCTGCAGAGCTTGGCTTCCACATGCAGCTCAAGCTAGGAAATTCACAGGCATAGGGAACGATATCAATTTTAACTGGACTTGAATCAGCATTAATAACCAACAGGGCACCCTAAAATCCTCACCAGAAGTTGTTCATCAGAAGCTAGGACTCACCCTGGGCAGCAGGGTATTTGGCCAACATCTCTGTCCTTGGAGCAGAGGAAGACTTTGCAAACACTGAACTTCTCTCCTTTTCCCTGTGGATCCTCCTTGCTCTGTCTCCACTACCAACTTCTTCAGCTTGCTGTCAGCACTGTTAAGCTTGCAGGGGGATTACTCAGCCCTGGATTGCTCTCAGGTGCAGTAATTCACCAACAGAGGCCTAACTCTTCGCATGGGGGTTTTGCAAACCCTCCTTCCCTACTAGCATGACTTGCCTCTTTCCATCTTTCCTCTGGAAACTCTATTGCCAGCACTGCCAATAGGGTTTGTCTGTTGGGATTTTGAGGGGATGTATTTTGGGAAGGCTCTTTGTCATGTTGTGAGGAATTGCTCTGTCTGCCGTTTCTTTGCTGGGCTGTTTTGAGGCCCCTTATGCAGCCTGCCTGCACCGTGCCGGTGGCCCTGGATTGTGGGCAGGGGCTGGAAGGAGCCAGGGCATGGTAGGTTTGCCTCTCTCTGGGCATGCAGGAGCAGCATAACCCCACCTGAAAGCTCTTGGTGAGAAAGACAGAGAAAGCTGTCTTCCATAATATATACTTGATTAAGAGTGACCTTCCTGTCCCCAAATACATCACACAGTGTCTGCAGTGCTGGGATGGTCAGGACATAGCAGACAGAACAAAACCCGCATTTTATTCTGCCCCGGCAGCCACTCTGAGTGACTGTCTGCGGTCAGTGGCCTGTGAGAAGAGTTATAAACTCTCCTTTCTGCCCCTTAGCGGTGTCTTTCTCAGTCTCCACGCTGGTCTCTTCCCTGCTCCAGCACCAGTGGCCTCTCCTGTCTCAGACCAAAGCGCTGGGAGAGGAGGCGGCCAGCTCCTACAAGCCAAGAGCCCGGCTTCAGAATTGAATGCTTTCAGAAAATGTTGGCATTCTGTTTGCCGCCTTTTCTCTGTAGTGAGAAGACTAGAAACATAATTTTTTTTTAATGATATCCGAAATGTTCATGAACAGTGATGAAATCCAAAAACATGCCACAGTGTCAGATTCACCTCTCTCTGCTGGAACTGTACTTGTTTTACTACAGGAAGTGTTTTGTGGCTCTACAGTAGCAGCCTGGGTTTGTTGCCAAAGGCCCAAATACTGAAGTTTGGTGGGGTTTTTTTTTCATCAAACTTGTTGAAAGGCCTTTCAGTGCAAACTTGATGTCGATGGCAATTACATATATGTTTACAGATTATGGCTCCAATCCCATCCTGGTAAATGTTTTTGCACATGGTTAAATCTGCACGTGTAATTGCCTAGAGAATAAAATCAGAAGTGGTGAACATAGGAAGATAATAACTTGAACTGAACTGTTTTCTTGTTCCTGTTTAATTTTGAACCTATTCGACCCTTGTGAGTTCAAAAGTTCACCTCAGTCTTGACCATTATTGAGTTTGGATTCTGTTTAGGAGAAACTGTGACTCCAAGTACAGCGAAGGGTCAGAGGACAATAAATCCAATAGAATGAATAAAGCGATAAATGAAGCAGGCAGGGAGATGGAAAAGTGAAAAAATAACACATATTGGGTGAGTTCATGGTTTCTATGACGTTGAAACGTGTTTTGCCACTGACTGCGCTGGGGCTGGGATTTCTTTCGTAACACCTGGTTCAAAATCCCTAGAATTCCACCAGGATGTTTCTATTACCTGTAGTGCTCCTGTGTCACTTACAATGGGCTTTAGTTTGTAGCTCTAATGCGTGCTGTAGCTCCCGATAGCCCTTAGCTGCAACACGTAGCAGCCCAGTCTTTCTGGGGTGGGAAAAAAAAAAAGTGAAATTACGGGGAAGAATGGCTTTTCCTCCTCTTCCTGTTTCTCCCCAGAGGCTTTGGACCCTGAAATGCCGTTATCTTCGCAACCCAGTTTCTTTGTGACCCAATTTCTTTTGTGTTTATTGAACTCCTCTGAGATACAAATGAAGCTGGCACCAAATATTTTGCTACAAATTTCATGTGAAAAAGGACTGAGAACATTTCAGTGCATGTGTGTGCCTACAGTCTTGAGTGTCCTCAGCAGAAGTTGTGTTGTCAACACTGAATTTGAGCATTGAATCGAGGTGTCCTAAAGGTGGAGCCCAGTTTGCTTTGCAAGACACATTGCATTTTCCCTGGGCTTCCAATAAAGGAAGCAATTTGGCTCAGTATCTTTACTTTCAAAAGCCCAGACTTACATCAGGAAAGTGCAAAAGTTACGTAGGGCCAAAGCTGCACCAGGGACGTGTAAAATGATTTAACTCTGCTGTCTGCAAAGGGGCAAGGGAGATTAGTAGGAAATACAGATTTGTCTGATAGTTTACAAAGCACTTCAGTACGTTTTGGGTTGAGATGTCAGGGCTTATATTAATTATTAATATTTTGGTATTCTTGAGATGGTAGTACTTCACGGTTTAAATTGTCACAAATCCATCATCAGCATGTAAGAGGATTTCCTTCCCCCCCCCCCCCCCGCAGTAATTAAACTGAGCAAATTCCTGCTCTAATTCTGCTGAGTATATTTTACTGGAAATTATCCACCTTCTTTCAAAAGTACAAACAGTAATTGAACAGGAACATACCAAGAACTTCTAAAAAGAATTAGAAATCAAAGTTTCAAGTTTTAATATTGACTTATAAAGCATGCAGTGTTTAAAAAGTAAGATAATCTCTCTGAATTCCTTGAGAAGTGTTTCTAGTCTATCAAAGAGACCACACTTGATGGGTTAAGTACTTGGAAACCGAAGGAAGCGCTCCAACCATTGCAGAAAGTCCAAGGTTTTAGAGAGAGAAGTATTTGAAATGCTGCTTTCAAGTCAGRTCTGGGTATTCCAGCTCAGAGACGTTTCTTGTTGTCAGCAAACTAAAAATGGAAAGAAAAAAATCCAAACCCTGCAAAGGAAGGAAAGTCAGAGAACTTAGGTAAGTGATGATTTATCTGATAACAAAAATCCTACTACCCCAATCATTCATGGTTTATTTCTTTGGCATGCAACATTTAAGAGAAATCCACTAAGCGCTAGTAATTTCACTGTTGTGAAAGCCAAATCCTTCATTTAAACTTTTGAGACAATTTTTCCATTTACTTCTCTGCCACTCAAGCAAAGAGCAGAAATCATAAGCTCACTCATACCAGTTCACCTCATCAATTAGAAGAGAGACAGGAGTTGCTTCCAGATGAAAAGGGGATGCAGCAGAGGAAAAATATGCTGGAAAATCAAAATAGATTGCCTCTAATAACTTCTGGGTAGTGTTCCAAGCTTGGGTTGGCCACATTGAGACATCCCTAAACTTTGGGAAAGTTGAGATTTGGAGCTGTCTGTTAGAACAGGATCATCAGAGAATGGAGAATATTGTACTTCATTAAAGAAATTGATGTAGAGAACAGAGCCAGCAGTTTGTCTTGTTTAAAAGAATGAAATCATAAATTAATACACTTTAACCAAAATTTGAAAACCTAAAACCCAAACCCAAATTTTAAGTTTGTGCTTGCTGCCAAAAGTGCCATTTGATAGTGCACAATTAGTACAAGTAGCAAGATTATGGCTGATGAGTCCTTCGTGTTGACACAGGAAAGTTAAATGCAGAACACACTTTGCTTCGTTTGTTTTTGTTTTAACACCACCTTTGGCAGCTGAGAAGTTACACAATATTAAAATAAAACCTTAATGGAACAGAGTGAAAATTTGTACAGTTTCCAAGGTCTCTGGTGGGAAAGTTGTTCACATCTGATAAATCAATTCCCAAAGTAAGATAATTGGAGAAAATTGTGGTGTAATCCTCAATAGAAACACGTGTTTCTTATGCAGCAGAGAAAACAGTGTTGTCTGAAATGCTCCTTTAAGGGGAGAAATGTTTCCCTATTTCGTATCAGGTTTGCAAGGTTTTTGGATGGACAGTTAGTCAAGCCATTTTTCCTGTTTGGAGTCGAAACAGGCAAGGCCATGTCCTCCCACTGAAAAGCAATTGCTTACGGGCAGGCAGAGGATGTGTGGTAGCCTTCTCATGGTGGTTTTGTTGCTGTTCATTTGCGACCCACATCCATGGAGGCAGCATGTGATGGCGTTGCATCTGTGCAACGTGCCTTTGCAGGGGACTCGGTGTTTGAGAGGGACACCTGAACAGTGGCTGTGAGTTGTGTTTCTTTTCTTTGCTTCCACTGGGGATGAGCAAAAGGTGATGCTAGTGATGATGAGAAGAATGAAAGGAATCTCTTTCTTCAGAGAAACCCGAAGTTTCATAGTTTCAAAGGGCAGCCTATCTCTGCCATAACTTGAAACCATAGATCTGAAGCACATGGATTTCATCTAGACTGGATGTGAAACAAAAGCTGGAAGGTATAATTGTGCTGAATATGACGCTGGTTTTCTTACTTTTTGTTTTCTCTTACTCTTCCATTTCTTCTGGAAAAAGATGCGCTTGGACGCTCATTAGCTCAGCAAATCCAATTTTCGGTCAACCTTTATCCTGAAATTTAAGAGGCAGATTTAAAAAACATTATTGTGAACTATTCCCATAAGCAATCTAGTTTAGGGGAAACCACTTTCATGTCGGTGCAAAGCGAGTTAGAAAAATAACCATTCAGGCTAGCTACCAGTGGCTCACTGTCAACCTGGAAGGATGTACTGAATAAGTTTTGTCTAGGATCCTTTCCACATTTGCATTAATGATTTGGATAATGAAATGGATATTAAACTTACTAAATTTTCAAATGACACCAAGCTGGGAGGGTCTGCAGGCAGGTTGTTGGACGGGATTAGAATTCAAAATTATCTTGACGAATAGGAGAAACAGCTTGAAGAAGACAGGGCGCGTTCAGCGAGACCAAATGCCAAGCTCTGAGCGTAGGTGGAAACAAATACTCTGACAAACACAAGCCAGGAAATGCCTGGTTTACGAGAAGGGATCGGAGAGGACTTTAGCAGATCAGTAGCTGAACACAAACCTGCTTTGGGGGAAAAAAACAACCATGCTGGGGGCAGGGAAGATGGTGTGCATATTGAGATGATGAAGGGCATTCATCTCCTTTGTGAAGCATCGGTGAGACTTTGGCTGTGGTGGAAAGATGTGCCCCAGTGGGAGAGGTTGCAAAGGGAGCAAGGAGACTGCTCAGAGGTTTGACAGATGTGGCCTTTGAGGACAGACTGAACAAGTTAGGGTTGTTTAGAGTAAAAAAGGCTGAGAGGGCATGATCGCAGGCATCAAATATATAAAGGGAGGCTGCACAGAGAAAGGGAATCATTTTTCCTCTGTGTCCCCTTGACATAGAAGAAGAAGTAGTGCAGCAAATAAGATTGTTAGATAATGGGGAGCGTATCCTGACAGTATGGACYGTTAAGGACTCAGGAGGTTGAGGAATTGCAGGTTCCGAGAACTTCTATTGAATGGCTGGATAAAGATGATCTCTCTTCAGAGCATCCCACGGACAGGATGACCTTCCTAAGGCCTTAAGTTCCTAAGTCAGGTAGTGAAAAACTGTATTCCTAGGGAGTTTATTTCAGGAAAATGCCAGTGAAGAAAGTTTTCCAAAGAAATCACCCCATTACCAGCCTTCTTAGGGGAACATTAAAGTGCGTACAGCTGCATGGAGCTAGACAGTGGTGTCAGCCATGCAGCCATATTGGCACAAGTGGTTGTGGCAGTAAAGAGCTTTCCCTTCCACCTGCCCTGAGCTTTTTGGTCTGTGTGGACAAAGTATGAAAGCATGCGAGGAGCAGCAAGGAGAGAAAAAGGGTGTAAGGGAAGAGGATGCTTGCTTTGTACATGGGCCAGTACACTCATCTTTGATACATACCATCACCTAAGCACTACCCCTCTGGAACAAGAGGGACCATTTATAGCCTGGTATATCTCCAGTTCATAGCTCTTGCAGGGGCACGGTGGGTACCTCTCCTTGCTCTCTGCAGGAATCTAGCATTGTAAACCAACCACTTAGGATTAGAAAGAAAGAAAAACCAAAACAAAACAGATTTTCCACATTACAGTGTTGTTCATATCCCCTACAGTGAAAATTAAATGTAAAATTATGTCTTTTGAAGATCAAGAAATGACACAATGGAAGAGCATAATAGAGTGTAAATAGAGGGTAAACAGTAAACTAGCAGTGCAGTGCTAAATGAAAAATTTCCCTTCCTTCAAGGGTAATCCCTTCCAGAGTGAGATACAGTGCTTTACCTTGGGATTCTGTTTTATTTCATGACATTTCATCTTTAATTTTTGCTATAGCTTTGTTTCACTGCGTGCAGTATGGATTCATTGTGTGCTTTCCGAGTACGTTGAGCAGTTTGTGTGTATCCAGCAGAGAAGAATCTGCGGTATTAATTGAGAGGGAACTTGATCACGTAATAAAGGGTTGCAAGTTACATACGTGCACGACAGAAGAGGCTGAGATTTTCCCGTGCAGCCTAACTTTTGCGTTTCATGCTTAAAAGTGCTTAAGTTTGCGCCTCTGGTGTTGTGGTAACAGTATCAAGCGGTCTGATACCAAGATCAGTGGGGCCATACAGCAGTTGACGACAGCTAGTTCACTGCCTTTCTGTGAGCAGGCTCTCGGGCACGGTGGTTGCAGAAGCATGTTTGGAGTCTGTTTATTAAAGGAGGAGTCTCCACCACCACTGTAGTATCTCTGTCTGAGGAGATCTCTCTTGCAGAGGTCATGACTGCCAACTCGTCAGGTATTTCCTGGAATTGTCAGTCTCTCTGGGGTGCAGCAGACTGTGGTGTATGAAGCCACAGCACTGACATATCACTTACCTAGTTCTGGTAGACTTAGCCTCTCCATGAAGTATGCAAACTGTCTCCGTCTTGTGCAGAATTTGCATGATCTAAAGATCACTATGTATGCTATGGTCCATTCGCCTTTGCAAATGCTGTTTAAATATAGCATCCATAAATAAATGTTAAATAATTCATGAACATAATTTTGTAAATTCTACTAGGCCACACCTCTCCAGGGGCATATTTATGAACATGCGTCAGCCTGGAATCAATGCGTCTGCCAAGCGCCCTACCTCTGAGGCAGAATTCCCACATCTAGCCCAAAATGCTGCAAACGACTCTGATTCCACTTCAGTAGTCATCCATCATACTGTCACTTTAATTCAGATGCTGCTACTTGTTTTAATAACATACATCTTACACAAAGAATATTGCTAACACAAGATTCTTGAGGTAGATTTTTACAACCTCATAAAATGGTATTAACCCTTTGATCCCTGATATTCTTTTCATACGGCTTTTTTTTATGCTTATCAATAACCTGTGTTCGTGGGGTCTATTCATGCTGGAGAATCCGACATCAATCACTGCAGTAAAAATATTATTCCTCCAGCATTACCCTAAAGAATTATGGAAAGAATAAAAGTGTTATTGCAGGAATTATTTAGCAAACAATAGATGGATAAAATGTATTATGGTAAGTGTTAAATTATATCACCTCATTACAGGAAACTACCTGAGATAGCACAGAAGGTAGTTCAGTGCTTTTTCTAAGTAGTTCAAAGAGAACAATAGCAGAATCCCACAAAAGGTTTTACTGTGAAACCCTGGAATGACAAGGCAAATGATGTATTATCAAATAAAATGATAGTTTAGAGGAAAAAAAAAAAAGAAAATTCTACCTGCATATTTCTGAGTTGCACCTGGAGATATTTTGGGGGTGAGGGGAGGAGAATAATAGTAATTTACAGTTAGCTGCTTAACACTCAAGTATTTAAGGGGCTTAATTTGGTTTTTGCATGTCTTTATAGAAATACCTTCCTCATTGTAACAGAGCAACATGGAATGTGCAGTTTTAAAAAATATTTTGCTTCTATTCCAAATAAAGAACACGCTAAGTTATTTCTTTCTTCCTTCTCCCTGCTTTTTTTCTTTGCGGTCAGCACCAGGAATTAGAAAAGATTTTACTGAAATGCTTGATTAAACCAATTACTAAAATCATGCCCATATTTTAGGTATTATTAAGGATACCTAAACAAGGTTGGGTTCCGTGATTTCACCAAGTAGACTCTTATCAGTTAATGCAGATTTAGAGGGGGGAAAAAAAAAAGCCTAATGTTACGCTGGGCTCATGGGATTCATTTGATCAACATGATTAAATTATTTCCTTACTCAGCTAGAAGGAAATTACTAGTAACCAGACATTATGTGTCTGTTAATTATGTGCAATAAGGTTCTCTGCTATCACACCAGCTCTTGCATTCATGTTCTGTGTGTTTTAAAGGCATTCTCATTTTTTAAATGTAAACATTGAAAAGGGACAGCTATAATTTTCTTTCCCTTATTTAATAAATACCTAATGTGCCAAAAAGCACTTGTAAGAAGCAGCTGTTTGTTCTTGGTGTAATCATAGGCAAGTTTGTGGCGATGACATGCTAGCGTTTCACATGTTTTTGGGTCGCCCCCACCAGGATTTTTTTTTGTGTTGCAATCGTTCATTTTTTTTAAGTTGGATCATTTATTATCGTAAGGAATGTGAAGGAGGGTTTGCCAGAAACCTGTAATTTTGCTTGAAATAGTTAATCTCCCTGATGCGAGGTCTGCTCACCTATACGTTGTCTTTGTGCCAGATCTACATTCTGCTCTGATGCTGCCCAATCTAGGATTTCAAAAGGATTTTTTATAAAGGAAGAAACAACATATGGTACAAGAGGGGCCTTATTCTTCTTCTAATGAAATGATGGGCTTCTGTTTCATATTAAAGTGTTAATAGGTCTGAAATTAGGTCTCAAAAAAGAGAATAGTGCTTTTAAAATTCTTAATATGATTCATTATCTGCAGTCAAAACCAGATGACATTTATTTTTATCCAAAAAAAAAAAAAAAAAAAAAAAAAGGCAAGCCAGAGGAAAAAAAAATCCTGGATTCAGGCTCTGATTTATTGAACAGAAAGCTCTTTAGAATCAGAGCTTGGGCTGGAGGCTGGAGGTTTTGTTTGAGTTTGAGAACCTTCATGTGTTTATGAAATCTAAACAAACATTTCAAAGAAGGTGGTGTCACATTTGAAGTAAGTGATCCTATTAGGCACTCGGATACGGCTGCTTTTTTGAAGGACTGGGCAGCGTTTTATGTATGATACTGCTGTGTACCGCTAATATACCGAGACATTACTTTCATCCGAAATGCCGATAGGACTGAACTTCTCTCATGCACTTTGGCTTTCAGTGTTAATAATGAATGAATAAAGTTCAGAGGATAGGAGCTAAATGGATATTGTGCTTTAAAAGAATGAATTTTAACTAACAGCATGCCAAGCTATTCAGAAATGAGCGAAAGACAGTACATGGACATATTTATTGGGAGTGGATGGGAAGGCTGTAATGAGGCGTTTGTATGAGTTACGCTGGCATAAACCACTAGAAATTTCAGTACAATTGAAAATACATGTTGATTAGAAATAACGAAGGTTTGATGACATTTCCTTGATTACGTGGATTTTGGGTGCATCCTTTTTTGCCATGGTTAGCTTCCACAGGATAGCCATCTCTTCCACACCCTGTTATTTGATATCATTATCTTGCTCTATGTCTGCCAGAAAAGTAAGTATGAATCTAATGGTTTTTGTAGATCTTGGGCACTGCTAGTATGCAGCCTGGAAAGTACCTTCTCTGGAAGCATCATCTGGATGATGCCTCCAGGCTTTCTTGATCTGATTATTACGAACCACCAAGCCACAGCGACGGTGGTCACTCTTGACCAAGAAAACTTGCTAGTTGTCCAAACCCTCAGTTACTGTCAGTCAGCTTCAATATTACGATGTCAGCTCACATCAACAGCGGGTCTGGCTCAGAACAGTCATCAGCACTTGTAGCACGTAGAAGATGGCAGCGGAGAGCAAAAACATCCTGAGGTTTCATGCAACCTGTACCAATGGCTTCTCTTCCACACTCTGCCTCCCAGCTCTAGGTGCTGTAATTGCTTACCTCAGAAGACCAGGCACTTAGAGATGCTCTCAAACGTGTCGAAACACAAAGCACGCTTGTATTAAGTAGTGCTTGTGATCAGCTGTGTCAAAGTCACAAAACAACTATCCTCAGCACTTTCTGATGGGTACAAAAAGAATTATATAGCAAAGAGCTAATCCCAAAATGATGTGCATGTATGTGGAGAGGTACGTCTGACATTCACATTAATACCAAATGAGTTCATCATGATTAATGTTATTACATTAAATATCGAAGGAATTAATAATGATTAGACCATTATTTTAAAGGGTTACCAGCATGACACTGGCTCATTTTTTAACAGCTGTAGACAGTTGGGTTTGGACTTTTTTCTCTCTGCACATTTCCAGTCTTCACCTCCTTCGACCAAATATACTCACTTGGAATTTCATCTTACTGAATTTATGATTTTATGGCTGTGTTTCCTGCCAGGGCTAGATCTGAGTCCCGATGAAGTCATTAGGAGCTTTGCTATTCACTTCACYGCTGCAAAAAGCTGAGGCCTGATCCTGATTTCCCTGGACTGACAAGCACTATTTCCACTGGCTTCATTGGACTTTTATATGCCCCCTCAATTCTATGAAAAAGCTAAGAGAATATTAGTTTGGGTTTTTTTTTAATATTTAGCATAGAAGGAAGGTTTCTCTGTCATACCTCAGATAGTTTTGTGGGAAGATGAGAAGAAAAACAATTAAATTGAATAGTGAACAAGGCAAACATGTAAAATGCTCCCAGAAAACTCTCTCCCTGCACGAAGATGAGTCGCACCAAGACTTCAATGAGTCACTTGGCCTTGTCGCATGCTGCAGGCCCACATATTAGAATAAACCAGAACTGGGACGGGCAAAAGATTGCAAACATTCTGCTATGAAATTTAGCCATGCGTAGCTAACATGATGGCCTGAACTAGGGAATAGCCACCGGTCACAAAATGATTCTCTTTGTGCAGCAGCTTGCACCTTGTAAGTGGCAGATGCAAAGACGAAGAGGTTCTTGCATGCTTCCTATCCTTCATCATCCYGGTTTTTAATGAAAACTGACTTTCCTGTTTTTACAGAGGATCTTTGCTTGAAGGACTGTGCATTATGTGCATTCTTCTTCCTTTTCCAGAAAAATCGCCTTCAAAGAGATCAATAAGAAAGTCCAAATTACATGTGCAGTATTATGTTTTAAATAAAACTGGCTTAACTGGGGTAAAGAAAAAAAAAAGTGAGATGCAGACTTCGCAAATAGGAAAAATGCCTGAACCAGATGATTAAGAGCTATGTGTTTTATAGGAATGGCTGCCAACGCTTGGGTAATACAGTTTCTTGATGCGCAAATAGTATTATATTCCACACTTTTAATAAAACTAAAGAAGCCAAAAGTTCTCATAAATTATCTCTTCAGTAGAAACCGCTAAAACCTACTAAATCTGTTTTGAAGTACTAATATTTCATAGGCAGTATTTAAAAATAGTGCATATCAAAGTGTATGATTTATAAAGGGGAGAAAGCAAATATTTTTCCATTTCTAATTTGAAATTCTTGGATACAAGGATAAATCTTGTAACATTTGTCTGCTTTTCTTTACTTTTTGTCTTTGCTGATTTTTCACAGGCCTTAGCTAAGATTAAATTGCTTCTTGATCAGCTGCTGATGATTAGTCATTTCAACCCATTCACAGAAAAGTATATTAGGAGTCACAGTTTGGCTGTAGTTTTTTTCCTGTTTTAATTGTTAAGAATTTTTCTGCGGTTGCTTTATAAAATGGTAGCTTGAGGTTTTCATTTGGACTTTTGTTCTGCAGTACAAGAAATTCAAGAAAAGAGAGGATTAAACTGGCTGCCAGAAGCCTATTTATTATAATGTTGCTTTTCCCATAGGTCTTCCTGTTGTGTCCAAGGTGTACCAACCTCTTCAGCAAAATATATATATATGTATATCTGTATATTAGGAAATTAAACATGTCAGGGATTGTTCTGTGGCATTGAGGCTCTTGGGCACAGAGCTGCCCACTTGCATATTGTTATATACTTTTGCCTTCAAAATTAAGATGGTTGCATGGAGGCTGCCTGTTGGGAATGGTCCTTGGTCTATGAAAATACCTGGTCCTTGCCAGGGAGTTGGCCAAGGAAATGGTGGATAGGCTGGGCCAAAACGTGCAAGGGATGGGACTGATGACCAAGCAATATAGGTGGTGGAGCTGCTACTTGGTAAAGCATGCAAGTACCTTAGTGTGCTCGCTGCATATTTGTATCACTCTTGCTGCCAAATACTGGTTCAAAACTGGATTTTTCTACTTCCAAAATTTGGGTCCATGTTCACTGTGTCCATTTTGTACCCTCGTGCGCTGATTTTTCAGAAGTGTGATAGCTTTTTCTTTCAGTTGATGTCAGTGGACAATGGCAGTACTTGCTGCCTCTAAAAATCTCGTCACAGAAGTCTGAATGTAACGTTCGGTGTCAAAGTCCCCTGTTTATAATCCCCTATTTAAATCCACGCTCACAGAAGGCATCAAGATTAAAGTGTATATTTTAATGCACAAACTTCAAGAAAGATGATTTTCTCTACCAGGTCTATATATACCACCCTGAAAAATCTAAGCCTAGCTGTATTTAGCCAGATCAGTATATTACATATGAAATACTCTCTGAACTGGGCATTATTATCAAATATAATGACAGTAAAATAATGTGCAATGGGGTCTTTTGTGTAGAATAATTTACATGCTGGAGAGATGTAGCCAGTCTTGTCAGTAGTAGTGGTCCAGTCAGATATCACTGTTTTTGTTGTTCCTCAGTTACGTGTGAATTTCTCTATTGTAAAAATACCTGCAAAATGTATATACAAAATAAAAGATTGTACTTTCAGGTCTGGATGGTGTGCAAGTGGTGAGCTGACTGAAGAAAAGCGCAACTGTGTGAACATGCTTTGAAAGGTAACTTGAGATCCACTGTTACGTTGTACAAAGACAAGGTATTAAGTCTGCTAGGAGTATTTTGTAATTATTACAATGCAAAATCAAAACCCTATGTGTATGCTTTAGTTCTGGTCAGTCATTTGTTTTGCTGGAGCAACGTCTAGTGTTTCCTGGCAGATTTCCGGTCCTTGCAGCAGTAGGCTCAGTGCAGGGAGGATACCTCAGAAATACGTCCTGCTTGATTGCCACCAGGACTGTGGCATAAGGCAACAGGTTGGAGAAGGCTGGCCATGGGAAACCTACCAACATGGTGAGAGAAAAGGGTATGTCCAGGCTGGTGAGTCTCAGGACTTTGCTTGCCTGGCTGCTGCCAAACGTTGGTTACCTAAACGCTTTTAAGGACTACGGAGGACATCAGTGTGAGTTGTGCCACTGGCTTCAGGGGAAGCAAACATTTTGTAGCTCCAGTACTTGTCAAAACTTATGCGATAGAGGAGGGTTTAAATGCCCAACAGTGGCACCGAACCTCTTTGTGTCCGTTGCTTGACGGGAGACAGGAAGGTGACCGCAGCCTTGGCTGGTGCCATGCGCGCCTTGGCCTAGCACCCACGGGGCTGGACCCACAATCCCCCCACGCGCTAACGTGGCAGTTGGCGTCGACAGGCTCGCCTGCCCCCGCGCCTTCCCTACAGCGGGTCAGCGAGACTTATAGCAGTCTAAACTGGGAGAGTGTTACCTACTTAAACTGTTTTTCTGACTTAATAAGAATTTTTCATCTACAGCAAGCCATTTTAAAATATTGTCTATACACAAACAGTCATTCTGAATAATAGGCCTGCACACAGTAAATGTCAGCTCTTTAAATCACAGAGGACTTCGGAAGCGGAGTAGAGAATGCTTCATAACAGTTTAAACTTCAGCCTCCCATTTATTATGTATGTGTTTATAAATCTCTGAGGGGCACTCTTTTTCCTTCTGGGAAGCCCAAAGGAGCAGAGTTGTTTGTCAGCCCGGCTGGGTGGTGCGTGGTGCCGTGGTTGCTCCTTTGCATTCTGACCCCATTTGGTTTCAAGGTTGGTATCCAAGGTTGTGCCTGAGGAAATTTTATTTTCTTTTCTCCTAACAGCAGCATATAGGACCTTTTGTTTCGAGCAAGATAGTACTGGGAGAAAAAAAAGTGGTGAGGGGTCAGCACAGCGCAATGTTGTGTTGTGTTTTCCTTTTTAAGCTGAACATGAGTGATCACCACCTTTAGAAAAGGGCTCTCCGTTTGTCACATAGGAAGAGTGTAAGGGTATCTTGCACAGCGATGGCTTTGAAAAATTTCTTCAGTGTTCCCATCTATCTTGGTTAGTATGAATACTTTAGCATTAAATGGAGAAAAGGAGAATCCATCAATAGTTAATAACTGACCTTAAGATAGGAATTCAAAGTTCACTACAATTAAACCCAAGTGTCAGCAGAACCCACAAGGGAGACTATCAATATATTTGACTATACCTACCCATAGATAGCAGATTTAAATTCTATAAGGGAGAGGACTATGCATTATTCCTAATAAAAACATATTGTTGTACTGTCTTATATCCCAGACAAAACACAGAAGTTCTGTGTTATGAATGATAGTGGGAGAAAACATACTGAAGAGCAAATGTGATTCTGGATGGAATTTCATCACATGACTCTATTGTAAACCAGATGTTTGTCAGATTCAGTGGGAGAATGTATCCATCTTGAAATTTTTAATAAGGTTACGTAAAGGATTAAAAGCAAACATTTACAATGCGCAGGATTTAAAGATAATTATATTTCTCTTAAATTTGTTGTTTGCTTGGTAGATCATTAAAAATATTTACATAATATATCTGTGGTGCAGTGCACCTCATGGATGGCTTCTTTCATTATGATGTTTGATGTACATCCACAGCATCAGAAAAACAAAACATAAAGAGGCTGTTCCACAGACATAAACAATACTTGTGATGTGAAAAATATGCTCTATTATTAAAAGAACAAAGGCTGCAGCCAAACCTAGGAGTTATGGGGTAAGATTCTGATGCTTGGAGGAGAGAATTACATTTCCCTATGGAAAGCAGTGCTGGCCTCACCCCAAGGGGAGCTTGCTCTGGGTAGAAAGTAGATATGTTGTTACTCTTGCGGCTGCAGCTGATTTTTCCTTTGGTTTTTGTCCCCTTCTGAGGAAAGAAGAGGGAGAAAAAAGCTTGAAAAAAAGGGCAGGGAGATAGGAGAAAGAGAAGCTTTATTTTGTAGCTAAGACTTCTGTCCTGATTCCGGCTGGGACAGAGTTAACTTTCTTCCCAGTAGCTGGGGGGCTGTGCTGTGTTTTGGGTTTGGTATAATAGGAGCGTTGATGGCCCATCGATGTTTTGGGTGTTGCTGGGTGGTGCTTGCACCGGGCACTTTTCGGCCTCCCATGCCCTGCCAGGTGCATGGGAAGCTGGCGGGGGGAGCGTAGCCGGGGTGGTTGACCCAGCTGGCCAATGGCGTATTCCATACCATGCAATGTCATGCTCAGTATAAAAACTAAGGGGGAGGGGGGGCTCTGGGTCCCAGGGACGGGCTCTCGTATTGGGCATGTCGGATCGGCAGGTGGTGAGCCATTGCATTGTGCATCGCCTGCTTTGTATGTTGTTGTTGTTGTTRCCACTGTTATTATTACTGTTCTACTTTGTTTTATTTCAATTATTAAACTGTTTTTATCTCAACCTGCGAGTTTTCCTACTCGTGCCCTCCCGATTCTCTCCCCATCCCACCGGAGGTGGGGGGCGGTGAGCGAGCGGCTGCACGGTGTTTAGGTGCTGCCAGGGTTAAACCACGACAACTTCATAAGAGATTACTTTGCATTTGCAAATTTGTTCATGCCAGCATCCTTGTAATACCTGTGGGCAGTTTTGTGGGGCTACATTCAAGGCCACTAACTCTCAAGAATATCTTCTCTACTGTCCTTTTTGTTGGCAGATAATTCAGAAGGGAACATACACATTCATAAGTGTACACAGAGATATACACATAGATGCTGCAGTGGTATAGCGTTATACTCGTCTCAAAAAAAAAAAAAAAGCTGAATGAGCCTATGTGAAGAGTTTTTGAGGTTTTTACGTGAAATAGCATTTGAAAGAATAGGAAGATGAACAAATCATACTCCCTATTTCATTTTGGGAGATATTCTTCCACTCAGAGGATTTCTAATCCATGGGGAACAAGGACAAAGTAAGTTAAACTAGTAAAATATGAGAATACCTTTTCCTTTGACATCATCTCCCGTGTAGCTACAGGATGTATAAGTCCACTTGGACTTCAGTTGTGATATTTTAATACACCAACCAACTTACTGGGAATGGTAACTAATATCGATAGCACTTTTAATCATTCCTGGTACCAACAAGATCTGTTAAATACAAAATCTCCACCAAGTCAGGAGGCAGTATTAATGTTGAGATATAACGTACTAAACCCGGGAAGTAGGCTTCTGAATGTGATGCTAATTCAACCACATTATGGACCATTTATGGCCCAGATGGATTATTACAAATGGAAGATATTGCTGATGATCGCTATACCCAAGTTAATGATGTGATAGAAACCTTGACACTCACTAGCTGAGAATTGTACTGCTGTAGCCTGCTGTCACACTGCTCTTCTAGCTGCCTCTTCACCTCCACCAGGCGTAGCATAGTCTGGGAGGGTTCAGTACTGCCAGCTCAAAAATCAAGATGTTAACTTTCTTGCGGAATAGTTAGGTGTGCAAGAAAGATTACTAATTCAGAGCCCTTAACTATAATCTTTACTAGAAAAGGTAAGGTATCACAAACTTTTCAATGAAAGAAAGCAAAAGCTGTCTTTTAGTACACTGAGTCACAGAACATGGGTTGTTTCTGATGTTTCGCTTGGGTCATGATGGGTTTGGGAGGATGATGCGTGTAGATCTGTGGGAAAGAGAAAAAAATTAGGGTTACTGGAAAATTGTGAAAGTCCTGAAGACTTGATCCAGAATTTTTCTGCATCTGTCTCACTGATACTGACTGGGCACCCCCTGTCAGTGTAGGAGATCTCTCAAATATTTAGTGAGTATATTTTAAATATTTTTCCAGCAAACTCTGTGCATTCAGGTAGTTGGTAAGATGGGGCACGTCATCAATGTCTTGGCTTCCATTTAAGCTTGAGAAATAACATCATGATTGCCCTGTTGAGATAACAGAAATGTATCTCAAAAGCCCAAAGCAGGGCAGTTTCTAAGAGGTATTTCTTGCATTGAGTAATGTAATTTTACAGCCTTGAGATTGTCTTGGAGAATGTTACTATGTTAAAAATGTCAGCCAAGATCAAAGCATAGTGAAAAATGTATTGCTGGAGCAGAGCATCGGAGGTGAGGGGTAGGAGACCCCTCCTAGGAGACTGTGTCCAAACCCTGTGCCCAGTTATCCCTCCTGCTGCCCCCTGACCACGTTAGCTAATCTCATTTTAGAGATACAGCACAGGAAAAGATAAAACATGAAATAGCTGAATCTGAATTACTTTGAATGTCTGTCAAGTTTCATGTCTTTTAAGTCCTAAACAGATTTATTTCTCTTGTATCAGTCACTCTGTGGCAGGTCTACATAAATCAGAAAGCAGTCTGGGAGAAGGTCCTTCAGTTGCCAACTTGCCTGTATCACAGATTCCCACAGAATACATAGTTATACATGTATATGCGGAAGAGATTGGAGATTCAGTAATCATCATGGAGTGTCGCTTTCCTCATAGCTAAATACCCAGAGGAGCTGGCTGAAAAGGTTAGCCATATCTGTCAGGTTTTTTGGGTACAACAAAGGATCTTGTCCATTCAGTCTAAATAAGGCGTAATCTCGGCTGCATGGGTCAAATATTCCAAGTTCATTTACCAAATCACTGGGCAAATGTCACAAGTTCCAGACAGACTTAGTATAGAGCGATGCAATCTATCAATACTTAAGCATATTGGAGGGAGAGCATCATGGCTGGGAGTGTTATTTATTCAGTGAAGCACATGCTAAATTGAACAGCATGCTTTGGGTAGAGAGGGTGGGGGTCTAGCACTCATCTTTCCAATGAGCTTTTTTATTTCCGTGTAGAGAGATTTTATACTCAAAAGAACTGTAACAAAAGCCATTTAGACTCACTTGCCGTCCAAGTGTATTATTTCTCCCTGTTAGACTGCAAAGTCTTAAGGAAAACAAGTTTTTGCTAATAATTTTCAGTTCAGATTGGACCTGTATGGGCTTATAAGGTCATTCGCTTGACTGAGCAACCACGGACGTTACACAGTGGGAAGTGGGCAGGGCTAGTGCTTGACAGCTGTTCTTGGGAGTGATGGCCATATGTATCCCTTGCCACAGGACTGGTTTTCTGATTGAGATAATTCATTTGTGGAAATAACTTGCCTGTGCTCTGAGGGATGATGCCGTAAATTCAAAATAACGTGGAGATGCGTTGGGTTTACACGGGCATGAGTGGGCTCTGCTGGTGTCCGCCTGACAGCTCCAACTGGCACAGGGTCAGTTGTCCCTCTGAACCTTTCCCTTCCACCAAAGGGTTACCGCTATCAGGAAAAGGTGCAGAATAGTGTCTTCTCTGATCAGCATGATTGCGTTTAGATACTCCCAATAAAGCTTTTTTAATTGCCTTAGTTGTGTTGCGTGTCAGTGGGCAAGGCTCACGGTCAGGTAATGTACCGGCACCTGCGTGTGCTCAGACGAAAGGTATTTTTTTGTCTTGGTGCCTCTGTTGCCCTCTCTCTTTCTCCCTTGGTCTGACTCATCCACTTATCTCGTAAGCTTTGTTATCACTGAGAATGCCCCTTATTGTGCTTAGATACTGTGCCTATCAGAATGATCTTGTTTGAGATATCTTCATTTCACAGATGAATATAACCAAGCACGCAACAACCCTTAAAGGCCTTTGCAAAGGTTGCAAAGTGAGGTAATGTGAGAATCACGATTGCCTGTACACACTGAATTCAGCCTTCTCATGCACGTGCGTCAAGATACAATCTTTAGTGACGTGTTTGCTCATTATTTCTTCCGCAGGCCACTTCCCTTAGCTGTCAGCCTGTTAACTCACTTGCTCCATGTACTTTCCTAGGTCTTTAAAATAGCAACCTGAAAGCACAGAAATGCTATGGTGATGACATTCATATGAGCCATCAGTATCCTTGGGAAGTTCAGGGCCAGGCTGCATGGCATTCTGAAGTGTTTGGGGTTTATTTTTAGAGGGCTAAAATCAGAGAAGTTAAATCTTACCTAGAGCTATCTGTAGAGAGCCTACTCAATCTGTGAAGCAAATAGGTTCTCGCCAGGTAGCAATCCCATCACCAGGACAAGTCTTCATGCTCTGCAGAGCTGAGGCAGTCTCAGTAAGTGTCCAGGGCAGGTGCTTACCTACTCTCTCTTCTTCCTTGTGTGCTGTGCCAAAATACGTCTTTCATTAACCTTTAAGGGATTGAGACTACGCTGAAGTTACATGATAGTGGCGTGCTTTTGCATGTGACTGTCAATATGGATATGTTTTGAGTTGGTTCTGCCCTATAGCTGCAAAGTATCATGGCTGTTGTGAGAAGAGAGTTCATCTACACCTACCTAATTATCACATTGTTGACATAATGAAAATGTAAGCAGTCTGCTCTCTCTGCAGCTTAGCAGGTGTAAAGGAGACTTGTTGTTGTTAAGCAGTTCCCTTCTTCCCTCCAGTCTCCATTCCCAGTATCACATTTTTATAGTTTTCCTTAATGAATGCTCCCTAATATCTTGGAGGTTCACAGTGACTAGCTGGGCAATTCATGTCCCATCCACTTTACCTATCCATGACTTTTGGGTCTTACACAGCTTTTTGCCTGCTTCCCCTCTAATAAGGCTGGAGGATCTGCTCAAAGGCAGAGGACCTAATGTCACTAACATCTAGTCCTCGCATGTGGCTGGAATTTTTCCTGTTCTTGAATCCTTGCCCGTATTACCCCAGAATCCACTTTAACACATGGAAACAGTGAGTAGCTTCRTAATTGGCTATCTAACAGTATAGTTAACACCAGCTTGTTTGAACAGAGGCATGGAGTCAAGCTTGCAGATCTGTAGGGCTTTACTAAGACTTTATTTCCATTAGCGCTCCAATCCACAGCATCTGTAGGTTCATAATTTTAATCCCACTTTTTTAATTTACCAATGAGTGATATGCTAAATCCAGCCTGATTGTGCCTACTCTAGCAAAGGTGTCAAACTGCTATGGAAATAAATAAAAGAA
The DNA here is from genome assembly GCA_035582835.1 of Phoebastria nigripes. Taxonomy (NCBI): domain Eukaryota; kingdom Metazoa; phylum Chordata; class Aves; order Procellariiformes; family Diomedeidae; genus Phoebastria; species Phoebastria nigripes. The sequence continues at coordinate 686,557 of JAYKAV010000123.1, forward strand.
TTCTTCATGAAGTAACCATCAGACATGCTGCTGTTGCTATTTGTAAAGCTGTTGTCTTTCATCAACTTGTTTTTTGCACGAGGTTTTGAAAAGCCATTCTGAATTGTGTAAATATCTGAATATAATTGGCTTTCCAATTTCACAGCTTATCAGAAGGAGAAAAAGAGAAGGGGGGAAAATCCTAGAGATTTCAAAGACAATAAGTGCATTTGATGTAATGGTCTATGATTTTTGTCTTTTGTTGTTTAACCCAGGATTGAAGAAGCAGATGGTAAGATTTTCTAGGAAGCTTAAARCAGAAGCCAAGCTAATACAAAACTGTTCAGCTATCAGACAGGGTAAATCCATTCTGTCGCTTTCTTTTTTTTTCCAAATCACAACCCATCAAAAGAAAGGTTTAGCTTCATAAAAAGATATTTACCAGGAAGCTTTTTGCAAAGGAGAAGGGCATGCTTTGTTAAACCAGATGCATTTTATTTTTCCTGGAACCAAGATTTATGAAAGCAGTATGCTCATATTTCTCCATATACAGTAATTGGAACTCATTATGCTAATTGTATTTCCATTATCACTAATTAACAATCATAGTGACCTGGCCCACAGTCTAATTTGTCTTTAATCTGTTTTTGTATAGGGAGTTTTACCCGGTAATTTCAAGGTGATAATTCTATTCAGCACAACTTTATTGAATAGTGAAATGTAATACTTGTAATATTTAGGGCTGTTCCCATTCAGATAGTTCAAAGGGAACGGGAAGTGAATTTATACCTGTCCACGCTGCTGCACTGGTGGATCTGCCTCCCTTTTGCACTCTGTTTAACCTACCTGTGTCTGACTTAACCTGTATGCAGCTTATCTCGAGTAACTGGAGGTTGGTCAACATTTGCTGATGAGATTTGCGAGCTGTGAAGGAATGTGTATGTGTGTTTATTGGTAGATAAATCTGCGGGAATTTGCCATTTTTCACTTTGTGACACTTCACCTGCAGGAAAACAGATTTTTCCTTAAATGGTGTTTCTGGTGTAGTATAAAACACGTCCTGTGTCTTCAGGGGGGAAAAAACCCTCTGAGCTTAGCATGAAAAGTGTTTTGTTTTGTTTTTTTTTCTTTTTACTTAAACAACAAGTAAATGCTTGTTTGCTTTTTCTCCAGGGTTTGCTGGCATTCAGACATTCCGGGGTTTTTTTCTGCAGTTTCAGAGTGAGGAAAATGAGCAGTGCTGTGCCACTGGGGTTTTGCAAATCCTGCTGTACTGCTCATCCCTCTCGAGTCAATGTTACAAAAACACTCTCAGCGACTTATTCCAGGCAACCCAAATGTTTTTCTCTGGTGCTGCTCACCTACTGCCCTTTTCCCTCTGCTGATTCACTGGCTGTGCATTGCTGCTGATGTCACGTTGTTCCCATCTTACCTACTAATCGATTGATACCAATAATACTGTGCTGTGCAAGCCCTCTCCCTTAAATCCTTGGCTTATTTCTTGGCTTCCTATCCACACAGGGTGCCACCTTTCAGTGAGGTGGGTACTAAATTTATCCGATCAGCTATATTATTGCATRCCCTTTGCACTGCCTCTGCTGTGCTTTGTCATTGAGGACTTTTGAAGCTGGGAGTGACTATAATCTGAGTCATTGATCTATATCCCCGCTTCCATTTCTAACCCTTTCTGTCCCAGGAACAGCCCAGGTCTCTGGGCAAAGGAAATTTGTGTCATTTGGTGTCAGTGTAGCTCAACAGCTTCACATCGTTTGTTGATTTGTCCCTGGATGGATATGAATATATGTATGTATATACATATATATGTATAAATATATATATATGGAGATATAAAAATATACATATTTTGCTCAACCAGTTATTTTCCAAATGATTTCTCTTGTTGCAGCTCTCTCCCCCCGGGGCCTTAGTCTCCCTCTATGTGTCGCTTCCCTACTTTAGGAAGAGGTAAATCATGTCACTGTCGCAAATCCTCATGGCTCCTTCTCTTCACGCTGGAATGTATGACCTCCCAAATCCACAAGTGAGCCCTGCTTCTGCGTCACCCTTCCTTTCAGCTCCGTTGGGGAACTGCTAAAGCCCCCTGGGTCTGATTCCACTTCAGCTGCCTGGGTGGCACAGCCTTTGCATAGTAAATGCTCCTCCTTCACCAGCACATAAATCAAAGAGTACCACCTAATCAACAAAATAATCTTAATCAATGCTTTCACCGTCTGGCTTTCCCTAGCAAATATAACTCCCTGTTGATGTTTCCCATCCTCCCTTCTGTTATACCAGATGGTGTGTGTTCCAGTCTTTTTATTATCCTTCCCTGACCACAACACTTCGCTCAGTCCAGAGATCTTCATACTGCATCCCCTGAGTGTTCTCATCAGCAGCTCTGTCCTGCTCATTGCATCTTGATGTTTCAAGCATCTTGCACTAATGACCCTCTTCTTCCCCCCTCCTTCACATTGATATTTTTCACAGGATTCATTCCCATAGGTTGGTCAGCTGATATCTGGTAGCACATGTGCTTTAACCATCACATATCCTAAGTGACCTCTGAGTCTGTATAAATGTTGGCAGCATATAGGCTGATTTTATTCTTCTATGTTACAGCTTCCTAAATTCTTCAGGATAAATTCAGAGTATAGTAACCTCTTCCTTTTTTTTTTTTTTTTTTCTTAGAGAAGATTACAGAAGTTGGTCTGCTTCACATTATCTACAATTAGGTTGTTGCTGGATAGGATGACATAATAACATAAGCATCAGTCAGAAGAACTAGATGTACAGATGTTCCTAGATGTGCAGATTTGATTCATGGCTTTGTCCTTCTAAGGTGTTTACTCTGAGAAACAGGCGGCATGTTTGTGCTGTAAGAGGGAAAACAAGGGGCAGGAATTTTCGGGCAGAGGCCCTAGCAGAATATGGCATATTACATAGGATGTGCTTCCTGTGGCATTCAGGGTGAACAGTGTAAGACAGGCTCAGTCTTGTGCTCAGTGAAGTTTGTAACTTGTCTCTGTGCAGGTACCCAAATCCTCCCTGCTCTTATTCTTCTGTATCAAAATAGAGGCATTTTATGTTATTTCTACTGTAACAGGCTCTCCAAAAAATTTGGTCTCCTTTCCTGAAGTGCTATCGGAGAATAGCACTCTGTGAACCTAAGACGTGTCTATACTGTACAATTCACAGCCCAAGTCAGTGGAGTAACCTCTCCACCTTTCCTGCACCCCTGTAACATTGAGTAAATGAGGCCAGCTTGACTTCACAGCAGCAGTGAAACTCAACAGCAGCAAATCCCAGGCTGAGTAGTTCCAAGTTCAACTCAGCCAGCCTTCGTTTGAAACATTTGGGTAGAGAAACACAATCTCCCTAGACTACCCGGCTCTCCGGGCTGCAGTTCCGCTCTCCCTGAGCACATGCTCACTTAATACAATTTGTAGCAAATGTAATAGACGTGTGGAGTTGAAAGAGAGGCTGAGTATCTAAATTGCAAAGACCACAAATCAGTCACTGAGTAGATAGATATGCTAAGTGAACGCCATTTTTCTGGAGTATCTGACAGAACTGGAAATCACAATGCAGAGCGATTTTATCACAGAGGATTTTCAATTTGTTGTTTAGAAAGATGGGTCAGTAAGCATCCTCTTTATCCCTAATGGCTAAAGAATGTAAATAATCTTGTTGTAACCATTTTTCATGTACATTTTCTATCTAGATGAGGTATATTGCCTTCTAGGTATTTTTTTCCCTATTGAGGAGCATAAGGACTTTTTTTTTTTTTTCTGTCCTCCTGTTAAAAGAGGCACTGCAGCCTAATAGCTCTTTCGTTCATCACAGAGGTTGATGCAGCTAACGTTTTAAGTGGTATTGTCTGCCAGTAATACTTAATCCCATTGTCAAAGACTGCAGTACACAGAGAATGTGTTTTCCTTGGAAAGGTAGGCTGTAGGGAAATGTAATGACTATTTAACTCTTAAGCTAAAGCAGAGACTGTAATCTAGTGTCAGAAGGGTTTTGCCAGCTACTTATTCTAGAGAAGAGCCTAAACTTTGCCTTCTAATTTATTCTGCTTCGTAACTATTCAATAAAAATGTTTAGCAACTCCACTGATTTGTGTCCCGCTCTTTCACTCACATGTTGCCATTTTGGGAAGTACAGCTCCTCGCCTTTGTTCCTCCTCTATTCTTTTGGCTGGTGGTGAAAGAGTTCTTGAAACATTTATTGCACTCCGATACAGGATTATAACGTTTGGAGAAGAAAAAAATGTGGTCTACGTAACTCTGCTGTGGTAGAACAATTACTAGGATTTTACAAATAGAAGGGACCTTTGCGAGCTAATGGCCTGTGTAACATCACTCAAGCAACTTCCCTGAAAGCTTTCTTGAAGTCCAACAGTTGTGACTTACTTTCAGACACCTTTTATGACTTTGTTGACGTGACTTTGATTTAAAAGTTTCCGGTGATGGAGCATCTATTGCAACCTTTAATCGGTTGTCTTCCCTGTAAAGAAAAAAAATAAGAAGTGCCCCATATTCTGGACCTTAATTTGTCTAATTTGAACTTCAAGCCATTGAATCTTGTTAAGCCTTTGTCAGCTAGATTGAAGAGTCATCAATTATCAATTTTCATTCCCTTTGATAATAGACACTTATAGACTAATAAATTATCCCTTAACCTTTTCTTCATTAAGCTAATAGATTGAGCACCAGGAGTCTCTCACTTCAAGGCATATTTTCCATTTTTTTAATTCATTCATGTGACTCTGAATTCTCTCCAATTTTTTAAAATCCTTCCAAAGTATAAGCACCAAGTGTATCTGTACAATAGGGCCTCCACCATAATCAAGGATGCAGTTGCATTGCTTTCCTCTATACCTTCTTGCAATTCATATGTTTATTTAGCAACAGATCACATTGACTATCAGATTTTTTCAGTGAAGTCTCCCGCAAATGATTATTCACAGTGACTTCTAAGTACCGATTACGAGGACAGAATAATTTCATCAATTCAGTTTTGTTTCTGGCTATATGACCTGACATTTTATCAGGTTGAAATGTGTACTGTGTGCTCAGCAAGGCAGAGAGATCACCAAGTAGACGAACTCTGAGGTGTATATTTGTTGTTTCTGAGAATCATATGACTAGGTGTTTGGTGTGAATAGATATGCAAAGGGAGATCTATTTGTTGGTCTGGGAGAATTATATAGCTGGAAAGACCTAGTCTGGGATCAGTCCCAGTGAATAGGGATAGGATAGGAAGAGGGTGTGAATTTGCCATTTTGGATATAGTGTGTGAAAAGTACCAATGAATTGTTAAATTGTGCTCAGATTGTGCTTCTGATAGAGGCTCCTGATCTCAACACTCAAGACAATTGAGCAAGCTCATGACAAGCCCTCCAGTTGTCCCATTCCCTGGTGGGGAGAATGGAAAAAATTCTGCAAGGGATGGCTGGACAACATGGTACTGTGCTGTTTTACCGAAAACAAAGCATTAATCTTTATTTGAAAATCGGCCAAGTCTCTGGTGTTTAATGCCAAAATGTTCTAGTCCTGATGATGTGAATGTTTGGTATTAATAACTCTGAGGCCGCAGTGAAGAAATTGGAAAAGGCTGCAGGGGAAAGACAGTCAAATGATAAGTCATGGGAAACTGGAATTAAACGTCATGGCTAGGGAAGCGGCATTAAAGCAGCAGGCTTGTGTTTCATGGAAAACTGGTCTTCTTAGGAGGGAAAAGGCAATGCATTTTATTTTAATGATCTCATTAATATTGTGGATTCCATCATTTAGCTACTCAGTAGAAGTATTGATGAGAGGGGAAAAAATACAACAGAATTGGCATTGTGAGGAACCTAGAACTGCAATACAGTCCTTCAAAGATACTGAAATAAAATGGAGTCAACTCTCCTGATAGCAGAATACTTCAAACACAGTTTGTATGAAATCCTTTTTTTTCCTTGCATGAAACTTAAACTCTAGAAATGGAATCTCTCATTATTAGACTGGAAAATTATCTGCAAATCTGTTGCAAAAATATTCAAACTAGATTTAAGAAGAAATATGGAGGGTAGGAAGCAGAACACACTAATCTGGGTATTTCTTTATTTCTCTTGTGGGAGAAAAGCTCCATTGATGTTATTAATTCTTTTTAATTAAGACTGTGGCCAAGATTTCATCAAGCAAGGTACTTAAGCACAGAATATTTTGAGGTTACAGTGGAGAGTTCATAGTTTTTCATAGCATATATCATGGATAGAGAAAGCTAGTGCATGTCAGCTCCACAAGCTCACCTCTTAAGTTTCATCAGAAATGCTTGCAGTTCAAATAATGTTTAATGAAAAAGAGCTAAATATACTCAAGAAACTTAAGCATTAAAGAGAAAAATTAATTCAAAACAACACTGCCAAAATAGCCAAGATTTATTCAATAATAAAGCCAAGATTCATTATTCCTTTCAAACTTGGTTTTATAATGACTGAGCTATGGTTCCTGCAGCAGCTGAGTGAGGGAAAAGCCACTGCACCAATATATGGTGGCGGAAATGTACATTTAAATTAAAAAACCACAATCTTCCATAGCAATAACAACCTCCAGGACAACACACTTGGAGAGTAAAAGGAAGGAAGTCCAACCTTATTATTTCAAAAAACAAGAATAAATAAATAAAGAGCAAAGAGTGATTTAAGTCAATAAAACTGGCCAAAAATAATCTTGTATTTCAGGAGTGAATTGGAAGAACAAGGAGATACTTTAGCAAGTGCCAGTGAATTTCTGCTTCTCCAGATACAACTTCTGTTCTGTTTATTCTGCCTTTAAACAATGTTTAACACACCTGTGTACCATAAAGCTTGAAAGCTTGCCTTTAGGGGTAATAGGGCATCAACTCAGTATCTTTTCAAAATAGTGGACTAGTTTTGGGCTCCCCTGTACGAGGAAGACATGGATATACTGGAGCGAGTCCAGAGAAGGGCCACAAAGATGATTGAGGGGACTGGAGCATCTCTCGTATGAGGAGACGCTGAGAGAGCTGGGACTGTTCAACCTAGAGAAGGCTCAGGGAGGATCTTACTTCTGTGCATCAATACCTGATGGGGGGAAGTAAAGAAACCAGAGCCAGGCTCTTTTTAGTGGTGCCTAGTGGTGGAATAAGAGGCAATGGGCACAAATTGAAACACAGAAAATTTTGTTTAGATGTTAGGAAAAGCTTCCCCCCTCCTCCCGTGGTGGTAGCATCTCCATCCTTGGAGCTTTTCAAAACCTGACTGTACATGGTCCTGAGCAACCTGCTGTAGCTGATCCTGCTTTGAGTAGGTGCGGTGGACTAGACCGTCTCCAGACATGCCTTATGTTAATGTTAACAGATTCTTCGCCCCAGCGATGATGGAGTTTAGTGGAAATTAATTATAAGTATTAGCTTATTCTTTAGGGCAATGCTGTCTTTTTTATTATTAACAAAAAAAAAAATCTGAGAAGGCAGTTCCCATTGTTAGTCCTATAGCTAGGGCAACTCAGCAGTCTCAAGTGGAGCATAAAACTGGTGAGGTATTTACTGTGCATCCTTTGGGCTGGATGCCCAGGACCTTGCTTGCACCTCCCTTCATTCTCTGTGAAAATGGGGATATACAGTTACACGGAGATATATTGGGTCTTCCATGGATGTTAGCTCCTTACATAAAAAGTAGGCATTAATACGTTATCACTGTGTACAAACCCTAGGCCTCCGTATTTTAAAAGAAGGATTTCTTACCCCATCAAGTTGTTCTGGGACCTTTCCACAAGGTGAGAGAGATCCTTGCAATTTCTTATGTAGCCTATGTCAGTTGTAGGCTTTGAGAAGTGTGGGACTACACTGGGACCACTGCTGCAGTGTGTCTGGTGAGGGAGAGAGGGAAATTACAATATATTTCTTTTTGCATGCTGTTATGCTGAACAGCCCAGCCATCCTGTGGAAAGGTCAGTGAGTAAAGTAGCGGATGCACCTTCACTCACAATGTGGAGCGTTCAGCCATCTCTCTCTGCACATGTGCCCACAGGAAACAGGCGCTGCTTCCCTTCCCGTTTTAAGGCTGCACCTAAAGACCGGTCTGAGCCTGAAGGAGAGAGGCCAGGGGTAAACACTGTTCAAATAACCTCTATGCAAGTTTAAATAACTCCTGAAGGAAGTCAACGGTGCTATCTAGATGTGGAAGGCCAGTGTATTTAATGAGTTGCATATATTTGTGCTGGCCATGACGAATCAAAGAAGCAAATTAGGACTGAAACCTATAATCCAAACCAGTCAGGATTTTCTCCTGTGTTTTGTGGAGCCTGTGTCTCCCTCCAGAGTTTAAAGATAGGAAAGATGGTGTTGGTATTACATATGTCGAGCAGAACGTGTGGACACTTGGAATACCCTGTGCCAAATTCATGAACATTTTACTATCTTCTTTGGGAAGAACCCATAAAAAGCCAGACCAACGTTTTCTGAAAGTTCTGAAAAAGTTATTAAAAAATGGAAATGTATGTTGTATGTATCTGAAAACTGCCTCTTTGAGCACATATATTCTATCAAAGGGAACAAATGCACTGAAACATAAGGCTATCACATCTGTGAATAAAAGCTCCAAATACCTCTGAACCTTGCTTCCCTTTGGTTTCAACTTCTATCTTAATGGAAATTTTTTTAGGGTGTAATGGTTTGGCACAGTTGCAGAGCACAAGACAAAGAAACAGGAGATAAAACCTGATTTATCGTGTAATGCTGACCAAGACTGTTGCATCCCTGCTTTACCCACATCATCTTCTGCTATACTTGCTTTATAGGCATGCATTATGTGAATGGATTACTACAATATACAGAGATAATAAACTAAATTCTGGAAGTTGTTTTCTGTTATCATTCATAAATTTAAAAGTTTCATAATAACTTTTGTTCTCTTTTATTCAAGATCCACAAATGTCTAAATTGCAGTCAGTGAGAAAACCTGCCTCTTTCTAAATGGTCAGATGATTGTATGCAGAACRTGTTTAGGAGTGTCAGCTAAATCAGTCTCTTTTTGATTTTTCATTGCCTCTGTTTAAAGCTAACAAACTAATAAGGAGAGACTCATCTAGGAAAACCATCCAAGCTGGAGCACTCCAGCAGCCCAGCGCATGTTACTGACTACGTGCTGAAAGTCACAGCAAGCTTCATTCAGATCTTCCTGTTGCTAGAAGTTGAGGATAAATTAATTAGATGTGCGGCTTATGCTGATTAACTGTGAGGTGGCAAGAGAGTYGCAGTGATTTCCACTGTGTAATATAGATGTACAGTTCATTTGCTGACCACTGAAGAGCACGTGTGCTTGACTCTTCCTTAAGATCAGCTTACTGAAATTTCCAGGTTGGGCCAAGGTGGTCTCCAGGTGACTTATTCGGATCAGCAAGAAGCTCAGGCATGCCAGGATAGGGGAAGGAATAAGGGGTGCATCTCTGGGTTGTCGCTGAGGCATGAATGCAGAGGATGCCCTCACTGTCAGCCTAGAGTGCTCATCGCAGACCAGATTACTGTTTGGGGAAATATTTTTGCAGGATCCTTGTGTACAGTCATGTGGTTGGCAGACAGCTAGTTGTCTTTGACTTGTTTTTGAAAAGTATTTTTCAGACCTTTGAATATCAGATTKGTAGCTATCCACCAAAAAAGAGAACCCGTAGTCTCAGAGTTAGAGGRTGATTTATTGTCTGTGATACCAGGTGTAGTGATGATGGGCCCCAGTCATGCTGCCCAGTTTCAGTTGTTCAAAATATCATGAGACAGGCTTTGAAGGCATTCATTTGTTAGTTTACAAGAATAATTCATATAGCTTTTTTTTTTCTCAGTTTGTCTTTTCATGTGTGATCTGGCTAGGGGCTATCCTTTTTCAAGATGTAGTTTTTTCCCACAACCATCAGGGCTATAAATACATTTAAAATGAAGAAACAAAAATGGAACCTTAGGGTTTTTTTAGGTTTTCTTCTACAGTTTCTTGATTCTAGACATTGGATTTTCAAGAAATACACATGGGGCCTTGAGTCTTATAATGAAAAATCTGGCAACACAGAGATGATGATTGCTGACCTACTGCTAGGGACCGGCCTGTAGGTGTGGTGGCCTGTGTATCACGTTGCTGTGAAACATCCTGTAAGTCTCTTCTTTTTCTAAGGGCTATGCCGGGAGCCGTAGATCTTGCTTCTGAGAGCCTGAGCAGATAAGTCACATTTGAAACCTGACAGCGTTGCCACTCCCCATTGCAGACTGAATCCAGTCGCATTCCTAAGGCCACAGCTGTAAAGCAAGTTTGTGGTTTTATTTTTGTTCTTTTCAAGCCATATTTTTAGTGTTCCCTATAATAAATCTTCATGTTTTGATTATGTGTAAAAAGACAGTGACTAGAGACAGAATACAGTGCTACCAAAATAAACTCGCTTAATGCACAATGGTCCTGCCACAAGCACGGACTCCTCTCTTTGCCTAAACTTAATCTCATTTGAAGTGGTGCAGGGAGAAACATGGGCAGAAGGGAAGAGTCCTGTCCCAATGAAAAGAAAATAAAATTAAAAAGAGAGAGCACAAATATATACGCTGGCAAAACGTGCGCAAAGGGTTGCCTAGCAATTCTGCAGACTGTGCAGTTTGGGGAACGCGTTCTGAATTAGCATGAAGGAGAAGGCAGAGCCGGTTACGCCAAGCTGTTTAACGTGGCAAGTTGGCCACCATTTCCTGAGGCTGAAAGTAGCAATTTGCTTTCATCAAAAATGAGTCACTGGGAGCCACCGGCATCGAGACGCGGCCCTGCGGCAGGGTCCGGCGGCACAATGGGGCCAGCTGGAGGGCCGTGGTGGCTAATGCCACTGCTCAGCGCATGCTGGCCAGCTTGGATTATCCTGGGAGCAGTGCTGGGCCATACAGAGGTGCTGGGGTGCAGGCGGCTTGGGAACCCCAACCCATGCCTATGAAGGGAGGGAGAGTGGTGCCCCAGCTCCCACCCTGCTCCCGTGCAAGATCCCACCCAGGGCCAGGCGGCGGGTGCAGAAGCCCCGGAGGTTGTCACTGGCCCAGGAGTGTGGCCAGGCTCCAGGCCTTCTGCTGGTTTCTCAAATAGTGGTTCATTACCTGTGTCTACACACTAGATGGTGTGTTATAAATTTTTTTAGAGTGCATTTGGTGATGCGGGCGAGTATTTTGGTTAAGAGGAAAGTTTTTTTTAATTCCAAATGTCTTTGTTTAAGGCTGCATTTCTAAAAGCGCTTAGTCAACTCTGCAGAAAGCAGCGACTTTTGAAATCTACACTACCAAAGTAAAGTTCAAAGATTTTTTTAGAAGAATATTTAGGCATTTTCCTTTAGAAGTACTTTCTTGTGTCACGTAGATTTCACTTTGTCTTTTTCAGTGAATTTAATTGTTTGTCAAATCCAAGTCTTAGCTCAGTGACCATATTTAATTCTAAAGTTCTATTTTTTCTTCTCCTTTCTGTGTTAATTTAGTATCACTTTCAGTGTAAAGCTCAGGTTTATGAAATTCAGTTCAATGATTTTTCATGTTTCATATCAAATGGTGGGGAAGAGGCTGAGACCAGAGAAAGATTCTTCCATTTTTTCTTGGGAGGTGGAAAAGGTATAAAGGTATTTGGAAGTTTCAGGTTTATTCTTTATTAGCTTTTTCCTAATGAGCGAGTGATTGCATTTCTGCTTTGAATCACCAGATTTTTTCTACCCCTTGAAAAGCTGAATTTTTTTTTCTCCCATACCCATCACTAGCAAGTTTCTATTTTTTTCAACGGTTTAACTTCCCAGGAACTTCTAGTAATCTATATCTAGTTCATAATCTCTAAATTAACCAGAATTTCTATTAAACTGTAAGTAAGGTACTTACTTTAGAAATATGTGTTCAAAGGAACCACTAAACTTCATGGCTCTATCAATACGTACTTATCTCCTAATGGTATACGTGTTTAATATATATGTAAATAAGAGTTATTAGCAGAGATTGCATGTTTGGCTATAACTGTGGGTACCAGAAGATTACCCTGGGGATCTTTTAAACTCTTCTTTGTTTTATTCCACATGAGAATGATAAGATTTTTATTGAATTAAATTTAGTTTTATTTAAATTATCTCGATATGTACCCAGAAAGTGTCTATTTACAGGAAAATGTGTATCTGATTTCAGAGACTCAGAATAGATACTTCTATACTTCTCTTTGGCCACAAGGGAATATGACAGGAACATTTTATTTCAATATTACTTTAATTAAGTAAGAGCTGATATGGAAAGTGTGTAGTGCCCTGTAATTTGATACGGACATTTTCTAACCTTTGAAACAGACTGTGGAAAGCTCTCTGTGTATATCAACTCCTGGGGTGAGCTAGAGTGGATACTTTTTGAGTTTGTCATCTATTTCTGGTGTCCTGGCAGTATTTTTCCTTATCAAATCCATAAGTTCTGTCATTTCTATTTCTGTTCTTTCTTTGAATCAGTCAAGGTTGTGGTTTTTTTGTTGTTGGTTTGATTTTTTTTTTTCATTAGCTGTTATACAATGTCACTTATATTCCTGGCATTTGTATTTCTAGAAGAAATTGTGTGTCATTTTTGCATGCTTAGCACCTGCAAAAAATTGAATTTATGAGTTCACTTTGCATACACCATAACTGCATCCCTGGCTTTGCATTCACTAATTGAATTTGGAGCATGTAAGTAATCTCATCTCAGACATACTCCAAAAGGTGATGTGCAAGTCAAAAAAGTATTGTAGGATTGTGTATGGAGAAGCATTTTAAGGGCTGTTTTGGACATGCTGGTGCAAAGGCTATTTTGGTACGGTGGTAAAGCACAACCAACTGCCTAGTTCAGCTTTTGCATTATTCATGGCTTCCCTTCAGAAACTGAGTGTGCATGAAAGCCAGCGTTTCAAGGCTAGTGGCTTAAGAAGGATCTTTCGCACAAACCTTGTCTGAAGTTCTCTGCCACTCAGGGCAATAGGAGTATTTTCCAAAACCTCAAGAAAATTGAAAACCATGGGATTATATGGGGTAAAATGTCTGTTTTGACAGTCTTGGATTTTTTGTTTGGTTTTAGTTTTTATCGTGTTTTTCTAGGTCAGGTAGATGAGGCAAAAACATGCTCATGTCGCAGGGAGTGACAATTCAGATATGCCAGTAAGAAATGTGTAAGAAAAGCCTGTCATGGAAAGGATGCAGTGGGAACTGCGTGCTGCACAGATGTGGTGTAGGAACACCACATCTTTCTTTATTTAAAAGAAAACCAAACCAAACAAATAAAACACAGGAAATTCGGGCTTCATCTGTACCATCCTTTTGCTCAGCCTGGAGGAGGATGCCCTACAATCCTCAGGCCGCGTGGGTCAGGCTGGCTGGGTCGGATCCTGTTAGCCAAGAGCAGCCAAAAGCAGGGATGGGAGAGTATGAGAGCGAGGCAGCATCTATACCGTAGGTACGCTCTGACCCATGCAGAGGAATTCGCTGGTGCGTAGGTGTCCCCAGCATGGGAACTGCCTCGTCCGTGGCAGGGGAAGGAACGCGCTGGGATCAATCACAAAATGAAGAGCTGTTTTTTAGCCATAGAGCTGTCGCAGCTTTGTAGCAGCAGCAGCCACCGTTTGCTGCAGTGAAGGGTAGGTGAACGTTGCGGGGATTTGTGTGTATTGTGAGATGGCAGAACAGAGCCAGCGGTGCTTCCCTACCTTAGCGTGTTTCTTTATCCACATGGCAAGAGTTTGTTCAAACTCATCATTCCTTTGTCAGCATCTACATTTCTGTTGCACTGATGAAAAGAAGCTGGAAATTAATGTGTCTATATTGCTAGAGAGGTGCTGGCTCTTTTCTTATAGAAAAATCTGCCTTAAAAAAAAAACTGTAAGGAGGAAAAAAAATCAAGTTTCATAAACAACGTTGTATCCATATCTTGAAAGTCTACCAACAGTATCGCCTTCATGAGAAATTTTAGCTCTTTCCATTGTCAAGTTTGCTAAATGTAAGTGAGGTGATTAGGTTCCTTTTTTTCATTCAAAGCTTTTGGGCAGGAATTTCAGCTAATATAAATGTCCCTCATGGGCCAGATTAGGTCTCAGTATCTAATCTAACTTGAACATTGAAGTGACTTGGATTTCTTCCTGTCTTTATTTTTCTTGTAAATTTTCTTTTAATTTTCTTTTCTTTCAAATCTGTTGTCTTTGGGAACTTTTCAGTTGCAGAGAATAGTTTTATGCATAAATAGATAATGGAAATTCTAAGAATTCGAAGCTTGTTTTCAGACTGGCATAAAAAGAAGAGTAGTCGTTTCAAAATATACGCCAGAGTGTAAATCGCAAAAGAACCCCTAGCAGTTGATATGGGAACATTGAAAAATTTCATTTTTCTTGAAACATTGTGAAACTATATAATTATTAATACAATTCAAATAAAATGAATATAAAATCAAAGTTAAATTAAATTAAACAAACTGATAATCAAGGTGAAATATTTTTACCTTAATGAAAAGTTTTTGATATTGGCAAAATAAATATTTTGACATTAGTGGTATAAGATAGGAATTAGACCTTCTTTGTGAAGCTTTACTTTAGAAAATTTAAAAATATTGTTGAAATTACCATGGTGGACTTTTTTTCTTTTTCTTCCCCCCCCCCCCGAAGTGGAATGTTCTGATGGAAATCTGTTTTTCTTTCATGCACAAGTTCAGTCCWGAAAGTATGTAATGCCAATGCATCCTTTTAGTGCTAGCTTCAGTCACTTACTGAATTTCTCACCTTACTTACGGCATGCCCCTGCTGAGGTCACGGCTTGGGTTTTAGCGGTCAAGGGTTGGGTTTTAGCAGTCAAGCAAACAGATTCTGGCCATTTATTTAGTGGCTAAATCAAGAATCCCGAACTATCTGGATGTCAGGGACCCAGTAAGTCACAAGAAATGATGCCTCATTGCAAATGAAGAGAAATGACCCCTCCGGCTACATGCGCTTCTTGGTTCAGGTGCTGAGGTGGGACTCATTCAAATGAACCGTTCAGTGTCTGGTTTATCCCAGCACAGTGAGTCAGTGGTGGTCTAGGATACAGCAATGTTCCCTGTAAAAATTAGTGCATTGATTTCTGGTTATGTTGTATAGCGGTGCAAACCTACTTATTACTTCCAATTGCTGGTGTATCGAACCCATATAAATGGGAGAAGATTGTGGCTTTCTTTGTGAATGGTACAAAGTACCAACGCCTATGTGGATGTGCCTTTTCTGGTTTGGTATTACCAAATTAAGTGTCAGTTGGTGAAATATTTACTCTATCTGCAGAGCAGATGGAGTGGAAATGCTCATGTGAGTAAATATTTGCCATATATGGACTGCACAATCTGGCTGCATCCTTACTTATACTCTATAATTTATGCTTTTTAAACAGCAATGAAGAAACCTCAAAAGATTCAGAGGTTCATTTGGATTCTCATAAACACCAAAAGCTTGGATGCTTTCCTCTGCCTCTTGAGGCTTTACAATTTCTGTAAGAAACTTGGTGAAAGCACTTTCTGTAGCAACGTAGTTCATACTTTCAGTTCTCCTTCCATCTAGGTGCGGAAGTAGTGGGATAACTGCGAGGTAACAGGGAACATTTGCTGCATATGTTTAGACTCTAATACGTAGTACCGTTTCGATTTGGATCAAGTATGATGGTCAAGACAAGCAGTCCCCCATTKTTACGTAAAAAATCTATTCTATTCTGGGTGGCTTTTTTGTTTTGATTTGTTTTGGTTTTTTAAAATACCTAATTCTGTTCAAGACCCTATATAAGAGAAGTCACATTTGGCTACCATCAGTTGAATATGTTATCTGTAAACTCATTTACYGTCTCTTCTACTAGATAAGGAAAATTTCAAAACACATTCACCAAGTGAAAGAGGAGAGAAATAGGAAAGTTTTGGGGTTTTTTTTAATTATACTTTTARATTATTTTATTCTGAAGATTTATTAAAAGGAGAAGAAAACCCCCTGAAGTTCTGAAGGAATATTAACATAACATGCCTGTAACTCAAGCTGTGTTTAATGAGAGGTGCTGTTTTTTTCTGCCATGAGGGCTACAGTCCAATGAGTGATAGCTATGAAAGAGGTCACATACATATTCATCAAATTCGACATGCACATGTAAACTGGTTTTAATAGGCCATGACAGCAGAAGTTGTGTCAGGCAAATAGCTGCACATGTGCTCATTCCCTCGACTGGCATATTTAGCCATTATCACTCTGGTATCCATGGATGAAATATTAGCTTGTTAACTTAAGACCATCAGTTGTTCCTGATGCTTAGTGGCAACCAAAAAAGCACAGATTCCCTCTGCAACTTTATTATGTGCAGAGCTAGGATTGAATTATTACAATTTCATTGTAATATTTCCATTTCCTTCCCTTATTTATTACGGAGGATATTTGTAAGTGATAAATTGGAATGCAGCTACAATATAAATAAAGGGACTATTGATTCGAAAATACTCCAAGGATTGGATCCTGTTATTCCCATGAATTTCTTGCACTGTGCTTCTGATTGTACATTCAGAAGGGACAATGTTGCTACAGCATTAATTTTTCCATGAGCACATAGCAGCATGTATATTGACACAAAAAAAAAATAAACCAAAGGAAAATACGGTCCTTCAGAATCCTCAGCGCAGCAAGGGGTAAACGACCGGCGCTTTGCCACGTGTAAATCAGCATACCTACTGGATCCCGCTGGTTTGTTTTGCCTAAGGTGTGACAGTTGGGTTAATAGTTAACCTCTTTTTGTTATTCTGTTCCAGGACTAGGGAAGAGGAATATCAGGCTTTCCTTTTCCCTTCTTTTAGGGGAATAATATCTTCCCTCATTAGAAAAAAGCAGAGAATGGCAACTACATGCAGAAAAACAGGCTTACTTAGACAACAGATTCGCACTTTAAGAAGGAAGGTGTACTGTATGGCGGTCTTTTCCTCAGAGAGATTTTTTAAAGGCTACAGAGTTTGGCTGACGTGTGGGACTGGGCAACGATGGTGTGTTTGAGGAAGTGGTCTGGATTGCCACAGCAGCAAATGTACCTTTGTGTGATACAAGATGGATGCACTGCTTCATAGACCTAACTTAYTGCTATACATATGTTAAGAAACCTGAAGTGAAAGTTTGAACGGGGCGAGAAACCTAAAAAAGAGTTAAAACCTTGCAGTGTTCTAATTATGTATGCTGAGGTGTGAATGCTTTGCTTTTCCAAAGTGGTTCCCTTGCATTTCTTGAAGAGCTTTTGTAAATATTGAGARCTAGTGAAAGCAGATGTCAAGCCTGGCCAAATTATGGTGTACTTGACTGTAATTTAAGAGTCATAAAACAGGTCAGCACTGAGGCAGCTCATCTCAGTAAAGAAGGAAATAATTCCCTCTGTAAACAAGTCCCTCCCCTTCCATGTCAGATCAGGAGACTTAGCTGCCCAGGTCACGAGGACGAAACCTTTCGGTGCACAAATGAGATGTGGAAGGCAGGTTTTGAACTGTATCCTCTCCTAGCCTGTTGGCTCTTGGCGTGGTGGAGCAAAGCTGGCAGGAAGCTCAAAATAGTTTTTAGTTTTTCTTCTGCACAAGGACAATAATTGTCTCCCTGGAGACAGTACTTGCAAATTCCTGGTGCACGCTCTTATTTTGGTCACAGTCCCTCCTGTATACAGCCCAGCCCCTAAAAAGCTCTTTATGCCAGGTCTATTATGAWGTTGGCCAGGGTAGCTTTATCCCGTCTGAGAGTAACTCCCCTCCCTGGAGGGAATATTCATATAGCAAACTACAGCTGCAGTGAATAACACCAAAGAGTCTTCTCTGGAGTTGAGGTTGATGTTTATTTTGAGAAAGCACACCTCGTCTTTGTGATTTCAGACTCCCACACAGCTGGGAATGCCATGGCCAGTTGAGAAATCTGTAAAACTAGACTCCTGGGGCAGATACATTCATCAGTTAGTGCGTGTTCCTTTGCACGTCTTGTACTGCTTCTATTTTGTGTAAGAACGAGCATGGAGAACAGCACGCTATTAACCACGACAACTGCAAGGAGAGTCAGGTTCAAAGAGAACTACTTAAGGAAAAGTACTGTGGTTTTGAGTTTTGAGGGGCTAATTTGAAAATGATCTGTATTCACAAAAGGTGACAAGTTTTGAGAGGGTCCTCTGTGCTGATTTGTCTCTCTGTCTTCTGAATTTGGCAGTAGCTGGTTCAGAGGGAAGATCAAGCTACAGCAGGATAATTGCCACTGTTTGAAGGGTTGTCTTGCTTTAATCATCTAGAGGTGAGGATGGCAATATAGCCTGAAATGGCAGGCATTATGCCCTGACCAAAAAGTTTCTTAGCATTGAGCGTTGCTACTCCAGGCAGTTTTGATATCCAGATAAACAGACAGTGATTCCTGCCAGTCATCTTCATTTCCRAGCTGGAGGAGCTTCTTCCCCGCAGAGCTGGAGACACAGGATCTTGGTGTACAGGTCACTGGAAGATCAGAGTTTCTAAGTCTGAAGTCTTCCAGACAGCGTCTTCCTATGCAGCTCTATAGGGAGAGTCTAGCGCAAGGGGTTGTGTGGAAGGCTCTTAGGTGCTGCTGTGCTATAAATGAGGGTAATTTAAGAGCAGAGACATTGAGAGTTGACACGAGTTAATCTTTTACTGTTGCTCTATTTCATATTTGTTAATGCAGCAAGTCTGGTTTCAAATATTTTGAAGGAAGACCTGAGATTGCTCCAGTATTAACTGTGCAAGGAGAAGTCTATCCTATAAAAAGACTTTATCTTTTTATTAAAAAATGCACTAAGTCGTGGGAAAATATTCAAAATGAGGAATGATCTGATAAAAAACATTAGAGGCTTGGCTTTGGCTCGTATGAACTTTTCTGAAAGAGAAGGGACGTGTTTGTATATTTCTTATCAAACAACCCCAGATTTATTTATATCAATCATTCCTGTAACATGACATGTGAAATTAGCATTATTATTTAACTTTACATTACAGTGACAAGCAACATCATTTTTGATCTTGTCTAGATGGAGGGGATGGTTTCCAAAAGTGCTTTGCAAGAAATTGGAGGACTGGCTGCTCTTTAATAATGCGGAGTGGAGTTTTTGGTTCATCTCGGTTTAGGAGCACAATTTTTTATGGAAGCCAGAAGAAAGTGAGTTTTTCAAAACTTCCTAGTCATATTGAGAAACCTGTCTTCGGAGCAGGACAATCATATGTTGCAGTCTGTCACAGCGCAGCCTTTGAGGTTTTTCTTCACTTTTCTGACCTCAAATCAACTTTCTGTCTTGAACATACAGTAAACACTTGAACTGTGTTCATTCCGAAAGGCAAACGCATCTGAGCTTGCAGTCGAAGCTATTTATTTGACTTTTTTTTTTTTTTTCTTTTCTGACAAGCTGTTTAGCCTCTTTGATTTATTGACATGCTGAGTTAATTCATTATTTGTATATGTAGGGGGTTAGAGGTGTGCTGGGGTGGATTTTTTGGCTGTGATATGGCCCCAGCATTTGCAACTGGAAGTCTAATCAGTGGATGAGGCAGCAAGAGCTGCTTGTATGGTCATTTTTGTTTGTGTTTTAACTGAAATCAAGAAATACAGCAGGTCCATGGTTAATGTTTATAAATATGCATACTGTTAAACTTACTGCAAGGGTTAAACTGTTCCATAAGCTTCTGAGTCCATGACCCAGTGCTCCTTTGGTGACATCCACACAGCTTTGCTGCATAATCCCACATTATTGGTGGGATGAAGGATCAGAAATGAAACAAACACAAAGTGATAGAGCCTGCACTTTAACTGCTTGATATAACAAGAAATCAGAACTTGTCAATTAGTTAGTTTTGAATGAAGTCCTCTGCTAGCCTGCCTGCAGAAAAGTTTTTATGCAGTAACAGATGTCAAAATCATGTGAAATAAAACTTGTTTATCTTGTTCTTTCTCCTTTCCTCTGAATCTCTACTCCTTTAATTAAAAAAAAAAATCTTCATCCTAAAGTTCTAGAAAAAGCCTTTCAAGTGAGGCTGCCTTTCTGTAACCATCTGCAGTACTCATGGCCACCAAATGCCAGCCACACTGTCCCAAACAACTGATATGGCATTCCCTAAGGAATAAGCACAAACAGGGAAATGAAGCCTCAGGTTTTTCTCTTGCTACCCTGCCCAACAGAAAATGTCCTATATGCCAGTTCTGATCACTTTTCTGAGTCAGTACAATGSTATTTGGCACATAGTTCCCTAAAGTTTATGGGGAGGATTTTCCGATGACATGACATGTAAAAGATGGTGTCTTGCCTGTGTTTTTCCTTTCTCCCCTTCCTCACTGACTTCTGGGTCACTGTTGTCTGGTCGAACATACACAGCGTGTGCACTGTGTGAATTCACACTTCCTTGGCAAAGGCACCTCATACAGAAAGCTCACTCCATAAATAACTTGGGCTGTGCGTTTATTCTGCTCTGAAATGCTGTAAAAAATAAAAGGCTACCTATCAAAGTTGTTTGTCTAATAATGGAGGAAGGGGACGATATTGTAAACACTGTCCAAATGAATTGTAGTAACCAGAATAAATGGTGGTTGCTGTTACTGAGTGCTGAGACTGAATTGAGGCCTTTCCAAATACATCACATGTGACTTTAATCCATTCCAGAGCCCAGGTCTCTTCCAGGCTTGGAAATTTAATGCTCCGAGGTGCTAAGCCCCCTCTATTGCTATAGAAATCAATAGGGCAGCAGCCTGCTCAGCACCCCACAAAGGTGATCAATCTGTCGCAGGCCTGGTCCTCCAGGCCTGATCCTGCACAGCGTTTCTGTCCACACTTCATTTTAGGCAGGGATATACCGCCTTTTGCAGAAGGACCACTCGCTTGCTTTAAGTCAGCAGGTATATAGGGTTTACAGCATCAGGGCCTCAGTCTGTGTTCGTTTTTTATGTTGCTGCTTTCTAGCGCGCCTTCCTTGTTACAGTCTACTTGAACAAGGCCCCATTTCTCTTTTTAAAACCAGTGGTTTATCTCCTTTTGGTGGACAAACATTCTCAGCACTGAACTTGTTAATAATAAGCTGTGCCTAGGGTTTGAAGGAATGTCTTTACAATGTATAAAAGAGACCATAGAGGATAAAGTTAAATTATATCCAGCCAAAACTGATTTTATGTGAAAGTTTAATCCAGCAGGTGCAGAAACAGTAGGGTGGGGAAGGGGTGGAGGAAATAATAAAACAAAACAAAAATGTTCTCAGCCATCAATATTTGCTGCCTGAGAGGGGGATGAATCCTGCTTCAAACAGCCCTTTAGACGCCACCACTTAAGGGTCAGAAAAGGAGCTCTTTTGAGGTGACATTCAAACCTTTAATAGCGGGCAGTCGGTTTTGACAATAATAATTTTCTCTCATTGCAGACCAGCGACTTTGCTGCTCGCTTACCTGTCCTCGGCAGCCTGGATAGAGTGGTAACCCAATCCTGTGCATTTTAGGGGTGGGGGGCAGAGGCAGTGCCTGCAGGCCTCCCCAGCCCATCCATAATTATACGGCCAGCAGAGGAGTGCCTCAGGTTGCACATTAGGCCCTCGCTGAGATTAGTAATTATAATATCAGTTTTCTCCAAATAAGTCTGACAGAATGGCACTGGTAGCAGAGGTGACTCAAAGTTTAGTAAGTCTTAGGGAAAGTTTACTGTCTCCTGCTGCTTTCTGTCCCACAAATTTGGCCTCTCTAATAACCAGCACCRGCCACAAACAGTAGGAATCCTTTTCAATCACTATTAGCAACACTTCATTTCTGTCATATTTGACCCCTGGCAAGCTGCAGCCCAGCAAAGAGCATTCCCTGCAGAAAGTAAGCAGACATCCAGGATTTACTCTGTGACAAATGACATTTTTAAGGGCCCTTAAAAAACACTGAGACAAATTCACAGCAGGACTCTGGAGAGCCCTTTACCAACCTCCAAAGGAGATAAGGGATAGCATAGCCCTTACTCGGTAGCACCCCATCTTTAGCTATTTCTTCTGGGTGACTTCATGTTTGCTGGTACCTCCAACAGGAAACTGCTGCCCCCCTTCAGTGTCTTAAAAGCATGCTGAGGTTATTTGTGTTATATACTGAGAAGTTTCCTAACACAAAAATGTCTTTCTCTCACCTAGATGTTTTCACTTGCAGCTCTTTCTGAGTAGTTCAGCAACTCTGTTTTTACTGGGGAAAAAGTGAGGCACAAGGAGGTTGTTGTGGCCACCAAGCCAAGTTCTAGTCTATGCCTTAATTTTAAAAGAAATTTTTTAGTTCATCAGGAAACCAAGTCTTTATTAAAATTCTGTTGGGCCCAAGAAAGAAGTGGGGGGTTTGGGGCATGTTTAGTTTCTTGTAAAGACAGTTGTGCATTTGAGACTAGGTTGCAGACACCAGTATCCAGATAATTCACTGTTGAAAGGGTCTAAAATGAGTGCAATATGAACCTGGAAAAGGCAATCAGCGGGAGAAGAGAGCAGAATAACTCTGTTGGGAGATAGGAGCAGAATAAATAGGAGATGCACAGTTGACTTCTCTTTAGACACTTCCAGCCTGGTAATTCTGAGGTAGATCCTGGTTGCTCAGTGAGATCTGCAGGATGAAGATGAGGCTGTAGTCTGGTAAGTGTAATGAATATATTAAAAAGTCAGGAGAAGATGTAGCAAGACAGAAAAGCCAGGGCTTTTGATGCCACAGCTTCTTACATGCTCTTCCCAGCTGTCCTTCCTTCTTTATTTCATTTCCTCACCCTGTGATTTACAGAGGGGAAAAAAACCAGAAAAACATCTTGGCTGATGGTTTAYGGCCATTCAGAAACAGCGGTCATCGGGGTCACCCTGAATACTTGTGCATTTGCAGTAGCAGATCGCATGTTCTTCTTCCCGCCTGCCGTGACCGTGCAGGCCAGCAGCATGCTCGGTGCAGAGAGCTGCCTAGGTGCGGCAGGCCCTGCCCCGACCGGGAGAACTGCATTGTTTGCCCTTTTGCGATATTTTTCGGCAATTCTCACAGCTGACATTTGAACATATTTTGGAGGGTGTGTTGCAGCCACACCTAAGCCTGTGCCCACAGGCCTATTGTCTCTCTGACCTGTGAGCCTCCCTGGCAGCCAGGCTGAGGGCTGCTCTCTCTATTCAGTGAATACATGTCCAGTGCATCCCTGCTTTAGTTACTTGTGAGGCGCTTTGCTTAGTGTCAGGATTCCCATGAGCAGGTTGGRAAGCGTGTTGGTGACTGGAGGCAGAAGGGAGGGCTGTGAACCCACTGAAGAGGTACCTTGCTTTTAGATCAAAAGCAAAAGACTTTACTCCAACAAGTCCTGCGTGCTTTCCTTGCACAATGCCTGCACACTCATACTTCTGCATACAAAATGAGAGTTTCGCCATTGTTTCTAGGCTTCTGTCTTCTGGCCAGTTTACATCTTTCTTGGCAAACCAGTTGTTGGAACATTCAACTTCCCAGTGGCCCAGCCAGCCTCCACAGGTAGAGAAAACAAGCTGGGTGTACTCACGGTTAGCACAGAATGACTGAGAACTAGCTACCCTCTCAGCTGTGTAATGGAGTTTGCCAGAGATTAGRATTAGGTGAATGAGTATCTATGAGGTGCAGGAGTTGCATTTTTCAGTCACTGATGTAACGATAAGTGTATGTTAAGGGTAGCACAAAATGATTACCACTTGCAATAGATACCTATGAGGGGGTAGGAAAAAAAAACCATCAAGAATTGCTGCACATCTGTGTGTATTTTGGGGCCTGAAAGTGCGTGCTCTCTGGAGTCTTTGATCCGCATCTCAGCATTTTGCTGAAGGTGGCTAAGCTAGACTGATCAAAAAAGAGCAGTGTGAAGAGGGACCAATTACTACTTGCATTGTGCCATGTGAGATTGTCTCCTCGATCTTGATATGCTCTTAATATACTGAAAATAGCCTAAGAAGGGCCAGCTTTGTTGCAGGGATTGTATATATTGAATTGAAAGTATTTTGCAGCCATCAGAATCTACTTTAAAAGTACATTTAAGTTCTGGTTCATCTTCTTCTTTATGCCCCCTGTCGAGGCATATAGAGTGAGTAAACGTAGCACAAAAGAGATGATGTCCATCAGCAGATGCTGGTGTGGTCCATGGTTTGTGCTGGGGTGGATCAGTCAAGAGAGCCTGGATCAAAAAAAGCATGTCAGCCTTGCTGTTCAACTCGGGCAGAAATCAGGCATCTGGGACAAAGTGTGTAACCTACTACTGCCCCCCATTTTACAGCCTGCTCTTCCCACCTCAGAGGCTCCAGGCTGATACACTTATTTAAACACCAAAAGTTGTGCTACTGGACAACCATCTTGGCTGAGGCAACCATCGCCCCAGTCCGAGTAACCCATTATTGTATTTTGTCAGGTTGGTTTTCAGCTGGCTCAGGTTCCTCAGCCACGCAGCCGTACGAGCTCTCTGGTTGCGGCCAGGGAGGAGAGACCCATGAGGTGTGGGTGGACACCCATACATCCAAGTAAAACCACAGGAGGACCCCACATGTCCTCAGCAGCATCACTATTGCAAAGCCCAGGAAATACCTGCTCTTTTAGTGCTCAGGCAGCTGAAGTCCACTTGCAGGAAAGACAGGTTTTCCTTAATTCTTTCTGATCTTTTCTCCTCCTTAATGTCCTTAATTGATTTTCTTTCACTGTGGCCAAGGGCCTGGATTACCAAGTTCCCTCCAAGCCTGAAGGTACAGGATACTGCCGAAGTCTCGAGGCAATGTAATTAGTCAGCTATAAGGAGAGACGTAGCCCAGTTAAACTATCAGCCACTACTGGAAATTTGCAGTGGAGCTGGGCTGATCCTGTAATATGCGAGGCAGAAAAGCCATTAAAAGAAGTCAGATCCTGCTGAGGAGGAGAGGTATGTCTTGTGCTTAACGCATCAAACGGGGATTCAGGAGACAGAAGCTGAATTCCCATTTTCCTAAATTCTCTGCCTCAGCCTTGCTGCCTGCCCCTAGGGTTGCCCCTGACTATCTGAGCAAAGTTTCTGTGTGCCTGTGCAAAGCTCATTTTTCTTAGAGAGACAAGATGCCTGACACAACCGAGCCCTGCTCCCGATAGTTGCCGTCAATATAAAGTATCACAGTTAAAGTGGATRGCTGGATATTTGCCCTTGAGTAACAACTTTGTTTCTTGGGCTAATTCACAATGTAGAAGTATTTTGGGCTTGTTGACTTGCTGCTATGCTAATGCTCATTCCCATGGTTCATTTCTTTTTTTGTGTTGCTTCGTTTGTGTGAAAAACTGCATCTTTACATTTCCAGTGATAGTCTGGTCCAGACTGAGTTAATATAAAGCTCTGTGGAGAAACAACAGGACAGGCTAGTGTTAAAAGGAAGGGAAGCAGAGGTGACTCAAAGTTTAGAGAGCCTTAGAGAAAGTTTACTGTCTCCCRTTGCTCTCCGTTCGACAGAGTTGGCCCATCTAAAACCAACACTGGCCAGCAGCGGTGGGAATCCTTTTCAATCACCATTAGCAACACTTTTATTTCCATCATACTTGACCACAGCAGGCTGCATCCCAGTGAAGAGCATTCCTTTCAGAAAGCCAGCAGACATTCAAGTGCAGCGGATTTACTGTGTGAAAACGGCATTTTTAGGGGCTTCTGAAAATGTTTAAATGAATGCTCTTTTTTATTCTTTCTCACAGCTTGATTCTCAGCTTAGAAAGCCCTTCTTGCTAAACAATTTTAGAGTTTCCTACAGGAGCTTAGAAGTTAGGTTAACGTTCGCAATATAAATGTTCTGTTGCTGCTGTGAAATTACACATTTCTTAAGGCCTGTATATTGGCAAAATGAATGTTTGTAGCTATTTTGTTCAGGGTGAATGAATTGGGGTTACTGATGCATATTTTCAAGTCGACAAAAGAATTCTGCACAGTCTTTTAGTTTTGATGAAACTCTGCAGTAATGTTTGCGAGGTTTTCTTGCTCCGACTAGCAAGACAGCCTTCCATAATACAGCCCTATGCAAGTTGAAAAGAGCCAAAAAGAAAAATCTCCCCCCCAGTTTGGCCCTATTCCTAAAACTTTCCATATCTCGTTAATCAGGAGACTGGTTTCAGGTCAGAGAGAGGGAGCCAGTGAAGGGACATAAACTGAAAGCTTATTTGTTGGAGAGAACAAATAGGAATAAAGTCAGTCTCCATTACAAATCGTAGCTAAAGCAGAGTTACAAGGAGCTGGTTAAATCCGACTCGCAGTGCGGTGGAGTGGTAGGACTTCCCTTTGCTCCCCAGACCAGATTAAAGTGGCTCTGGGTTTGGTTCCTTCCCTGTGCAGAAACGCCTGGGCTCACGCCAGTTCTGTCTGGAATCAAAGGGAATCTCTCTTCTGCAGTGAATTATGTGACGGGCAATTATGTGCAAATAACTATAAAAGTATGGGTTTTGTCAAGTTCCCGTAAAGTCCCTGTTTATATTCACAAACTTTTACTGTCTTCTTCCCTGAGGCTGGAGATTTCAGGAGCAGCTTGTGAACTTTGTGCCCCTCATTTTTATTTTTTTTTCTGATCCCGGTTTTGGGGGTATCACTGAACCGACGGCTGCTCCCACGATGGGATTTCCACATGCTGATTCCACATGCCTCTCGCTACACAACCTGTAATTGTGTCCCAGGTTAATCTCACCTCACTAAATTAATAGCCCAGTCAACGAAGACAATCTTTTACAGTTACCAGAGAGAAATGAGCATATTTAGGCAGTTTTTCAGCCCACCTATGGGATGAATCATCTCCTAAAGAGGTTGTAGCCTTAATTATGGAGCCTGGGTGAGTCGTCCCCTAACTGAGATGCCACCAGTGAGATCGGGTGAACGCAGGCCTGCCGTGCTCCTGCCCGAAACCCTCCTCGGCGTGCAAAGCAGTGGGTACAAATTTGGTTCGGGTTAGTGTGAAAACATAATGCAAAATGCAGTCCGAAAACCATGTGCAGTGGAACAGTTTGACATACTTCTGTTGTTCTCGGGGAGTAAGTGYGGCAACGCTTTGGGAGTCGAGCACATAATTTGAATATTGGGCCTTCTAATTGATCCCAGTCCTGACAAAGACAGACTTGACATTACATACTACATGATCACTGGCACAGCAGGGGCAGTTAGCAGAGGGGATTGAGTGGTGTGTTCATGAAAGACCTAATGGAAATCAAAGATAAAATGTTGCCTCCAGGAAATTATGCTCCCCCACACATGTGGTCTGTTCTTTCTTATACCAAGAATATAGGGAATACTTAATGAACTGGATCTTAAGTGAGTATAGTGTGTTTCCCACTGCAACTATGTGGTCTCCGTTAAATGCAATGCTGTATTTTTGATGGGCAAGCAAATTGGTTTCTTTTGTTTTGTTTTGTTTTGTTTTGCTGACATTAGCCAAGAGCTTACATTTTCAATTTCCTACAGTAAATTGTGCTTGTCCACTTTTGAAGAGTACAGAACAAAGGTGTATAAATGTGTGTGTCGAGGGTGGCAGCGTGGAAGATGGAGTTCAATAGTGCAGGTTCTGCTGGTTTTAATCTAGATTGAGGTGAATATTTACCTGACTGTCAGATACTTTCTTTTCAGAAATCACTACCCTACTAACAGTTCTCATGTCCACTCCTAAATTATAACAATATTCAGTAAAAAGGTGTTTGGACTGCAATACTGCATTTAAATGACTGACTCATTCAAGTGCTCTACAGTCTGCAAGTTAGACCTTCATTATAGGTTGACCAATTCAGACATAAGGTGAGATGTGCTCAACAAACATGGGTTTATCTTGTTTCTGCCAAGTAAAACCATTCTTGTTTTGATGGTATTTTCCAGCGTAATCTCTGTTATTAGGATACAGGTGGGAAAGTGTGTGTSTCTCCTGTTTTGGCAACAAAATTGGTAGCCGCTGGGTGCTGAGATGATTTGAAAGTGCAGCCAACGCAATGTTCACAGTAATCAAACTGGAGCTATTGCTGCTGTGTCAGCTGCCAAAGATACATAGTTAGAGACTTCATTCAGGGAGAACGAGTAAAATTCATAGTCCCATGACATTAAATAAAGAGAACAGCCAAAGCCCTTATTATATATTTCCTTTTTTCCATTTCTTTGTATGCATTTTTCTCTTCCTTTACATCTCTCCGTGTCAGAAAGGTTCTTGTTTAAAAGGTTTTGTAGGTGTTGGGAACAAAAGCAGCTGAACTTGTAGTCTGATCCATCCAACCAGCTCCTTCTGCCATAGACAGCTGTTCTTTCCTTTCAAACCCTCCAAAACCACTCTGAGCTAAATGTTTCATTTTTTAAAAATGAATCATCAATCATAACCCTTCTAGTACAGAGAAGAAGATACTTCTGAACAATGACTATAAAATTTCCTTGCATTCCTTTCAAGACGGTGTCTGTTGCTCTTCCTGTAATAACTGTCCTTTCTCTGCACCTACCCGTCTTTCTTACTGTGTGTTTCTTCTTCTCCATCCTCTCTCAAAACATGCTGTCCGCTCTGTCTTCCCACTTGTATCACATTCCCTGACTTTTATCCTTTCCATCTTGTTTCCATGGGCCTAGTGTGGTACCACTGAAATTAATGGACGTTTTGGCAATTTCTCTGATATAACAAAGCCGGATGCTGTCTAAGTGCTGCTGCACTTGGACCAGTAGCAAATGTATCAGGTTGCCTATGAAACTCCATCACGCTGGTGCTCTACAGGAAAACCAGCGCTGCTTTTGTCAGGCTAGCCAGGATGTACATCATTACTAAAGAAGCAGTCAGGCCGTATGGAAAATTAAATCAAACTCTAAGATCCCAAGATGAATTGGAGATTGGCTTCCTCCCAGTTCTGTTCCTCAGTCTGAGATCTTTAGCAGACATATGCTGGGGGAGGGATTGGGGAAGAAGGGAAAAGATGGAGCAGGAGAAGGGGAGGTTTTAAATGCCCTGAGGCAAAAGCTTAGCTGTCCTTCTCTGCAGTGGTTTCTAGCTCTCTGAAAACCTCTTACTATCAGCTGCTGAATGAGTACTCACAGTTCCAATTTCTACTTTTTTTCCTTCTCTCCATAAAAGTATAAATATCAGTCTGTACTAGTAGGATAGTTTGGCTTTTGGAACAGTCAAAGGTTAAAAAGCTGTTTAGAAAACTTTACAATAATATATAAAGAGCATGTCACCTGCCTTCTCTCCACACTGGAGAGCTATGTTACAAAAACTCTTCTTGAACTGGTGGCTCAAGCTTCCTTTTTAGTTAAAATAAGATTGTCTGTGTAAACCAGTGAAGGCAAAGCAACTTGCATCCTGAAAAAAGAAACAGAAAGAGGTTGAGAGAGGAAGAATCACAAATCAGGGATTGGAGAAATGTCCGTACTTTGTCCTGGATCCATCCCCTGTAAGCACTTTAGTGATGCATTAGAAAGCCAGTAACCCTAAGCTTTCTCTTGTCAGTAGAAACCAGGAGGTATCTCCAAAGAGCAATTCTGCTCAGCTAAAACCCAAGTCAGCCTGTCAACATACTGTCCCTCTTCACGGATGATGAAAGAAGCAAAGGGCAACTCATTTTCTATTTTTGGCACCTCAAGCAAATGCTTAAATTTGAAAAGGATGAAATCAGTCCCTTGTATATACTTAAGGGATACAGTGTGTATGAATCTACAGGGATGCCAGAGAGAAGAAGGGGCATTAGAACTGGTGACACAGAGGAAGAACCAGCAGATGAATGAGTCTGTACGTTTGGGGCCAAGGAAAGAGAAAAATAAATGATAGCCAGGAATAGATGAGACCAAGTGATGGGCACTTGGCAGAGTCACCTGTGATGACAGAGAGGAGGAAATGTGGAACAAATGTGCCTGTTTTTAGCCATGTTTGGTACACAGTGGTGACAGGACAGTCAAAAGAAAATGTTAGAGGCTGAGAGGTAGGATTGCTTAGGAGGAAACAACCGGGCCATCTCTAGGTGTACTGTGGTAGATAGACTGCATGCAGACCTCTGTTTCTGATAAGCTCAACATATCTGGGATTTGATGCTTAAATGGCCTCGCTGACTGCCGWTAATAATTTGCAGCAAAACTAGACAAAAATTAAAATAACTTTTCCATGTTAAAAAACCCACCCTAAATAATTTTGTATTTTCTCTCAGATATATGTGTAGGACCAGCAGGGTCATAGCAATCTTTGAAAGGTTAGAGAATTTGTTTGATAAGAGACTGTTGCTCTCCCATTTGTTTATTGCTTCATCTGACACCTTAAGCACTTCCCATGTTGCTGAGGGTTGTCTATAAATCTTGTACTTTGTACCAAATTAAGAAGACCATCTGTTGAAGAAAGCCTGTGTAAGGAGGTTTCCTGGAATGCAGCATTGATGAAACTGCACCTATACCACCATTTGAAGCCCCAGTTTCTCTGCAGAGAAGGGGGCAGGTTTTCTGTTGAGCGACACACAGCTCCAGTGAATCTGTAATTTCCAAATGTCTGTTGATTGAATTTGTGTATTAATGGTTATAAGGATCTTCCTCCTTAAGCTATAAATCACATTTTATGGTATTAATTCATAGGAAATGATTAAAGCATCCTAAATAGGTAAAGATTTACAGGTTTAATATTAGCTGCTTGACGGGCATCTTCCCTTGATGTTGTAGTGCCAGAAGACTGATTGGAGCGAGTTCATTTTTATGGAGTTATTCTTCATTAATAACCTGTTTCTGACTCCATCAAACATGCGCAAGGGACACGGAGACAGTTATTTGTTCTGAATATGAGGGACTGTAGGTTAAATGTTTTCCTTCATTTCAGATTAGTTACAGTACTGTGTTCTCTGCCTTAAGCAGCAACTCACTGCTGGGAGATGTGTGAAACAGGAAAGCAGTCAGGTTATATTCTTCACGACGAGTTTCTGAAAAGTCAAGGAGGTCTGTTGTGAAAAGTCCCCTGACTTTGGGCTTTTTTTTAATTTGATCATGCAAATGTTTTCTGTTTCAAAGACTGCACAATCTTTTAAAAAATAATCTTGCTGGGGAATTGAAGACATGACAGAATAGATGCCTGGGAGATCTGTTCAGAAAATGTTTTCCTAGGTAGGGTGCAGCAAAGGAGAAACAATGTTGTGAGAAATAGTTTGTGAGTTAGTACTTGTGTATTGGAGAGGGTAGAGGGCAATGTAGAGAGGATCAGACACATAGTAATTGCGTCTGGGAAGGTCCTGGATAGTCAGGAGAATATGGTTGACTTGTGCTGGTATGAAATAGGAAGATCTTTGTGGAATGACAGGTTGATTTTCAGTCTCTTGGTGCCCGGATGTGCATAACTTGCATATCCCTAAGTTGCCACATTTCTACAGCAAACAAGGCTTTGTTGGCATCTCAGTTTTAACCTCCTGTTAAAAATAAACAGTGCTTTAATGCAGAAGTATCTCCATGTTTAATCAAACGCTTCAGGCTAATAACAGAAACTTCAGGATGCTTCCTTTTATTTTGATACAACCATTTTTCTGTTCTGGAAGGCACTGTACCTTTTGATCTCCTGAAAATGAGACACCTTTTTGATGTCATCTAAATCATATGCATCACACTGCTATTCAGTAAACAGTAAGATCTCGATACTACTCACCTCTCACATTGCCCAAACCTAGTTCATTAGGCCAGTTAGGGATGAGGTATGATCAGTTGTTAGCCGTCATGATGGAAGATGGATTAAATCAGTAGTTTCCAAATTGTGATCCACAGACCTGAAGGTCTGCCGAGATTTAGCTGATCTTGAGAATTTTTCATGCTTTGATTCAGCTATTAAATCATGTTCAAAGAAGTTCACCAGTCAGAAACATATCATCAGCTGATGATATGACTGGCAAAATTTGACAGGAGTCAACGCAGTCATGCAGCCCCACTCTGCCTGAAGAACTGTCCCTTTTCCCAGACTTTGTTCAAAATCCCTTTCTGTGAAAGCCAGCAGCAGTGTCGTTGCCACTGCAACATGATGTAGTTGCCAGTGGGAGGGAAAGAGTCTTCATGATCGCCTTTATTTAAGAGATGTATATGGTGTAAAAAGTTGTGGACACTTCTGGCTTTTCCTTCCAAGAAGTTGATGTGAAAGTGAATTATTACTACCACAGAGAAACAGAAGTAGTATAATATTAGGATGTTTATATTTTAGAGGTGATCCATGCACAGTGCCTGGAGGATCTTGTGATGAGATGTCACATCAAATAAGAAATCCAATACTCAAATTCAGTTGTCATAAAAAGGTTTTACTTTGACTCTATTCCAGCACTCTGACTCCATTCCAGAAAAATAAAGACTCAGTTTCAGAATGATTTCTATTTTGCTTTGAACGCTGTTCACATACACTAAATGAAAAAGAACTTTCATGTTCTGGTTAGAGAAATTAGCTCAAAGAACATTTTAATGCTACTTGCTCTTATTTTTGATTTCATGTTCCAGAAATGTCTGTGGTGCTTGCTAAAGATCATAAAGCATCATCAGCCTCTCCTTTGCCATGCATAATGAAAGCCAGCATTTCAACAACACTGGGAAGAAGCTTTATTTACATAGCACAAAGGAAAACAATTTTTTGAAAGACCAACATTAATCATGGACAGTACAGCAAATCACAGTGTTTTCACAGCAAAACACAATCAAATGTTTTTATTCTAGCCAAAGAACAGGTTTCTGATTCTGAGAATAACACCGTGCTCCACACCAGGGAGACACAAAAGGGCTTCTCCAGCACTGTGCCATTAAACCTCCTTCACCTCTATAAGAGCTCAGTTCTGACAACACTCACTGTGTTTAATGAACCTTGAAGTCAATGGCACTCTCTCCATGATACCTACTCATATCTCCCAGGTSCCTGTCAATAGACCTCTGGGAAAAACATTTTCTTTACTCTGCTCAGCAGTCGGTTCACGCTGATGCACATCTGAGGCTGAGCAGATAGCTGGGGTATTTATAGAGACACTGCTGGTGTCTGTGTTCTACCTCATGGACTCAGCAGAGCCCCTGCCCCTTTGGGACAGGGGTCTGGAAGCAAATCCCCATCTTTTAGTGAATATAAACGTAGGTTTGGGATTTGGGTGGCTTTTGTGTTTGGTTTTGGGGAGGAGAGAGTGTCATCTTTCTCTTGTTCTGTTAGAAGAGACATGGATTTGCTTTGGATATCTTTTTTTGTTAGCTCACTGAATTCAGTAGAAAGGCACCTGATGGAGTCTCTAGGCCACTAGGATGACTTACTGCTAAATAGATAAGATACCTCAAACTATGACTGATGATAATTATTCCCTGCTTTCTTCACACATTTGCAGAGCTCAYGTGTTGTCTATGGAAGGGGAGAAACATGCCTGTAGACATGAACTAAGGCTGACAAATCTGTAGGAAATTGCTTTGAGTGCACTAGATTATTCTGAAAACCTAATGCTGTTGTGTGCTTTTCCCTTGTTTTTTTCTATGATACTGTTTAATACCATAATTACTTCTTATCTTTGCTTCTTTGAGAAATGTATTTATCTTACAGTCTGCATACAGTTTGCAAAGGTGTGTGAGATTCCCAAGGATTTCCCCTGAGTCAAGTCAGATACTTGCAGCCCTTTTCTTATCAACTGATTCCAGTTTTTAAACTATCAAAAGCAGTTTGATGCAAAAGTTGCATCTTCATGCCTTGAAACCCTACATTTCCTTCTCAAACTGCTTCCTTTGCTGTTCCAAAGAGGACACAGCTCCCGTGTTACTAACAATAGTAATATAAATCCTTAAATACATTAGTTCCAACAGCAGCTCCTGCGACATCTTCCTGCTGATTTCCTTCTGATATTATCTGCAGGTATTTACATTAAGAATCTGTGACTGCTTGAAAAAAATGGATCAATATCACAGCACTCCAGTAGCGTTTTGGATTTTTTTCTTTTCCCCTGTTTCCTGGCCTGTTGTTTTTCATACTCCTAGGAAAATCCCATCCAGCCTAGCACTATTCTTTTTGGCACTGCCCTTTAATAGCTGCCACCCATCCAATCAAAGGAGGGCAGAAGCTGCCAAGCTCTAGTATTTCCTTGCTTTATTCCTCGACGAATGTCCTTGCCTCCTCTTTCTTGGATGTTTTCTGTACATACATTTGTGACTCTCTCTCTCTATTCCCTTGCTTGCAATTAGTGGAGCTTTTGAGCAGATTTAGGCCACTGGTACATAGCTCAATAATCACCACTTTTCCACTCTTTTCCAGTCATTCTTTTGTGATGGGCAAATATATTTCACGACATAATAATGTCCCTTGGCAGATTTGATCTCATTCTCGTAATGCGAATGTTTATAGACAATGGACTCAATATGCCAGTTAAAACAGATTTTGATTTTGCTTATCTACAGCCAAAGTTCTTGGCCCCTGGTGCACAACCAAACCATGTGTAAAAAGGTATTCAGCTCTGAATGAGATCACTAACATCTGTTGCTGCACATAACATTTAATCTTCAAACACCATCAAAACAACAAAAATCAGGCAGTTCAAAATGCAGAAGTGGAGAAACGTGGGCACTGTGAGAGCGAGCTTCAATTTCTCTTAATTGCTGCCATGCCTTGTGCACGCAGTGGTGCTCTCCTCRCAGCTACAGTAGCCTGCCCTCAGGAGTCCCTGAGGATTGCACCGCGAGAGGGCAAAAAACCCTACTATTTGAGAAGAGCAGCCCAACATGCAGCCAATCCCCACCCATCCCCTTCCCTGCACAGTTGTGTTCTTGCTCAAAGCAGGTGCCGAAGGGTGGTAAATGAGAGAGGTACTGAAGTGGTCRAGAGTGTTTATTAATACAATCTCTGATATGCAGAGATTAGCCTGACCTTTATGGTAAAATTAGCTCATTATCATTCTGGTTGTTCTTGATAGTCTACAAATGCAATTTTGAATCTCCTCTTCTTTGTGGTATTCCTGAGAGAGAAAATACGATCACAATTTTCCAACTGTCCTGAAGAACAGGAAGTATCAGCCATCCCTTCAGGTGCTCTTTGCATTTGTCATTGCGATACCTTTTGACAAATTTGTATTTCTTCTCCCTTCTCTGTTCCTCAGAGCTATGGTATCTCCTGGATCAGGAGCTAAATAAGGTATCTGTGCTTTACACAACCTTTGAAAATGCTTGGACCCCACCTTGGAGCTTTTTCAGAAAGCTTGTAAAGAACCTGCTTCTAGATAGATGTATTTTTTCTCTTTGCGGATGGCAGATGGTCTTGGCTTATTCACAGGCGCTGTCCAATGCGCCTGGAGTCTGATAACCTCAGCCATCTGAATCACACCCATGTGTAGTCATGAATTCTTGATAACATCGCTGAAGCCTCACATATTCTCTTTACTGCTTTTCTTAATCATAAGAATTCTCCCATCATTCACTGAGTGCTCTCTCAGACATATATTTGTTGTGCTTCGCTGATATGTGTCTTGAAGTTACACTGTTTTTTAAATAGGGGGAAAAAAATACCGTGGCAATGATAATGGGAATAATATGAGAGACTGATGAAATAAAGTAAATTAAAGTTTAATGCTAGCAGTGGAAGTTAGTTATGACATTTTAGTTATATTGTTCTGTCTTCTAGAGCTATAGTTTGGAGTCCTTGAGGAAGGAAAGGTTTATTGAATTTTGTTGTATAACGTTGTTGTTGCAAATGTACCTGCTGGTCCGGTGCTATTATGTTCCCCATCTCCTTGACTGCTCTGAATTTTCATTGACTCATAGATTTCACTGAAAGTTCATCATAGTCTTGCACGGGCTAAGAGTCTGTCCCATTAAATGGAAATTCGGGTCTCATGTCCTTTCCAGGAGTCGCGGTTAATGAACCTACACCAAGATTTCCTATGTGATTTGCGTTTGGTACCTGTGGTTATACCCTAGCATTCCTTGCAGTGAAACAGATGTTTGTCATATGGTCCTAAACATATAAATCGGCCCGGTCTTTCCAAGTGATTTGTGTGCCAAAGAATTCAATTATGGCTCTGAATGGGCCTGGGCCATAACGCTGTGAGACGAGCTTATTTAACAGAAATTCTAGAGTGTTTGGCACGTTATGTTTACCAGGGTGAGGGGAACAGGAATGAAATGCAGTCCTGGAAAGAGGACTGTCATGTAGATGACTCACTGCAATCAAACACTTTGAGAAAATAGGGTCTCTAAATGTTATGTCTACAACTAATTAACTGTATTTATTGTAGGACCTATAGAAATACAGAAACTGTGAAGTTTAGGGAAAATTAAATTAGGTTTTCAAACAATTGCCAGGCTGCCCAGCGTTCTTTTTTTGGAAAAAAAATAGCAATCTCTTTGCCAAGTAAACTGAAATATGCTAAAATGCAAATGTTGATGTGTTTCAACAAGGAAATTCAATCGCTGAATGCAAACTTTGTTTTCAAAAATTGAAATGTTTCAAACTGAAAAGTAGGATCATATATACACAGCCTTTATTTAATCAGCAGCTTTGGCATTTTTACGTTAATTCTTTTCTCCAGATATTGTATTTTCCCCCATTGAAATATGCCCAATTTACACACAGTATACTCACACTCAAATAGACACACTTGCAGTAGAGCTGACAGCTTTAGTTCCAGATGTGACTATATATGTATATACGTATGTGCCATATAGTAAATATTGAGTATACTTGCATAAGAATTGATATCACTAGAGACATGGTGGTATATGCTCTTTATTATAAGGGAGGGCAGGACAAGGTTAAGTAATCAAATATCTGAATGAAAATATTGTGATTTTCAGTGCAGTGGGTGCATGGTGAACAAATAAAATCAAGCGGTGCCTCACGCTGATAGAATAGGACATGTGTTCTTTGCGTAAGTATTTTGATAGTTTGTTAATGGCATCAAAAGACAAAAGAGAGTAGAGAGGAGATGGATGTACTCTGTCTTTACAGTGGGTGGGTATCTGAAGGGGCAAATCCTCTACTGGACAACAAAAATAATGCCCTTCCAAGTAGGTCTTAGGAAACGATTTTTCTCTGCAAAAGCTACCTCCTCATACAGCGCTGAGAAAATAGATCAAGTAGTCAGGAGATTAGTGACCTTAGGCAAATCAACGCTACATATCACAATCCATTTAAACTTCAGATCTTGGAAAAGCTGCTTGAAGACTGGCTTCATGAGCCAGCAGTAGGCTGGCACTCTTTTTCTCATCAGGATAATGGTCCCTCCTCTTGGCAAGTGCAAACTTGCTCTGTGAGACCCTGCGTCCATGCGTCAGTTGGAGAGCAGCCCAGGAAAGCATGGCGCTGCTAAAGTATGGCACTGCTAAAGCATGGCACTGCTAGCCAGCCAGCGTGGCGGTGTGGACATACGAAGAGCAAGAACATCTTTCTTCAGCCTGGTCAGGAGGGTGTTAGCGCAGCACTGAGTCTAAGTTCACAGGGAGCCCCGCCAAGCACCTTCTGGCTCTGTACAAGAGGAATGGTGCGCAGGAGCCAAGATGGGGAAGCCCTGAGGAAAGGCTGTGGCCAAAACTATAGAAATCAAATCTAGGTCTGAATAGAGCACTTTGCTGACCAAATTTGGATTGTCACCAATTGCTTCTATTTAATGAGACCCTGTGGAAAGCAGGACCTTACGCTAGACACTTCCGAAAGGGGGAGCAGAGCGTCTAGGTCGGTGATTAACCAACTAGAATAATCAGTTGCGTGTGAGACGCTTTGGGGGATAGCTGTGATTCAGTTTGTGGAAAGAACGAGGTGTCATTTCGGTTTTTTAGGGATGTAAGTTTGTAACTAATTTTTGTCTCTCCTTGCCAGCGTAACGGTTTGAATGTTAATTTAATTTTGCAGAATATCATTTATGTAAATGTAATTAGAAGGGAAACATGATCGGGAGATGCACAGCACCAAAGAAAATTTATTACTCCAAGGGGTATTGCTCTAATCATTCAACTGCAATATTGAGTTTCCCCAGATTTAATCTAAAAGCAATAAATTACAAAAGGCTAATGTCCTGCCCAACAAAAAGCTGTCATGAACCCAAGTTTCTGTGGGGAAAAAATTCAACTTCATTTCAGCAACAGGCTCTCCTCGTTTACACATTCCTTTTATGATTCCAGTCAAGTCAAAGTAAAATGAATACAAATGTGAGAGTTCGAACACTTTCCCTGAATATGTATGTGTGTCTGTTGGTGATTGTAATAATCAGCAAGCCAAGGCGCTGGGACTCCGTTATCTCGGGCAGAATTAGGAATGCAGCCCCGCAAAGATACAACTGCAAATTCTTCTCCCCACCTTCGCATGACCCTGTGATTTCAGGGAAAGCAAACGTGAGTTTGATTAATTCCAGTGTCCATATGAAAGTCTGTTGCTAATGTGCCGTCGTTTTTGTTCTGCCGACAAAATGAATGAGAAGAAACGAGCTGTCCTTTTGCCTGTGTTAGTGACTGTAACCTATGTACGCCATGGGAAGCACTGTCTGTGCGGGGAAGTTGCCCTGTTGACGCTGTTGGTCTGCATTTACTAAAGGGACACTTTTGGAAAGTGGAATGAAAAACAATCGGATAATCAAATAATATTGTGTGGTTACTTCTAAAAGCCCTCGAATAGCAGTTCTGCTATTCAAGGAGCATCTATCCGCTTGATAAAACCTGCAATGAAAATTTGTCAGTGAATAAACAACAGCTAGGCAAAATAAGAATTGGTAAATGCCTGCCTAATGTGTAGGCTAAAATGCTGTTAAGTGTTGGGGTTTTGTGGTGCAATTTAGTATGAAGGCTGATGCCAACATTACACTTCTCTAAGAAGCRGAGTAATTAGTACAGGAAATAGGTTTCTTATGTTTTATTTAGCCAAATTCATCTCTGGTTTAACTCCACCGTAGCCTGTATTACATTTGTTCTTATTTCCCAGTGTTCCTCTACACAGTTCTTTATACTGTGACCTTTAATTCACTGTGATTGTCTTTTATTTTAGGTAGGGGCCATAGTTCCTCTCTCAATTTGTTAGTATCAATTATGTTGTAAGCCCGGGTTTCTTGGCTCAAAAAATGAAACCCATCAGATCTGCAACAAGTTTTTACAAAGTGCAAATTGGCAGGTTTACAGATTCCCACAGCTGTACACGGGACGCGGGGAGAAGTGCAGGGCTGCAGCCTCAAAGGCACGGAGAAACAGAACTGTGAGAGGACCGGGTCAAAATGTAAGGAACAGAGAAAAACGATGTTGTTAGAAGCAGTGGAGGAGGGGCTCAACATATGAATTACTCATGTCCTTGAGGGGGAAAAACAAGTCTTAGGAGGATGGCTGAAAGCATTAACTAGCAGTCTGGAGAATGAGAGAAAATGACTGGGCTTGTTGGGATATATAAACAAGCTGGTGATGCTCAGGACCTGCTGCTGACCAACAAAGTAAAGCCAATTATGAAAACAATTACTGAATTCAAATCAGTATCTTCCTCCTCGTCCCAACCAAGCTCTGGAAATAAGGTCCAAGGGCTCCTTGTGAATGACTTTGGCCAAGAGCAGGGGATGTGTGTGCGCAAGTCTGCGCTGGGGTCCCGTGCTGTGATGGCACTGATGGGGCAGGGAGGCAGCTGCCTCCTCCTCCTCCTCCTCCTGCCTCTTGTCTGTTGCAGAGATGAGTTCCTGCACTGGGAACTCTTCTTATAGGGCTGCTTCCACGAGGCAGGCACCCCAACTTCTGTTTCATTTCAGCCAACCCAAAGTTAAGCTGCAAGGAGGAAAAGATGATTGAATAGATTCATAACAACATACATACTGCATCAGCTTTTGGTCTGTAGGGTACTGGTGTAAAGCTGTTATAGTTGTAACTCTCCACCCACGGGTGTTTAGGGAGGTACAAATGCGTGCAGCAGAACACAGGACAAACTGCTGTGGGTACACTTAATTAACAGTGAACATGCACAGTACTAATCATCTCATCCTTGATTGTATGCAAGTATGGCACAGATCATGACAACCTGAACAGTAAGCTGCAGACCTCTACTATATGATTGCATAGAGGATCTTTCCCAGCCGGGGCTAGTTCCATGGCTTTTTGCAGGCAAATCAGTAGAGAACGACAAAACTGCAGAGCAACAGGGGAAAAGGTCTTACCTTAGTGATCTACGGTGTACACAGATTGCAAGATGTAGTGCTAAGAGACCTGAGATGTATTTTTCATTTCACAAGATGTAATTGCTCTAGTTGTGAAATAACGTTTAAGATTTTTTTCTCTTTGTTTTTGCGTAATGCAAGAAAGGGGATCCTGCATCATGGAAAATGTTTTCTGCCCCAAATGAAGATGACTGTTCTAAAATTCTTTAGGATGCATACATGAAGATTTTATTAGTCAAAGAAGTCTTCCAAGATCATCATCATTTATTACAGTTCCTGTGTTTTTCATTCCAATGAGATTTATAATTATAAACTGGTAATTAAAGAGGCTCCACTCTGTAATTCCATAGGAATTCCACTGTGATCTGACATTAATTAACAACCAATTATAAATTATGATATAACTTTTAAAAAACCCACCAGTGTCTGGATGCCTTCTTTCAGTTACAATGAAATGTTAGAAAGAATTTTGCTTTTGTAAGCTGGAGCCTTGTTGCAGATTGATCGGTACTACCGTGCATTACGGATGTGTTTCCATGATGCAACAACTACATGGATGGGCAGGTTCGACCTACTAAGGATTTGAAAGAATTTTTATCCTCATCTTTCTTGTAAGAGGCATCTGTCTTGCAGGATATCAACCTTCTGTCATGTCAACAAGTGTGCACACTTTAACGCTTAGATTTTATCTGACTTGCTATGTAAATTAGACTGATGTGATGCATTGCTTGTCTGCCCGATGCAAGCTTTCTCTGGCTTGAAAGTATATTTTCAAAAATTATAGCCAATCAGTAAAAAGAGAAAAATAGTTACTGGTTCCAGTGAGAATGTCTCTGGGATAGAGAAGACATGATAGCAGGTTAAGGGGATAAACTGTCAAAATTCTGGCATTATTTGGCCATCTGCATTAAAGATCTGATATCTAGTGGAATTTGTATGTCCCCAAAATCTGACAGGTGGAATGCTACTTAGAGATATGTGGGTAATAAAACACCTGGTACATGTGGATAATCAATACTTAACCTCTCTCTTTCCTTTTTTCTCCTTTTCTTTATTTCTTTTACTTTTTTTTTTTTTTTAGAGAGAGAGAGAGAGAGAGAGAGAGCGCGAGCTCAGGTCAGTAATCATCATTAAGCTCTTTGGAAAGATGGGGGAAGTGGGATAATACCGAAATCCATTACTTGCAAAACCATGTAGAGAACAAGAGACATAAAAGGAGATAACAGATTCTTTTTGCATGGATGAAATCATGAGGTAAGTTTTCAAAGCCTTGCCCTGCAGATTAATTTCCACCATCTCCATTAAGCTTAATGAAAATCACGTGTGTGTTTCTGAGTATTTCTTAGCGCGCTCCTCCCTTGCCTCTTTGCAGCTCCTCCCTGGGACCTTCCACAGTTCCTTTGATCAAACCTCCGAGACCTCTCCCGTGAAGTGCAGCTTCTGAGCTGATCAAAGTTAGTACGGGTAATGGAGTGAAGAGAAGTGTCGCTCTTTTAGCCATCTCCACATCCAGCTTTCATTATAAAGTAACACTGGTCTGAGCACGAAGTTGTTCAGGAAGGTAATACTGTGGCGTACTTAGCAGCCAACTTTTATTGGCTTTGGAGTCCTCACTGTTTCTCAGAGTCAGTGTGGTTGCAAGGATGTACAGCATTTATCCTTCTGTTGTAATTTTCTGCCATTTTTACAATAGGTACCGGCACCAATCTGTGGGAGCAGTCCTTTTATTTAAACTCGGACAAATCTGACAGTCTTGACCAAGAGGTAGTCCTGCCTGTTGCTTTCTCCCTCATTAAYGTGAATGTACCTGTTCTCCTATAAAATAGATAAGATTTCAGCTGGGAAATTCCCCTAAAAATCTCATCCTATTATGTTGCATCTAACTTGTTATCAGGGCATCTCTTTGCCAGTTAGCCAGAGATGTGTCACTGACAGCAAGGAACAAAATGCTTCGACGTAGGGAAATGTTATAAACTTGCTAGATCAGATCAGCATCAGCGGTGAATCAGCCTACTCCTATTGGACCGAGAGAGTATACGTGAACTAAACTTGTTGCTTTTACTTGTAACTATCCCTAGAAGTGATTAAGTTTTTAAGATCTGGCTACATGCATTTCAGATATTAATATGTTCTTTTGGTTCTGTGCCTGAATAAGATTTAGAGGAATTTGGAGAGTAGCTGGACGCTAAAGCTTTAGGAGATCCAGCGTCAAAGCAGGGCTCATAGTAACCAACATCCTGTCAGCAAATCCTAATGTTCTATATTTAACCTACTATTAAAATTATGTTCTGTTATTTTTGTCTACCTTCAACTCAAAAGTTTGGTTTCTGTAGGATTGCAGAACAAGGCAAGCTCAGTTAAGGCTATAAAATTTATCTCACTGCTTTCTTTTTAGCTCGCTGTTGATCTGATGGCAGCTGAAAGGGCAAATGAGAAAGGTAGGTATTATGTTTCAAGGGGAGAGTTATAAAAGTCTAAACTGCGTCCAAAGTATATTTTACTCCTAATAATGAGAACTGGATGAACAGCGTTTAAAAAAATATGAACCTGCCCCAACTACATTGGTTCAGAACTAACTGATCTAATGCAGTTTTCCAAAGAATAATTGATATTATATAATCATAACTGGCAGTTTATGTCATGAAAGTGACACTTGACACTTTCCTGCTAACCAGTTTAAC
Source organism: Phoebastria nigripes (assembly GCA_035582835.1). Taxonomy (NCBI): domain Eukaryota; kingdom Metazoa; phylum Chordata; class Aves; order Procellariiformes; family Diomedeidae; genus Phoebastria; species Phoebastria nigripes. The sequence continues at coordinate 729,253 of JAYKAV010000123.1, forward strand.
ATCATCAATTAAAACATCACTTGTGTAATGACATTTTAGTAACCAGTTTAATATCATAAATTATGACATCACCTTCTTTTATGGCATCAGGGTTGAATAAAAGGTTTTCTTTAGAAAAGAGAAAAAGGAACAAAAAGGAGGAAACCTTAACATTGCCCCGCATTTTGTCCTTATAAAAGGTACATATATTCTAGCCCTGTGGTCACTGTCCTCATTAGGGAGGATCTGAGAGCTGAAAAGCTACAAACAAGGGTGAAATAAACAATTGAAAAGAATGTGCTTCGGGTTAGCACAGACAACCTCCCAGTAGACAGTAGTGTCCTTTGCATAACACCAATGGAAATCATCCAGAAATGGAGAAGAAAGTATGGGCATGCTCATGGAACCTGATGAACTCAATTATAGTGCAGTAATATTTACCGAGATGTGGTGTGAAAGTTCAAGATTGCATCATTACCCACCAGTCGGTGTTCTTCTTCTTCATGCTCAGTGGCTTTTAAGTAATCCTTTATATCTTATTCTTCACTGAATGGTCAAATTTGGGTGCTGGAGTCTGGTATTCTACATCTCAGACTCTTGTAGGCACTGGATTTTATGATGACTGCTGGTGATTTGAGTCCTGAGTTGGCAAATGGCTCCATTTGTTTGTATCTATTTAGCCTCATGGAACCAGACAGGAGCCAGACATGAATTGAGGTCAGAGGATTCTCAATTAAACAAAGGTCTGAATGAATGTGTGCCTTTGTAGGATTAACTGCAAGGAGTCAAATAATTTAAGTGTATTGTGTGTTTTCAGAGCTGGCTTTCTAAAGGCACACAGCATCAGCTTCCCTCTCTTCCTACCAAGGTCAGTAAAAGTGTTATCAGTGACCATAGCCACAAGCAGAACAAGTCATAATCAAGCATTTGCAAAATTTTTCCTGCAGTTTTTTGTCTTGAAACTGAATCATTACCATATTAAGTTGTGGTGAACTCCGCTGGAACTCTACCCTGAGATAATGCCCAGTGTGTCTTCTAGCCCTTATGCAGAAGCTTAACCTTGTGCATGCAGAAGGTCCCTGTGAATTCATGTGCTTCTCCCACGGCTTGCCTTCATACCAGGTCTTTGGTTTGCAAAGTGGGGAAAGAATCCTAGATAGGAAGTCAAATTCACATTTTAGAAACTGAACAACTGTTGTATATTGACTGGGACATAAGCATGTCCCTGAGTAATCCAGAATAATTTCCCTTGCTAATTCCCAGACTGTAAATCAAGGATATGACAAAAGGGTGCCACATGCCATCTGGGCAACTGTTCTGTCTTCGATCAAGTGTCAAGTGCTCAAGAGATGCCCAAATACTGGCAAGAAGGTGATAAGTTGGTAAGTATGATAACACTTCTTAAATTACAGACAAAATTTTAAGCAAATCCATGTAAATTGTCAGTGCATATCTTAGTGGTCTCCCGAGGATGCCATGATTTACCTACTCTCTTTTCTCAACATTTTTTCAAAAGTTTTTTTCCCCCATGAATATTTATGTCGATGCCTCATTTGCTGACTGAATTTCCACTCTGCTGGAATTATGCTTCCCCATAGTGCACCCAGGAAAGGTGAGCCGTTAGAGGTGAGAAAAAGAGATTCCATGACCTTTAGGAAATAGCAAGTGGCACTAGATAAAACCTATTCTGTGAGGGGTTTCTTATGGATTGGTTGGACATAATTACCAAAAAATTATTATCTCTCTGAAACAATTAACTTCTGGTAGATCAGAGTCCAAATCTCCAGAAGCTCTGAACTTTTGCAAATTGGCTTTGCCCATTGCCACTCTTAGGCAATGAGTAATTCTTAAAATAGGCATGAGTGATAGATACCACATATTTCTAGTTATGAGTATGGACTTGTTTACAGCTAGCATTTTTTTTAAAGTGAGTTGTAAATGTTAAGGTGCTAGATTCAATGCTTATGAATGTGTTTCCTTGGTGATAAAGCTTTCACTAAGCACGTTATCTATCTGTGCTATCTTATATGCAGACAAGAGATGATTCACACTGTATGTTATAGGTCTTGTGCTTTAAAATTGAATCCTCTATTGACTTATGGCTGAGAAACATAGAAATCAAATCCACAGCTGGTTCTTCTTAAAAGTGAAGTTTTGGCAAAAGCAATGAAGGCTTTAATGCATTACAAAAGTGTGCATTTTTTAAAGTTGTTTCACTTCCTATTTTCTCTCTACAAAACTCCCTGAAGTTAGGAGCGCTCTTGTGTTTCATCTTGCAGTTTCAGCAGAACCTAGCCTTAATTTTGCATGCCCTGCTACTGCCTATTAAATGCAAAGAAGATGTTAGTTTATGAGGGTACACAGATTAAATAAATAAATATATAGAACGAAATCTTTCTGGCACAAAGGAGCAATTTATCTAATGATGAAGCAGTTGTGGTTGGAAATCTCTTCAGTGGAGGAATAGAAATAGCTTTGGAAAAGGTGAGGTGGGACAGAAGGACTGAGCAAAACCTTCCTTGCCCTGACAAATAATGTCACTTACATTAGAGTTAGAAGTGCTGGCTTAGTTGAGATCAATGGGAGTTTTACCATTCTTTCTGTGTAACCTTCCATTGTAAGTAACATAAGGGATAGTTGGCTCGTTGTATGTCTGTGAGTAGTTACCTAGTGCATCTCTGCTTTACTCTGGCCTCCTCTAAAAGGATGCTCTTGCTTTTGATAAGCTCCAGCACTCAGGAGTTTACAGGGGTTATAATACAGAAGAACAGGTAGATGCAAAAGATACAAAGTGAAAGGAGGCCTGCTACCAGTGAGACACTGCTGATCACAAAAAGCCATCATCCCAGCACACATTACACATTAGGGTTTGAGAACTATAAATGGCATAGGGTTATGTGCRTTAATTGCATCATAAAGTAGAGGGGCCCCAAAGGAGGTCTGGTCTCAGCTGTGCTATGACTGGGACAAACAATTAATGAGAGATCTTACAATCTCATTAGGCAGGACAGAAGTAGAGGGTATTAATCTCCCATTCGCTCTGTTTGAGACTTGTGTTTAAATATGCCCATCGTTTACACAAACAATCTATGGAGTAGAGGGGAATGGACCTGGCTTTTCCTCAGTCCTATTCCCAATTTCAGGGACTGGCTTTTCTTTCCTTCCTTTTTCCACCAACATGAGCTCTGCAACCCCCCTTATTATGCAGAAGTCATCAAAGACTTGTTTAGATTTGCTTTTTGTCTCTAATTCCAACTTCTGTTTCGATGGTTTACATTTTTGACAGCTGCAGTGTCATACGGTAAACAGCAAACTGTTCTATTCCCAATGATCTTCTCTTAATTTGTTAAGTAACTCACTGCTATCCTTGCACATACAAAACCATCCTACACATTTTTTGGGAATGTTATTTTGGGGGCTTCAGATACAGTAAAGGTAAATCAAGAACCAGGTCAAGTGGCATTGCATTTCTGAAACGCAGTGGAGAGAGAGACTTTCTGACCCTGCAAGTTTTAAAACCTCTTTTTGGCCATTTAGGAGAAATGAGCCAGATGTTGACCCCCTTTGCTACCCATTTAGCAAGCTGTAGCCCAGGCCATAGCATCTTATTTGGTGGAAAAATGGATTCCCTGGTATGTGGTAATGCCCCCACACAGGTCTGAGCTCTGCTATTGGAACTGGTACAGGCTTTCTGGCATCCCTAGATAAACTCTCATGTCATTTACAAAAGCTGTCAAGGGCTGGCGTTGGCTTTGGAGAAACCTTAGAGATGGAGCATAGGGCTATGACACCATGGGCCAGCCCTATAGAAACCCAGGTGGAGGCTACTAAGGTTAGGAATGGCTTTATGTGCTTTCTCCCTCCTGGGCATGAGTCCTGTAGGACTAATTCGGAGAAATCTACTCATTGCTGGGTGGGCGTGAATGTAATTGTAAGGATCTTCCATGTCAGCCTTGAAGTGGACTAACAGCCTGTAGATGGCTCTGATTAGAGGCCAGAAGAGAGGAAGAAGGTGCAGTGCCTCCTAGAGTCCATATTGCTGCTTTTGGATTTGCTGCCTTTGTTGACTTGGCTTTGGGACAGCTTTTGCTGGAGCTGTTGCCTAGATTCTGATTTTAGCATTGTTTTGTCTTTTCTTGTACTGTTTTGTCCCGGTTTGTCTTTGGAAATGTCCAGAAATGGAAGAGGCACCTCTTTGTCAATAGCACGGGGAGCAGAGAGTTTGTCTACTTCACTCTTGGTTGGCCTTGAAATTCCCCTTAATTAGTACTATCATTAGATTCTCACTCATATCACCCACTCTGTCTATTCTGCTTAAATATACTACCTCCAAACACAATAAATCTGAAAAAATGTGCATGTTATTTTTCTTTCTAAATCATGTCCAAAAAAAATGAACCAGCAGTATAGTTCCTCTATAGTAACTGCTGATTTTGCTGCTGAATTTTTTTCCCCCTTCTTTCCTATTTCCCTTTGTTTTTCTCCACATCTCCAGGATACATAAACTCCCTGTCACACTCACAGCTCTTTCCAGCTATGCAGCTGCCTGTCAAGGAATGCATGGTAAAATTTCTACCACTACCCGTTCCTTACATTCAGACAAGTGTTAGTCCAAGATCCACAAAAGTGATTTGCTTGCCTAGGTTTTACCCATTCCATGAACAAGTTTGCAATTTAATAGGAAAGCAAACAAACTGCCCTCTAACCTAGGAAATTTCTCTAGAACATCTCCCTTGGCAAACTCCTGCATCAGGACGATCAAATATAAGGGAATTTGGAAAAATTTGGTTTCACCTAAACTTTGGCTGGATAACGCATTTCCTAGAGAGCAGTTTCCTTTGTGAAAACTGTCCGAAAATGGAGTGAGATGAAGATTAGTATTTCTCCTATCCCATCCTTGTCCTAAGTGTATTACTGAGTAATACTACTAATAAAAAAGGATAAAAGGACTTCGTAGGTTCCCGAAAGTTGTTCAAGATGGACCCTTGTGAGAGTGAAGGAGGCAGGTCCCATGTCTTTTTACTTTGCCATATTTAAAGAAGTGCAGGAACTAAAGCATACATTATTGTCAATATTTATTGTTGACTTTGTCAATATTGCCATATTTATCCTCAATTACAAAACTGACACATTTTTCAGGTAATAAGTATTTTCATTAGTGTAATTTCTTTCCTGCAAGTTGAAATGTTTTAGGAAAAGTTACAGATCTGACAAACAAAATAATAAAGATAATGTTTGCTTTTCTAGCAGTATGCTTTCATACTCACTGTTGACATTTTTAGTTTTCTGACAATGGAGCTGTTTAGTAAGTCCCTTTAAATTCTTTCCCAGCCAGAGCCAAAGTCATCTCCCAAGCAAATTCCTCCTTACAATCACAGTGTGATACTTCATACCTGGTATATCTGTTTCTCAGCGCCTGATTATGAGCTAGGGATTATGAACTAGTTATATTTAAGACTGTAATTTGTTTTTTAAAGTTCCTCTTTGTCATTCCCCATTTTTTGGTCTCCCTATGAATATCTTTTAAGAGCACCTGAAATCCTGCCAGAGCCCAGAGGACAAAGGCGGGTGCACAGGTGTTGCAAATACCCGGCCATTCCACTAACCCCTGGCTTTGCAGGGAGCATCAGGAACATCAGCTTTGATTTTAAAGTATGCTGTTGCTTTGGCACTGCCGGGGGGGTAAACAAGTGAACGTTATGTCATTTTTTATAAATATCCATTGGACTTGCATGGATTCTCATTAGCTGATGCATCAAGCCTTCACTAACTACAAGATAGATAAGCTAATAGATACATCAGTTAAACCAAGTTGAGCTTAAGTGTCTTAGATAATAAAGCTTTGCATAAATTCTAATTCAAGCAATTTCAGCAAAAAGCATAACAAGTAGCCAATCTGGGATAAAAACRTTTTTATTTCAGTACCTTGGTCTTCATAACATCCTTCATAGATGCTATAACATTATTTTAGTCTTTAGAAAAATATCTAACAACATGATTGTCTCACACCAGGCATAATCCCAGTGGAAATTAAAATTGCGCGCATTTTCTCATCACTCTTTATTTAACAACTGGGAGAGTTTTAATATTTGAAACTCAGCAAGAAAATTGTCTTGAAACACAGAGATTCCTTTGGGGTAATTTCACTTTTGTTTTGTGTGAACTTTAGCTGAGCAATTTTTTTACAGTAATATGGATCTATGGATTGTATGACAGTTAACAGGACTTTCTATATGTGCTTCTCACTTAACATATAAGGAAAAATAGCAAAGAACATTCTAATAAAATCGTTTGAGTCAGCTAGCCTTAGTATAAAGATGCCGTTTCAGGTTTTTTAATAGTTTCTTTTAAACACATATCACTGGGTTTAAAAGTGAACCTGAAAGTCACTGTATTGCTGCATGAAAGGCAATACAATTGTAACACTTCTTCAATTTTCACAACAATAACATCAGACAAAAGAGGATGAAAGAATAAACAGAACTCTGCTGTGAATATTCAATGCCAGGAACAAGTGAAGACAGGAAAAACACTTTAGACTCTAATAACAACTAAAATTACAGCATCTTATCCAGAGCTATGTTTGATGAAAAGAACAAAAGTTGGTTCTAAGAAGAGAAGACAACAGAAAAAAATATACAGAGACCTCTGCTTTGTTTACATGGAGAGTCTTTGAAAAGCTTTTGCACTATTACTTCCCCAGCTCACCCTAGGGTAAGACAGCAGGGTAGGCTGGGCTAGGACAGAAAATAGCATTTTTGCATTGCTGGCAAAAAGTGAGATGCTATCCCTGCTGTAAAGTCAGTAAGAAGGGGGATTTTTTTATAACTCCTAAGTATATACTTGGCCCCAGTGCAAGTCAGTTAGCATTTTTCTTGGTGCTTTTGAGGACACTGATTTATTATTTTTTTTTCTGTAAGTGAGAGGACATCTGGCATGCCCAAGAAATCTAGCATTGATGGGACTTGGTAATGCAGTTTGCTTGACTCAGAGCAGCAGTATCCAGAAACTGATGGCTCATCTACAAAATGAGGTGGTTGTTTCCCTTCAACAACTGAAGAACAAATGCTTGCAATGCAAAATAACATTACAATAGGCTCTTGCAAGCGGCCATAGAAAAGTGACAGTGGATTTAGTAGGGTTGATTGTATCAGCTGATTTCCATTCTTCGAACCTTTTTCTTTTTGCCTGTAATCAACCCTCAGAACATAGGCTCRCTAGGAGGGCACTATGGCTGTCGTGTAGTGGCTTCCTATATTCATTATAGCTTAGATCTCTTCTGCAGACTGAAGATTCAGAGGTCAATAAGCACCTTTCAGAAACACTCCACTTAACACTCAAGAGAATGTGGTTGTTGCACTGCCTTGCATTGGGCATTGTCACTTGTTTGCATGTGTTCAACAGAGTAACACTGACACTCCTGTCATTTTGCTAGCACTCTTGATGTTTCCATCTTCAGCATTTATGAGACAGAGAGAGACCTGCCAGTCCCTATCAGGAATTTGGGGCTCTTCCCTCAAGTGTTTCTAGCAAAGTCAAAACAGCAATGTCCAAGGCCTCTGTTTATGCAGAACTTTACACTGGAGCTAATATTAGTGCCACCACATTCAAACCCATTTTGCTTGTCAGCTGGGATGATTGCACACTGAAATATATGCTCAGATACATATTTCTTTGGATTTCACTCTTATTGTAATATTATAATCCTTTTCTGTGAATCTTAATCATGACATCTTTTTCTCCCATTGAATGTCTCACAGGAATTTTGCTTACTAATTCTTCAACTAACAAAGGAATACCTCAGGCCTCGGAGTTGTTTCAGAAAACAGGCATCAGATCCACCCCTCCGGTGCAGCATCAGCAAGACCAAACAGAAACAGCAAGTGCTTCATGTGCTTTTCTTCACATTAGTCCTGTGCAGAGATACAGGTGAGTATTTACCAGGCCAGAACATTTATCAGCAGACTCCATTTCAATGGCATATTGGGTACCTGTRAGTAAGTCTGTAAGAGAAGAGGGGTCACTGAAGGTGTTTATTCTCAGACAGTTCTGCCAATCACACACAGCATAAGACCTCAGGAATCTTAATAGCATGGTCAAAATGGGCTTCAGATACTTGTGGAGTGTGGGCAGCCGACAGCAACTCGATGTTGAAGGGAGTCCACTGTAACGGTTTTGCAAAAGTCAAGTTTTTCACTATCAGAACTCCTAAAAAGCCAGAAGCCCATTGTTACTTTTTTTCCTCTGCACCTAAGCTGAATATTAGGAATTCAGTGCCCTGGTAGTGGGTGGAAAGACCGTGTTTCTGAAAAAAGAAGGGTATAGGAAAGCTCAAGGTAGGCTCTGACTGTCCTTGCAATCTTTATGCCAAGAACAGGGGCACTGAGGTTGTTGTCAGAGTTACCTGTGTGCAAGCCAAGTGCATCAGGAGGGCCACTTTAGACCAGTTATTGTCAAAGGTGTCTGTCAAATCTCATACTGTTCAGCCCACGCAGTCACATGTGCAAGATGAGCCTTTGGAGCAAAGTTACTACTACCTTCTGTCCAGGCAACAGGATCTTCTAAGCCAGGGGCTGACTTTGCATTCTAAACCTTGGAAATCGAATTTGAATTGGTTGAGGCCAGGATTGTCTTTGTTCTGTTTGTGCAGAGCCTAGCACAGCAAACATTAGCCTATGATCTGGTTCTGATGTGCAGTGGTGTTGTGGAAGGCCAGATATCCATGTCAAAAAATTAACTTTATTTCCTACTGAAAAGCCCTGTCATCGCCTTGTCCGTGCTCGGGCACTGAAAAGATTTTGGTTTGTGTCAGTCATGGGTGACTCTTTGGAGTGTACACAACTCTCACCAGATTATTCACTGAGGCTGCCAGCTATTTCTGTTTGCAGACCGCCTTAGTTACCCTTTTAAATATTGCACCTCTCATTATCACAATCTTTCAACCCTGTCGGAGTCATTGTGATTATTTCCTAGGGTCTGTTTCTCCTGTATAAGCATGACTGATACAAGTATATTAAAGAATTTCCCTTTTATATTCCAGCCTGAATATCAGTATTTGAGGAACAAACAGGTCATCTTACTGACAGAAGTTGTTTGTGCACAGCAGGCGTTTTATTTCTTACTCTCTTTGGTATTTTAACAAGGGCAATCAACTTAATTCCACATTCTCTTGTGAGATTTTGCCTTCTGGGTAAAAAACATCCTTTACCTCCCCTTCTCCCCCTTTTCCCAAACAATCTTATGCTGTGCTGGGAARATGGAATGTATAGGTGATATCCCTTTCAGAAAATATATCCATCATATATCACAAGTATTGTCATTATGATGTATTAATGTAATGCATCATCAGAGAGCTGTCAGGGTGAAGATTTATTACTCTAAAATAAGTTATGGTGAGACACTGGGGAATGGGTTGACAGAATTTTTGTTTATTTTTCTAAATTAAGGACTTTTAAAGTAAGTTTAAAAATCTCTTGCCTTCGTGAAGTAGTAGGGGTGGGAGGGTCACAGAAAAGAGGACTTGAATCAAAAACATCAGAAGGACTCAGGAGGCCTCATAGAATAAGAATGTAATATTTTTTCCCCCAGGTAGTTTCCATGAGGTCTGCAAAGTTTAAGTTTCCAGCTTAGATGAGAGCTACAGTGGGCAGTCAAAGTCATTTTAATCAACCTGAACTGGACTTCATTGTTTCTCCTTTAAAGGAAAACAGAGTCACCAAAGCATGAAGACTTGGGCTAAAAAAGGCAAACCGGCCTAAAAATGGTCTAAAAATAATTGCATTTTAGTACAAAAGGCTATTCCCTTTTCCAGGTGTGTCCAGTGGACTTATCATAAACCTGATACAAATGCACTGAAATCAGTGAGAGCTTTTCAGCAGGTTTGCACAGACTTTGGATCAAGCCCCTTCCCTGCATCATGTGGTGAAGCCATGAAACTTGGCACATTTATAGCATTGTAACATAAAGCCATCTGTGTACAAGTACAAACTTTTCCTTATTGCCAAAGTGCTTAATGTAATTACAATCAGGCTTGCTTCTCTTCTGCTCAGTTCATCCATATGCTGGGATGGATGAAAACTTGCACTGGTAAAGAATCCCGCAGCATCTGAGTTTGCATGCCGCTTACAGCAGCATACATTGCTAACCTTGTAAATCTTATGCACTTTCGCATTTTAAGGAACACACGTAAAGTTACAGACTGTTTTATGGGGAAACTGGTAACAGAAATACGCCAAAAAATTCAGCCTGGTTTCTTTTCTTGCTAACTACACAAGACACCTGACTTAGGAGCCCAGTTGCCCTCGCTTCCCTGTATAGTCAATGAGGAGTCAGAGGTGTCACAGAGTGTGGGTGCCTAAGATGGGAATTGCCTTCAGGAGGTGACTTTTACTCTTTGCTGGCTAGAAAATGAACACAAGGCTTCTATTCACCTTGTTCACTGCCTAAAGGAGGCAGTGTATTAATCCTGAGTGTCGGTTCCCCAGGCTGTCCCTGTCCATAAGCAGCTGCAGAGTAGTTGTTTCATCTTATGATTCACTCTTTATGTTGACTTCAACTATTTCCAAATGCAGTGTTATCCCATGGCATTTATTGTATCCTTGCATTCACTATATCATGGTATTTGCATGCAGTTTCTTTAATGCTGAGTATAATATTGGTCAGTGTAAGTTAAATACCAAGGTTGCTTATAGGTTAATGAATGCACTGTGCTTGCTGCTGACTGACGTAATTACTGATAGGTGGTACACTGAACTTGACCCTACAGCCCATAGATGTGGACTTGACTTTATCAGTGGGGATGGTATATTCGAAAGAAATATTAACATTAAAAAGAAACATATGCAGTGGATGCATTTGCAGGCACAGGGAATAAGTTTTCAGGAAAAAAAATTGCTGAAGGCAAAAGTGGTTATGCCAGAAAAGTCTACAAATTTCTCTTCCTGAAGGAAAATAATGATAAGCTGCTTAGTTTTGGCCAATTTTAGGAAGACAGTTTAATTAATTACCTAAAATGTAGGTGTGAAATGAGTGCCAAAGTTATGCAGCTTACCTCTACCCAAAGTCCTTTATAAACTGCTGCTATCAGTATAGGAAAAACCTTTCCTCCTCCATAAACTTCAGAATGGTTTAATCATGTATAGTGACACAGATACGCTGGCTCAAGCCAAGTTTATTTTGAGATATTATCAGAAATGGGTATATACAGATGCTTATAAAGCACCTGCACTTTGCAGATGCCAAATAACCTGTTTCTGCACATACAGAAAGCTTTACTGGCTCTCCATTAAGTTGTGTAGATACATGCTTATGGTTAAAAATGTACTACTGTCTATGGACACGATGTATCCATCTCAAATGCAGCAGGGATTTACTTTTCTAAACTGAGATGTAAGAAGGGCACAATTTTTTTTAAGCGTTGTAACTAGTCAAAAATTTTCTTAGCATGTACTCATAATCAACTAATCTGCTTAATGGAAGAAGGTGGGCCTGGTCTTCTGTAGTGTCAGGGGGGTGAGCTTGTAGGATCACCTTATGAAGCATGGTAATTGAGGGAAGATTTGTGTTGGGATCTGTAGTCTGCTGACAATAGTTTCTTTCCTAATTTTGTGATGCCAAAAGAAAGGACTTCTGACCCATGCCACAAGTGTTAAGAGGCCAATAAGTCTTTCATTTGAGGTTGTCACACATGCTACAAATCAAAAGTTTAAGTGTGTGTGTTGCATAGAGGTTGGAGTTATAAGGGGTTTGCCCAAACTCCTGTCCCCTCTGTGAGTAGGGTTTCACTCAAATTTAGTATCTGTGGTGGTTGCTGCTCAGATTACCAGTTAACACAATCTTAGGTCAATAAATTTTAAAGGAGGTAAAACATCTTGGAGAGACCATATGAAATCTATCATGGCAAACCACTGATAACTCCACATCTTATTAGCTTCAATTAAGTATTTCCATGGGGAACCGTGGAACTGTTTAAAGTCATGATGACACATACACACACTTTGTTCCATCCAAAGAAATAATCTGTTTTCCAGATTTCCAAATAGCCAAGCTATTTAGTTATTGTTTTTTTCTTTTCCTCCTTTTAAAAGAAATAATTTATAAGAATTTATCTTGGGCTTGCTACAGATTTAAAAGGAGAAAAGAGGTTTCTTCTGTCCGACTTTTAAATTATATGCATGACCAAAGATAAATATGTTTTTTATTTATAACTGTGGATAGATGCCAAACAAAGCCTTTCATATGACGCACCGCTGCTGTAGTAGAGAAGTACTTAAAACAGTTCCAGCCAAGTTAGGCCCCAAGACTTTTCATGCAACTTCATGCAAAATGGTTAAGACCTTTTGGGTTTCTTTTTTTTTCCTTTTCTTTTGAACATCTTCAAAGGTTACAAGTGCAACATGCTTAGAGGATGCCAGGCTTCTTCCTGTCAGGCTGAGATGGTCTGAAAACCACATTGAAACATGGGAAACTGCAGCTACCACAGATTGCAGATGAGGGGGTTTTTTGCAGGCTGTAGATCTCTCCTGTCCTTCCCCGCGTGGTTGGTAACAGTTGGATGAAGGTTATGGATGGAGGCTGGCAAAGCGAAGGATTGGTGTGCTGTTACGAGACTGGGATGAATGGACTTTGACAATACTGCTGAATAGGAATACTTGTGGAGCTAATACAAACAATTTGTAATTGTCAGAGCTGAAAAGTAAAAACATGATTATAAACTGTATATAGGATCAGCTTATGTCAGCTTTAAATGATTTAAAAGTCTAATGTCTGGGGCTGCATCTTACTTGCCTGTAAAACTCCTTAAAGAAGACTTACATAACCATATAAGCATGTCTCTCCCTTCTTGTGTATTTATTGTGAAAAGTAACCCTTTGTCTAGCTGACAGGAGACAGGTTTTTAGGACAGATGTGAAACAAAGCCTTCCAGATAAATCAGAGAATACAGAATTTCTCAGTTTAAATAGAATGAGACAATTGCCTGGTAACAGTAACTCTTTTAGAAACGACTGGTTGTCCTGTTTTTTATGCAAGGAGAGGTTCTGAATAGTTAGGTGCTAATGCACCTTGGTCACCTGGTGGCTTTGTGCTGTGCCAGGCTTGRAAACTATTTCTGCATGGATGTGAAGAAAGCCTGTAAAGGATGCAGACTTCTCCAAGAGAAGGGAAGGAGCATAAGAAAGCGTCCTCTGTTACCTAGAGCCTACCATCATTACGCCTGACCCTAGCTCATTATCCTTTGATATCTGCAGCAGATGATGACCTTTGATGACACTGCACAACCGTATGCAGAGGAGATGCCTTCCTTTTAATTTTGGCTCCTGAATGCCAAACATGGTAGCTTTTTCCCCACTCTGTGTCCAGCCTTCCTTTACTCAAACACATGTACAAAAACTAAAATGCTGCTAAATACTACTAAGCAACACTGTTTAGGTACTAGGTTACGTTTCTAATTTTGCTAGAAGTGCCTCTGTCTTCCCATCACCTAGGAGTCTGGAGTAGGCTGGAAGCAACTAATTTACCATGTAATAAGATAGGTTCCTGTTGACACAAGTCAAGGGCAAAACTATTAAGTCATTAGGGCTAATGTTGTAACATTCTGATACAAAGGCATGGCCTGGGCCTTTCAGATGTACATCTGACCTTTGAGGATTAAGTTTCTTCGCAGCTTATTTTTGGTACTCAAAATCTGTCTTTTTTTCCTTCTGCTTCACATGCATTGATCTTTGGCCCTGTGCTAGGTACAGCTTGCATAGCAGCTTCTGCTCTCCTGATTTGTCCCAGTTTTATCAGAGGAAGTAAGGATAGAAAAGACATCACATTCTTAATCCTGCAATACTAAGACTACCTCACGTATTCCTTTGCTTAGCGCTGCCCATGTCACAGCTTGGCCCGAGGGTAGAAGGGAGCCGGGGAAATAGAGGTGTCTATCAGGATTCTTCCACGAAGTAGAGAAAGTGAGGATTGCTTAAACCAATATRTAATTGGGGTTTTTATATMTATAAAAAAATTTATATATAATATAAATAAATTATGTAATATATATTTTTATATATAATATATAATATATATATTATAATATAAATATGTCTTGCTATGGCCCTGTGATATTTTGGTAAAGTAACTTTTCTCAAATCTAATGGTTTTGCCAATAACCAGATGATTATTTCAACCATTGTATCCTCCAGCACAGCAGCACATCTGCACTTGTTTCACTTCCATTGCGTGGGCAAGGGAAGTGCAATGGGACTCCAAAACTTGTCTTGCTGTCACACTTGATGTCTCTCAGGATTGGTTCACTTAATGTCAACTTCGTGGACTTGTTTAGCTCTGAAATTTTTGGCTTAATGCTTTTCCTTTTATGAGTTACTCTCTGAAATAGAATCATAGAATCATAGAATCATAGAATAGTTTGGGTTGGAAGGGATCTTTAAAGGTCATCTAGTCCAACGCCCCTGCAGTGGGCAGGGACATCTTCAACTAGATCAGGTTGCTCAGAGCCCCGTCCAACCTGACCTTGAATGTTTCCAGGGATGGGGCATCTACCACCTCGCTGGGMAACCTGTGCCAGTGTTTCACCACCCTCAKCGTAAAAAATTCCTTCCTTATATCTAGTCTAAATCTACCCTCTTCTAGTTTAAAGCCGTTCCCCCTTGTCCCGTCGCAACAGGCCCTGCTAAAAAGTTTGCCGCCATCTTTTTTATAAGCCCCCTTTAAGTACTGATAGGCTGCAATAAGGTCTCCCCGAAGCCTTCTCTTCTCCAGGCTGAACAACCCCAACTCTCTCAGCCTTTCTTCATAGGAGAGGTGTTCCATCCCCCTGATCATTTTCGTGGCCCTCCTCTGGTAAGAAATAGGGAGCCAAGAAACGTTCTCACTTGGACCTGTGCTGGGTTGTGCCTCCGTTTACCGTCACCCTGAAGGCTAACTGTTCTCCAGGTGAAATCAGCCTTACCGACAGGTAAGCCTCATGGCCTTCATATGTAACGAACCATTTTTCATTTTCTGGATGCACGAAGAAACCGAATCAAAGGACATGCCAAGCTGTTATGTAAGTCCTGTGTCTGAAACTTTTGACCAAAATGTTTTAGAGCACATAGGCTGAGAACGTACATCAAGGCCTGAGTGACATTGTCTAAGCTACTCACAGTAAGGAAGGCTCATTTTATATGATGCTTTTGTTAGTTATATAGGAATGTATTCAATAATGTGGAGCATTCACCAAAAAAAACCTGAGAATGTTTTAAATTTCATTTGTAAGTTGTTTTTAAGTCTATCTTGCTTATGCATTTAGCTTGCCCTTTTGAACTACTGGAAAGGGTCCTCTCTCTCGAGGAAGAATTAGCAGACCATTCTTTAAGAAGGACATTTGGGAAGCAAGGCGTCCAATGAGCTTATGGCAATAAGCCGTGGAATGCTATATTTCATTAATTTCTGGTTTATTTTATTTTTGCGTTCAGTGTTTTTAAATACGATGGTGATGAGGAAATGCTGTATTTCATGAGTTTCTGTTTTATTTTATTTTATTTTTGCATTCAGCGACTTTAAATACAGCGGTGGTGGGGAAAAGGAAGTTGCAGTAAAAAAGATTTTGCTCTTAAGACTGTACATGCCAAGGTAGGTCTGGAACGGATGCTCATGGCTGAATTAATAAACTCTGACTGTAGAGGTTTCGAACATGAATTCTGACAGACCCTTCACTATGACAATACTAGTGGGAGTCACAATAATATCATCTGCTGCTGAACATCGCTAGTATGTGAGCACTGTTGTGCCAAAGGTTAATATGCCAGTTTTATTTCCTTCTCTCTACAGCTATAATTTAAACGAGTTGCACACATAAGTGATGTTATATGCATAGGGTTTTGCATTAAGTTTGCTATGTCAGATTTGTTTATAAAAATCATATTTTGAACCACTTGCCCAGGGGCTCCGTTCTGGGGAGCTGCAAGCTGATTTCTTTTAAAGAGGCAGTTTTCATTTTCCATGAACTTTCAATAGAGATTTTGGAGCTCTGAAAAGGGAGCTCAGTTTTAAAATTAGCACTTGCCCAGGTTTACAATTAGGTTTAATTACTTAGCAACAGAGAGTTTAATCTAGTTTTACATGTGTGCCACATGACCCTTTCCATACCTTACCAGGATTGGAAGGGCCCCCTGCCTCTCTTGGGGAAAATTGCTTTCCAACATTTTGGAGACCGTTTACAATGTTTTTGTTCCTATGCTGCAATGTTAACATTGCCCATAAACCTAATAGTCACACAGTAGTTAATAAGGGGCAGAAAGTTTTATAGTCTTTTCCGCAGCTGTTAAAATCCTGCTACTGTAATTTAGTCCTAGCCACACAAAACCTATCAGTTGTGAAAAATAAGACACTATATTGGTGTATTCTTGGAAACCAATGGAAGAGAGGACCTCTCTTGAGCATTTAGCTGAATGTAATGAACTTGGGGATTATTTAAATTGCTTGGCTTGTAATATAAACACTCGAGGGCTTGCCAGCAGTGTACCTTCAGGATTTGTGGCTTTTCTAAAAAAAATCATTTTGGATTTTTTTTCAGAATCCATTGCAATTAGTGGCACTATGGCAAAGGATGATTTATCAAATTGCCTTTCAGTTACAGGAAATAGAATCCATTAATGATGTTGCAAACGTATTTTTAGTCAGGTTCGGCAAGAATCGTTTTCTAGCTGTCTTTCTATGTTATGTAAACTAAGAACATTTCCAGGGTACCAGCTGAATCGTCCTTTGTGCCGTTGTAGACCTTCATAACAGTTTTGACCTTCTCCTGCTAGAAGAGATGCTGATATTCATGACCGCACCAGTGGAAATGAGGTACTTCTCAAAGTTAGTAAGATTTCTAGAATCAAACCTGAACTGAAATGGGCTCAAATGTAATTAGGGATTGACTACTAGTACCTGTTGGGTACACACTCACTCCAGTTTCTTTACCACATCAACAGGGAGCAGGAAAGGCTGGAGCTAGGACAGGGTGGTCACTGGAAGGAGTGGCAGACAAGAACAGCTCTGAAAAGGAGCAGTTCACAAACTTCTCTGAAAGAGAATTTTCCATTAATCAGCCTCTGCTAATAGCTAAACAGTTACATTAAAAAAAAATAAAATAAAACTGTAACCAACTTTAATTCAGAATATTTTTCTCAGAAGGTACCTGTTCTATTAGTACATGGAAAACTAGTATAGAGATTATTACACAGTAATGAAGAGTGGTGGGGGAGAGGAATAAGCAAAAGCTTATTTGTTTCAAAATTGGAATACTATGGACACCATGAGCTCTTAAGCGCAATGATACTGCAWGCTGTCTAAAAGGGCAGAGTTCTAATTACTTGCTGCCATAACTGTTCTTCAGTGCTTAAGATGTTGTG
Organism: Phoebastria nigripes; assembly: GCA_035582835.1. Taxonomy (NCBI): domain Eukaryota; kingdom Metazoa; phylum Chordata; class Aves; order Procellariiformes; family Diomedeidae; genus Phoebastria; species Phoebastria nigripes. The sequence goes on from JAYKAV010000123.1 coordinate 746,610, forward strand.
ATTTCCTTTAGATTTCATCTTCCGCCTGTGTCGCCTGGGATTGCAATAATATGTTCTGAGCTTTCTGTAACATTTCTAAAATGCATTTTTCCACAGATTAATAGTGCGTACTTTCCTACTTACATCTTAACATTGTTCTCCCCCACCATCCCTGAGAAGAGGGTTATGGAATATCTTGGATGAGCTTGGCACTACCAACACATTGGGGTTTGCATCCTCTGAAAATTGGGTGCAGTTGATGGAGTAATAACCTGTGGGCTTGGTGTTGGATTTAGTGGGACTTTTGAATGCAGGGAACAGATAGTTTAACAATGATAGAAGTGAAGGGTGTGTTGTGTCTGTGGTGGGCGGATGCTTCAACAAGAAGTGTCCATGAACAGGGATAGAGCTCCACACTTACTCCCCTGTGCACTGTGCCGAAGCGTTACCCAAATACGGCACAATTACAATGCCACCATGCTATAATAGAAGTCTAAAAAGGAAATGGTACTATTCACTCAGCAATTTCTGACCCGTTGCATGATTACACTACTGGATTCATTTTGAAGCACATATATGGGAGTACCCTTGTAATTATCTGTCTAAAAATACAGCACTGCCATTTCTGGGTTGGTTTTTGAAAAGTGGTTGCATAAAACTTTATCAAGATGCTTAATACACTGTGCCGTGCTCTTCTTGGGCTGGATTGTTTCTGGGAAAATGAACTCAGCATCGCAATGGTTGCAATGCCTTCCAGCTCTGGCACGCCCAGTGCTTTGTATGTGATTCCGCACAACGCATTTGAAATTCCCCTGGCCGGCAGGCTTGATGCTGATGGAGTGGGAAGGGGTAGGAAGTAGAAGCAGGTCCCTGTGCCTGCCCCTTCCCACACAGCCTGGCTTCCTTGTTCCTTGGGGCTCTGCATACCTGGTCTGGTGCCAAATATTTTCTGCTTAACCACAGGGGTAAGCCAGAACGTCCTCCTTGTTGTTTTGAACAAGCTGTGGGGAGAGTAGAGGGGGAACTCCTTCCCTGAGATGCTCCTGGACACCCAACAACTATATACAACCCTTCAGTGTAGGTTTGCCCCAAAGGTACAGTCTGCTGCTGTCTGACAGGCTGCTCCTATCAAGAAGTCAAGCATTGCTCTGGAAAACAGACTTGTCTTCATGCGCTAAGTTTGTTCTCCTAAACCTTGATCCCAAAACCACTGAAATCAATAGTGTTCTGAAGTCAATTTCCACTGATTTCCATGGTCTGGAGATTAGATTTCACTGCCTTTTCAGCCCTGGATCTCAACAATTCCTGACCACCTCGCTCTGGCTCTTTTTTTCTCTGCTGCGGGGAAAAAAAGATGGTATTTAACATGATGAGATCTGAATAACTGGGCACTGTGCAAGGAAACTACTGCTCTATTGTTAGCCCCATTTCACAGACAAGGAAGCTGTATCTGAAATGATACCTCCAAATTGCAACAAAGCCGAGAATAGAATCCAAGTTTCATTCCGTAGATATCCTAGTACAAGGAAATATTTCAGCCTCCTTTTCATTTGCAAATATTTGCAAACATCTTGCCTTATCCTTAGTCTCTTGCAAATGCAGCTATGAACTGGAAATGCTTCATGTTCATTTTCCTATTGCGTTACTTTTCTTTCATTTTCTTTTCTTTGTTAGTTGCAGTCATTAACAGTTCGTGAATAAATCAATTATGGGTAAAAATATACTAATAGGTAATTGAGCCTTTTTATTCTCATGCTGATTGAGGTAGAATACTACAGAGAAAATGCACTGATGATTTCAACCCAAAATGCAGTATTTTTTTTCCAAAACTGACCTGAATTACAAACCTCAACACTCATAACTTTGACTAAGAATTAGGATCCTTAAAAAAGAGACTGGGCCCTTCTCAGATTTTCCATTACTGAGGAAGTATCCTTAGTTCAGCAACCAGTCAGGGAAGGCAGTTGGAGAGCTACATTGTAGGTGACACTTTGGAATTGTAGTTTTTCAGTATTTATCAACCGCTGTATTTTCAGCTTGAAGGTACCAGTGTTTTTGTGTCACGTAATAAATTACAGACTGTTTACATGCAATTAGGTATGTGCCTATGGAGGAGAAGACACTGGGAAACAGGATTTTCCAGAGGCAGTAGCTAGTTCAGAGGCCCAGAGCCACTGCAGTAGCTGTTGTCAGGGAGGACTGAGTGGCAGTTCTAATTACCAGTGTCTACACAGTTTTCTTATAGGAAGATACAAGCTGTCACGATCCCTTGCCAATCACATGAGAACTGACCTAGGGAGAACATCAACTAAAGGTGAGTGTACATGTCCAATAAATTCAGTCCCCGCTGCATTAGCTTATTTTTAGGATTGTCCTGAAAAGACATTCAGCCTGTATCATAAAACCTTCAACTGAGCAGAAAATATACAGAATGATGATGACTTTAAATTTGGGTTCATGCCCTCTGGGGCATGAATTCATAGTACTTCGGATATGATTTGATAATGTACTGAACGCTGAAGGAACGCGGAATCTCTAGATGAGTTCATAAAGACAGAGCATTGATGCAGTGTCGGTGCTCTCCTAATCAAAGGAAGCAAAAGAAATTTTATTCTTAATTTTACTGCAGATGTTATTCTTAATTTGCAATGAAACTGTGCTTTCTATATAAGATATTTCTCAGAAATAGAATGTTTAAAGTTAGCGTATAAATTTATGCATGCAACTGATAACGCCGTTTTCTGATTTTTCACCTTCTTCCATTGAATGTATTAGAGACTTGTTCTTGAACATAGTTTAGACAATACATGTGTCACAAGCAATGATGAATCAAAGAAAGAAAGCATCCAGAAAGGGAAGCTAACTAGACAGGTAGGCCCTCATCAGCATCACATTCTGTTCCGTAGCTACAATAACAATAATTGAGTCAAACACATGGATTTTAAGTGCCTCTTAAAGAGGAAAGTTAGGGAGAGACACTGTGGAAAGAAAATTATATACTGAAATGTGGCATCTCAGTTTTGCAGCTGCCAACCTTGTTCTGTCAGTAGCCACAGCTGTTGCCTTTTCTTCTAAACTTAGCAGGGGATGGGTGAAACTAAAGAGAAGCAGTGCAGATGCTTCAGCTGATAAGAAGGTGTGGGTCCAAGTCCCTCTGTGTAATCAAAGGAAACCTTTAATTAGTTTTAACTCTTGAGAGAGAGGTATTTTATTTGTGTGGATGGAAGATGACACCCAGGGAGATGTGTGCCTGCCTCATGTGGATGGATGCACTCTCAGGATGCTCCTCAGCAGCCCTTCTTGCGCTGGTTAGGTTTTTTCTAGTTTTGCTGTTTTGCCACTTATGTTTTGTCCATCTTGGGCAGCAAGCTTCCTCAGTGTCAGCTTTCCCAATGACTGAAGGAGAATATTTGTCCAAAAAAGGAGGAAATCTAGTCTCTGGTTCTGCTGCTGATTGAATATGGTCTTTTAGCATGTGGTCCTCAACGCCGAAGTCAAAGCTGGTGGATTTCAAATCTGGAGTGATGAAAAGTACAGGCTTCTTATAGCAGAACTTGATGTCACTGGTACCAGTTTTCAGTAAGAGTCTTGCAATACTCTCACTGAATTTGTGTGTGGGGTTTTCTTTTTTAAGTGTCAGCTTTGGACGGCATGAGACTAAGTACGAATATTAACTTACTTTTTTTTTTCCCTGCCCTTGGGGTTGCAGAAGAAAACGTGAAGACATGACCCGACATTCAAAACAAAATGCAAAGACCGAAACAAATCATCCACCATTTGTGATTTTCTTTTTCAGTATTTTTTTTTTTAAACACAGCCTTACGCTTAAAAGCCAGTTCTCTGCTTTTTGATGTGCTGGCTTGGGATTTTTGAGTGCTTTGTCTTTCCATGTGACAGTCACCTGCCAGTTACTTAAATGATTTGGGAAGGTGAACAAAATGCAGATGTAGATAATGGCAGACACGTGTCCCCCCTAGTCACATACTCTGAAGTAATCTGGGCCTTGGCGTAAGGGCATGAAGGGTGTTTATGGTGCAAAGRACTTCTGATGTAGCATTGGAGGACTCTGTAAGATCACCAAACCTGGTGTGGTTCTGACCTATAAGAAATAGTCCTGGGGCAGAGTTACTTGCTGAATGTCTTTCAGCTTGAAGGGTTGCAGTTGGATCTTTCCAACGCAGAAGCTGAGAGTGATTTAACGTGAGGTGTGGATAATCAGGAGAGAAGTGGGAATATAACTTAGCTGACAATATAGATATAGCCTGTACTTACCTTATGGGTGAGCTTCACTGGGGGGTAAAATATTCTCACCACCAAGCAGGATAATGCTCATTGATGAATGATGCTGAAGTATCGTATGAGCCACTGACTGCGAAGGAAAGAAGGTCCTAAGGAAACAGAGGAAATGTGGATGTTTGTGTCATATACAGAAAATTCGGCCTGGCCTGCATGCCAGATGATATCCTTCCATCTGGTGAAGCTGAAGATGCTGAGAACAAGGATAGAAGGAAGGAGACCATACCCCAGTTAGATCTAGGCACAATATGTAGTTGAATGAAATAAAATATTTCTTGAAAAATGATTGATGAAGACTAGAGCTCATAACTCCTGGGGTAATTTTGTCACTTTTATCTTCAGGGTGGAGATCACTACATGCCAGGCTGCATTCCTTCATAGCATCTGAATCATTCTTATTGTCTCCACAAGCTGAAAATGAGAAACAGACTGGCAGGAAAGTTAAAATTTTCAAGGTGGAAAGAGCAGGGAATAGCCTGATTATTTTTTTTTTTAAGATTAAAAGTTCCTGTTGCATTTTTGCAGACAATAATACACTGGATTTTATGATTCCTCTATTTAAAACAAGACTAGAGTTTCCTATATTTTGAAGAGAAATAAGAGCACCTGAAAAAAGGACTTACTCCAGTGCCGTCTATATCCAGCCTGGCTTTCTGTGAGCTGCACGGGGAAGAAATATTTCCAAGGCACCAGTGGTTGCCATATCCTGTATGCAAAAAGATTCCATAAATGTCTGAAAACAGATGGAATGCAACTTTGGAGGAATAAATGGATTTTTAATTTTCTGAACATTTTGGATTCCATCTGGTTGAAGTAACTAAGTGACCTAGTAGAATACTTTTACCTTTCTTGTATAATAGATAGAAACACAGCTTGCATTGCTATTGACTGACACATTCCCCATTAATACACAGGTTTTACTCGCTCATACATTTGCTTACTTTTAACTCTTGACTGCATGACAAGGGATACCTGATGCACCTCTTCCTGCGTGTCAGATCTAAATGTTGGCCCTCCCTCAATTCACGATTTGGCCTTGCAGCTAGTGAGGAGGAACTCTAAACCACCTGCCTAAGCCCACCTGACAATAGTGGGAGCCTAAAGAGATAACATACCTTAGACTTATCTCCTTATTTTTTTTGCTGCAAGCATTGGCACATGTCAAAAAGAAAAAAAATACTCTTAATTTTCTGTCCTGTTTAAAGGCAAAGAATAAGGAGTAGTAGAGGCTTTGTTTACAGGTACCAATAAGGTGGATTATTTCTGTTTACTGCTCTTTTTGTTACTGCCATTTAGAATGTTGTTAAACAAATAAGAGTAAATACATGTGTGTTTTTAAACAGGAAATGAGCATTTCTCTATGAATAGGAAATAACAGGCAACTTGAACTCACAAGAAAGAAGTCATAAAGTATACTACTCTATATAAAAAATGGAAGTCCTAGGTTTACAGAAAAGACACCATTTTTGTGCCTGCCTCAGTGAAAGCTAAAAAGCATATCTGTTCACCTTTCTTGAGAGAGAAGGTGGGTCTTTTGAATCACTAATATTAAGCCTGTACTTACTAGTTGTACTATTTATGAAGCCATTCAGAAAGTTCTACTGAGAATAACTATTTCCATGCTAGTAAGTTCATAAGCAATAGTTAGTTGGATATTGACAATGTGTTTGGTATTAGTTTTCATACTTTTTGGCACTTTGGAACATTTCTCAGGGTTCTTGCTATGAATATGGATGAAACATTCCAAAGAATGGGGAATAACAGCCCTTTTTTTTTCTTTTAAGGGACAGTAGCGGGACTGTATTCCACTTCTGGAAGCAAGTATATTTGCGTTTCATTAAAAGCCATTGCATTTTAGAATCACAAATTTCAGTCTAGGACAAAGCCTGAAATCATTGAAAGATTTCACTTTTGCCTGACACATTAATGCTATGTAAAAAGTGTGTTTGCTCAATCCTTAATAGGACAAAATATAGCATTTCCACTACAAATAACTTTTCTATAAATCTCTGGTCACTGTAACCCCGTAATTCAAACTAGGCTTGTTTTTTCTCCCTGAAATTTGTGAAGATGAACTTCTAACGGCTGGCAGGAACACACACTGATGCTGCCAGCAAAACTCTGGACGCAGTGGAGTCATGTTTTGAGCGTCTTTTGCTGGGATCCTGTAACAAGCCTGCCTTGTATGGCATCAAGACAATTGAATTCTCTTTCGCACTATACACTTACATAATTGCATTACTGTGTCTGAAGTCTTTTTGCCCCCATAAATTATTAAAACTGTTGTTACACAAATTTGGACTTGGGAGACATATTTAAACCTCCTTATACCGAATGTAAGTGGCTGAAAGACTCACTGGCTGCAAGCATGGAGGATTTGCTTTTTTGTGATTTTCTGAGAGTTTAGAGTTTTGTAAAAGAGAAGTCTGTATCCTACTAATAGTACTGATCACATGTTCTCTCATTTGTATAATTGAGAAAATTACCAATATAATGAAAACAGCTCCATCTAAATAAGTTCTTTCTCCACAGTTAATAAAATAGTATCTACCCTCAGAGATCTGGAATTTTTCTGCAAATGCTTTTAGTTAAACAAAGCATTTTGTGTACCTACAGTAAATGTGATATTTATTTTTTCATTATTCATGAAACAACTTTAATGTCACTGCTGATTTTCCTGGTAGGATGTTCAGCTCCAGCATACTGGAGCTCATGCTGAGTTGTAGCTGAAGATGTCATTCACAATAAACATGAGCTGCTGTGACAATATGATGGCAGAAGGTGAAGAATCTCTTTTCTTGTGCAAGGGCGTGCATGTGTCTCTCTCTGTGTGTGAGAGGGAGAGAAAGAGCGAGATTTGATTGTGTTTACAAGATTCATTCGCGGCACAGCAGGCAGTAGTCACATTGTAATATTCACCTTAACACAGATAATTTGATTTTCAACCTGGTTATCATGCATTTAGACATAACGATACATGAAAATATATGCTTTAGCAGTGCATTTTAAACAAGGTTGCACACTTTAAGTCGGAATATATTAGAGGTGAGCGTTGATTTTTGCAATTGCAGAAGTCCTGAAAAGCACTGTTCAGCGTTCAGCGTATGTTACAAAATTACTAAGAGGAAAGCGAATTCTAACGGGTAGGTCTCAGGGACTGATAGCATTTCTGGGCTGAACTCAACAGGATGGGCTTCTCCAAATTTGACATCTCTAAAGCTATACAAGTTTTTCCCATTTGAGAGCCTCAGGTACTAAATGGAATTTCTTTTCTGAGTTCCAGGTTGTCTCCTGACTGGAAAATGAAGAGTCAAAAAGTCCCACGGCCTTTCTGCCATTTACACTGAAAGGAAAATGAACTGCCTGGTCATAGGACGAATGTTGTCTTGGGTCACCATCAAGATCCTGACCTGCCTAACTGATGTGACACAGGGAAGGAGGTACGTTGATGCTCGTCGAGAGCAGAGCCTCATTACTGCATCCTGGAGCAGCCTGAGAGATAAGGGGATCTATCAGCAATTTAATTATAGTCGTAACACGCTAGCCTTCATGCAAGACAAAAAGGAATCTGCTGGTTGCAGCGTGAGATTTCAAGCTTGACTTAAATCTAAAGAGTGTGGACATGGTTGGGCATGATTTTGTAAATCACCTACAGCACATTTGCAACAAACAAAAGCAGGCATAATTCTGAAGTCAATAGAGTTGAGCATGTTTATACGAACAGGGCATTTGGCCCAAATCCAGTTGGAATCTTTGCAGTATCACACCTCTGAATCTTCAGAGGTTTTCTTCGAGTCATTAATATTGAGGCTGTATGGTACCCAAGGTAATTATCCATTACTGCTTGAGCCTGGCCCAGGAATTATTCCACAACATGTTGCCTCATTAGTATAATATAATGGAAAAAACCAGAAACAAACTAGAAACTAGGAAAATAAGGGTGCTAAAAGGAGAAGAGTGTGAAGAAAACAAACACAGTGGGGTGAGGTCCTCTGATGGTGTAAATCAGTATCACCTTCCGTGAGGCTCTGCCAGTTTACACCCTGTGATGCTCTGGCCCATGATTATTAGGAAAGTATGTTGTTGATATGCTCTATAATGGCTTCCATTACCAGCCCATGCTAAAAGAAGCAGCTGGTGAAAGTTATGTTTATGTTCCACAGATGGATCGGCAACAGCAGACACATAGCTCTGTGTCTGGTAAACAGGTGTTTGACTTTATATTTGCTAGCTAGCCAGAAGTAGTCAGATTCTTGGTGAGGGGTGTAGGCAAAGGAGATCAATTTAGTTATTGAATTCTTTTTGGTTGCACTTTATCTTCTTTTTAAATGGCGAGTAGTGTCCTGAAACGCATCCTGCCTTTTATCAGAATAGTCTAAGTGACTGGGAAGAAAAACTAGCAGCGGGGCAAAAATCCCAAAACTGATGGGGATATTCAAAGGATGCTGTCTCACCTCCTTCCTTTCTTGCCCATTTTCAGCAGAAGGAAGCACTTTGGCTTCAGACGAAGTGAAAGGTGCCTATAATGGAGTCAAAACTTCCCATGCCAGAGGAGCAACTTCACCAGTTGCTGTGGTGCAGAACAGGACTAACTGAAATTACAGCAGAGTTTAGCTATGCCTTTGCTGGGAGGTGGAAATATAATCCTCTTTTTAATAAGAAATGTTTTGCAAACCAATTCCGACACCTGTAAATTTAATACTTACGGGTGCACAGCCAGTGCAGAAGGAGAACAATTGCTTTTCAGCTTACTCAGAATAAACCATTTATTTTGACTGTGTTTATTAATTTCTGATTGCTCAGAAAACCAAAAAGCAGCTGGGATTTTTTCTGGTCTCTGGATGACAAATACTTCTAGATGGAAGAATGACAACATGTAAATTCCTGGGTGAATGTCATTCAGGCTAAAATTCCTTAAATTCTGAGGGTTTGGGAGCATTTTCATGGATACTCTTCAGTAGGCTGAATACTCATTAATAACTAATATTATGACTCTCTGAATCATAGTGTTCCAGATTCAGCACTTCTAGTTGCAAATCAGATTATTATTTTACTCGTTGACCAGCTCTAGGGAAAGCTCCTTAGCGTGTAATGCAAAGAAGTAGCCTAAGGGAATAGAGCAGGCTGGCATCATTTGCCTAAAACTTTCCCACACTGCTATTGGGTGTTGATCCTTCTGACAGAAGGTTAAAGGCATCCTGCTGAGTCCTTGAAACCAGTTGTCAAGGTAGGCAGAAGTGGTTCTCCAAGACAAGAGATGACCCAGGGAGTGGGAAGAGCAGCTGAGACGGCTGAAGAACTGGGGGTAGGTCTGAAGAGATGTTCACCGTCAGTGTTGTTAACTCGTTATCACGCCTGTTTTATTGAAACCAAACTGCTCAAACGGGCGGCTTTGGAATTGGCGCATTATGTCGGGAAGGTAGCTGTTTAAATGAAGTGTGAGTAGCGCGTGTTTTCGAGCTTCTGTTGTAGATGTAATATATGAAGGAATAGCGAGAGCAGCAGGTGTTGTCGAAATTTATGGAGGAGCAGCAAGCCCAGGCGGCAGCCCCACAGGAAGAGCAGCGACAGTTACCACAGCAGATGGTCTCGAGAATTATGAACGTGGGACCTATCCCCAGCTCCCCCTATAACCCGATCCTTCTTGAGCAGGAGCCAACAAGACGTTGACTCCAGGCCTACATGGACAACTTGAGCAGCGAGACTGGTGGCGGTCAGGGCAACCAGCCACTCTAGATCCATGCCGAACAAGCCTGACCCAAGCTGTGCATGTTGATCTCTGAGCAGTGGTACTGCTGTCGACTAGGAGAGGTACATCTTGAACCAGTTGGGAATCCCAGAATAGAAGTACTGATAAAGGCTCATGGAGGAATTTAACTACCCAGACATCTGTTGAGTAACAAATACAGCTGAACATGCATCATCGCAGAGGTTCCTAAATTATAGTGAAGACAACTTTATGATCCAGAAAGTAGAGACTCCTGAGGAGAAGCCATCCTGGATCTACAGGAGTATATTAATGAAATTTGCAGATGAAACTTTGCAAGTGCATTAAAAATACAGCAGCGCTGTGTTTTAGGATTGACTTTAGCAGAGTATCATATGTGTTTAGAATGGTCTGTCTTCCTCATCCATTTATTAATTTTTACTGTTTCACAAGTAAACGAAAGCTCAAGCCTACCTTCTCCTGTCTTTAAACCTGTTTGCATAATCCATGCATGCCAGACATTTGAGATCTGCGGACTCTTTAACTAATATACTTTGCAAACATCTCTCTTGGACAACACGCAGCTCATGACAGAGACCAAGAGAATTAGAAAAATGGATAGATAATAGCACTATGCCCGTTCCCTTCAAAAATGCAAGTGCATACCTTTGCAGAAAAAAATCATTTGAAACAAATGTTGAAGAGGATGAGGAATCTTAAGAAGCAGAAATATTGAAAAGATAATAATGAACAGCAAATAAAGCATGAGTTTTCAATAAGGCACAATAGCAAAGGAGGCCTATAAAATTTTGGAGTACAAACAAAGAGATATTACATCACAGGGTAAAGTTCAAATAGGGCTTTTTTTTCCCCCCTTGTTGGTTTCAGGAGATATAAAATAGGCTAGCGCACTGAAATGAGCAACAAAAAGGTTACACTAATTATAACGGTGAACTGACAGTAAGACAAGATTTTTTGAAAAAATCTTCTAGAAGTTTTGATTTACAATGACACTTACTGGAAAAAAGAAAACCAAACAAAAAGCCCACAAAACTTGATTTTTATCCTGAAACAAAGGAATCACTGAAATCTTAGGAGAAAAAATTCTCTTAAAATTTCTCACATAAATCAGCTAATCTTTGCCATCCTCAAAGAAAAAGCAGCCCTGAATGAATCCTGCTTCATTCCTCAGATTCAATACAGGGATAATGCCAGGTTTACTCTCTAATGATTCATTTCCTTACATCTGGAGAATGTGTCTTTTAAAAATTTAGGGGAAAAAAAACCCAAGGTTTTTTTTTTTCTCTCTTGCCAAGTTTTAATTTGATGCATTCATTTCTCCATTACCGTTCTGTCCCAAAGTTTATTGTCTCAAACACTACGCAGCAAAATCTTTTTCTCATCTCTTCAGGAAGGTAACGTTTTAATTTACATTTGTAATAGCGAGGTATGATCATCTCGGTGGGATGGTAACCTTAGTAATCTTCCTGCTAAAAACCTGTTCGTTAGCTTTATGATAAAATATGCCTGTTATAAATATTTCCAGAAAAGAACAGAACTTTTCACTTGTCTACATTAATCCTGACATCTGCTATAGGTCACATAGAGAAAGAAATCTACCTCCAAAAGTGATTCCAATTCAGCATTGTATTAAGACTATTATCAAATAATTCCACTCCACCCGATCAAAGGCTTTCTCAGCATCTAATGCTAATAACATTCATGGTCTTGAGCCTTTGCTTTTTTGAAGATTTTAGACTCCCCAAAGCATCACCTAAAAGGTCACTGAGGGGTCAGGGAGTGTTTAGCTCTTTGATGAGAAAGAACCAAGAGCTCCTTTTAATCTTAATATTCAACTTCAGTACACACACACACAAAAGAATAAATAATCTCAGGAAGACTGATCTCAGTCCAGGCACAAGCAACAGCGGAAGACTTTTTTGTCAAAGGTGCAATCTAAGAACTACCTTTGCAAGCAAGGAATTTGGAAGGAGATGAAAAAATGAATGAGAATCCCTCTCTGGTTATTATTTCTGTCTGAATTCCAGTTCGAATTGGACTCGGACAAAGAAGATTGGAGACAAGCATGCTATCAACAAGATAGCGGCATTGATATACAAACCACTGCTAACGAACTCCCTTTACGGGTCCATGGAGCCCTTCTAAAGAAAGCCTACAGACACCCGCCTGAAGGCTCTTCTTGCTTCAGACCGGATGGATTTGCTTGCTGTTCTTGCTCAAAGTTAATTTGTAATCTACAAAACCAGTCTCCTATTAAGAGACAGAAACAAAACCCAAAGGTAAAAAAAGGGCAACAGAACCTCTATCAACCTGAAGCTTCAATTTTTCTGTCTGCTGCACCTGAACTGGCATACGCAGTCACTGAACTGAGTCTCTTCAAGGTTTCAGCACTGCAGTGGAAGCAAAGGACAGTAAGAAAAGTCACTTGTGGGTCCCAATTTCTATGAGAGAAGGTATAAAAGGCTCTGAACTGTCCCTGAGCAAGGTTATTAACTTGAAAAGTACTTAGCTGAAACTCTTTACTGGTGCATTGACTCATGCCCTCCACTTCAGCAAAGCCAGATTACAGTGATTTGCCAACGATTTTGCGGCTGCAAAATGCAGGAAGGTATTTTAATTGCATTTTCCCCTGTGATCAGTTCTGTTGCCATGTTCTGTGGTTGAAGTCTTATTGGAATGCTTTAAATAGAACAAAGACTTGGTCGGCTATTCTGCCCCATTGCCCTTCCTCTTCCCCACCCAAACTGGTCCAGGTTGTTTGGATGGAAGTGCTACTTTTATCTAAAAGGCTTTTCGACTAGAAAGTGACTGCAGATGAACAGTGCCGACAGGAACTCTTCATAATCACTGGCTGGGCTTTTCTCACTCGATGTACATTTCCCGAAGGAAGTACACTGAAAAATTTGTATCAAGTTTTGAAATGGAGTGGTGTGAACTGACTCAGATCCATCAATATTCTGATTTACCCCAGCTGAAGTTCCTGAGCTGCACAGAAAAAACCCTTACATTATATGTGAATCAGCTGTTTAGTAATCAGCGGGATCCAGGTTCTGGTGGTTTTACTTCCACAAAAGGCAGGAAAAAGGTTTTTATCACATTTTGCCTTGTGATCAGCTCTGAAGCCTTACCAGCGGATGAAATTTCAACTGGGTCTTATTTGCATTAATACAAAGATGGTTAAACTATTTGCTCTCTTCTTGCTCTTCACCCATATATACTCACCTTGAGTAGTAAGAGTATCTGTAATTTGCCTCGTTCACCTTAATGGCCCATCTGGTGGAGGTGCAGAGATGATGATCCTCAGGTCCCTGAACAGCTTCGAGAGAGACGTGGCCTCTTCACTTACATCTCCTGAATTTCCTGGTGGAGCAGCTTACCTCTTTCTGTCAGATAAGACCAGCACTTCTGTTACCTGCCTGAGGTCGACACTACTCCTGCAATGTCACAAAGAAGTATTTAATATCAGATACCAGTTCCCATGAAATGTTTGTGTGGAAGCAGGACTTGGATTTATGCTGAGGAGGAGGAGCGGGGGTGGAAGCACAGGCTGATTAGGTCCCCTTGGTTAGATTGGATCTAGTTCCTATCTTGTGCTAATCCACCCCAGATTCCTGGCGGTAAGATCCAAAGCAGCATAAAGCAGATAACAGGAGAAGGCGGGGGGGGCTGGTCAGGGGTGTTTGTAAATAAATCTGGAACCTGGGATCTGCAGCCTGCTTGGTTATGGTTTTGTGAAAACACAATTACAGCATAAAATGAAAGCAGGCTGTGCAATGAAAACAAGAGGAATGCCATCACCCAGGTTGGCTTGTACTGCAAACCACCCTGGTCAATCATCCGAGATGAATGGAGGTATCCGCTGAATAACCTCACTTTGCAACTTTTATGTGAAGGCTTGATAAATGAAGTCAGGGAGAGGTACAAGAAAGTGATTAAAACCAGCCTGCGCAAAAGGCAATGATAACCTCCCTGAGCTTGAAACTTTTTTCCCCCTCTGCCTGAGTTTGTTGGATAATTAACCCTTTCGTCCTTCGGTCTCTGTACACAAACATTTGTATATTCATACAAAGCAGCTGCCTCTTGACAGGCAATTTGTCACTGGTAATAAATTGGACCCAGTGGCAAGGCCAGCCGCTTCCTACGGGGATGCTTACAGCCAGGTACCGTGATCTGGAGTTTCGTAGTGGCCTCGCTGTAACAGAAGACCTTTTCCAAAGTTTAGCTCACTCATTTCTTGCCTCCAGGCTCTCTAAGGTGCCCAGTAGCTCACTTGGGCACCCTCCTGGAAGAACATGCCCCAGGCCACGCTGGCCAAATAGTTTTAGGGGATGCCAGTCTGTTGTTGTAGTGAGCTTGAATGGGATATTATTGTCACTAAAGCAAAAGGCAATTCTGGCATTATTGTCAGGCAGGGGCCAGGATTTCTCTTTGTGGACCTGGAACCATCATCTGTCACCTCTTGCGGTAAAATTAGTTACTGACTTGGAGGATGACTTGAGCATGCAGAAAAGCATTTACCCACATATGGCATAGTCAGAGATCAATAGATTTCCCATTCCTAGGTATAGTCCATTGTGCTCCTAGGTGCTTGCTGGAGTTAAAAAGAAGGGGATAGCAAAGGGGTCTCACAAGCAGACCCTTGCCCAAATGTGGTCAGAGGCAGCTGCTTATAGTTTGGTTGCTTCATTTTTGGTCTGCCCAACCTCATTAGGATACTGAATCAGGCACTTATGGAAAAACAGCTGTTGAGAGTCTGAGTCTGAGATGGGCTCTCAGGTGAAGATCTAGAAGTCAGCATTAACAAAATATACAGAAGCTTTCTTGCATGTCAGAGAAATAAGCTTTTCTAGGGGGAACCCCCCCTTAGATTTAGCCCAAAGAATGGCAGCAGCACCACTGCCTGTATTCAACAAAGCTCTTTAAACCCTTACCGAGAAGCAAAATCTCGGCTGAGAAATGTCAACAGAGCTTTTACGACAGCCTGAAAATTAATTGTCCTCTGAAATGGCAGTCCTCAATTCAGGCTTAATCTCTCTTGCATTACTCAGGTAGCTATTGTGAAGTATCACCCTGCTTGCTGCTCTCGCTGACAGTTTCTATATCCCTTCACCACGCCCACTGGAAGGAAAACAATCACATAAATCCCTCTTGCAGGGCATGCTCAAACTCGTTTCTTATTGTGGGGCAAATTTATGGTCGCATTTACTATGTAATCTTTAAAGGGGACTGGCTGGTGGTTGAAGGTCTAAAATTACAGATGACCTGGGTGTAAGCAAAAGTGGATTTGTTAAAAAAATCTGTATTTAAGGGAGGAGGGAAGGGGGTGAGAGAGGAGAGCTAGATGTTCCCTGCGTAGTTTATGACCTTTCCTAAAAAAAAAAACAACAACCTTTCAAGAAAGGTAGAAAAGCAATTTTCATTCTGCGGCTCTAAATATCTGTTTATCCCACTGCCATGATGTGAGCATGCCCAGTTGGGATGATTTAGCGCTCTGCTGATGACTACCAACGGAAGGACTTCATGTGAAAAGGTAGTCTGCCACGGCTAATGGGCTCTTGTTTCAAAGGGATGCTGTGTGTACATTACTAGTGTATGGAGAAGGTGCAGAAAGGCCTCAGCAGACATTAGGAATGGAGTGTTGTTGATGATGAAAAGGCACTTTGCTGTTGAGGGAATGGTGGGAGAGAAAAGGCGTATCTGTCTTTTTGATTAGAAATGCATGCTTCCTTTCATCATCTGAGCTGAAAAATTGGCTTCTGCTCTTGGTTTATGAAACCATTTTTCTTTTCCCTTCCTTCCCAGGTTTGCAAACTCTTTAATAAATTAGTTACTGTGAGGTGCATGGGTGCAACAATCACCTTAGAGGCTTTTCCCAAATGCATCTTTAATATTTTATAAGTATTTAAATAGATTTATTCAATGTGAACAGCCTGATTTATTAACACTGGCACTCTGGCATGGAAAGGGGGTTCAATACAAATTACGTTGTGTCAGAAATTTTTAGCAGCTAGATCTCAATTTACCAATGGATTCTTGGAAGTCAGGAAATAATAGGACCCACCCCATGTTAATATTTAATCAGGCTTTGGTGCCAGATAGGAGATGCTGTCGAATGAACGAGATGCAACGAGGGGAGCCCTGTATTACATTAAAACATACATCATGTGTGTTCACTTCTTAGATGGGGGGGAGAAGTGGGTCAGTTTTATGGCAAGTGAGAGGGTCAGACCTGCTGCTGAATAAAGATGCTTTGTCAGGCTCTGAGAGGTGACCAGATGAAGTTAAAGGGCGCAGACATGTGCGGGAAACCTGAGTGACCAGGTGTGAAACTTGTTTCCCTTTTGATGTCCTGGGTCCAAGAGATACCTTTCCTTGTGCATGTTCAGAAAGTAATGTATGACAACAGAAACACTGAACCTGACGTGATTGCAGAGCTGCTTTGTAAAGCGCTTTGTAATGATGCAATGAGAAGGGTGCTACCAAACCTAATACTGTCCTACATAACTAGTGTACCAAGGGGCAGGGGAAGGGTGGGTTTACTGGTCCTCTGTAGGTCAGTACTCTATAGGTTACTGTTTTGAATTATCCAAAATTCATTTTCACTCTGAAGTGCCATGTGAGATTATTTTTATTTAGGCTGGTACATTACCCTCATAAAAACAAATTAGTTTTATTTCTGTATGGAAACACCAAACCACTTTCTCAATGCAGATTTTGGGTATAAATTTCAAATGCAAGGAAGCTCAGAAGCAAAGTTTTTCACAGTAGAGTTCCCTCACTTGAATGGAACAGATGAACATAAGGGCACGATTGCAAAATAGCTCTGCACATCAGCAGGGCTTTCCTAAATCACTGCACCCAGTGTGGAGTGATTCAGATGAGTTAGGAGTCTGCCCAAAAATGGCAACATCTCATTTCTGCTGAGTACCACTGACATAGCCTCCCCAATCCACCCAGCAAGGCAGGAGCTAAATAGGTGAATGAAGAGCAAAGAAGAAAGCTTCAGCCAGCCGCAGTGGGACCCATACTGGATAAAGAGGAGAAAAGAGGACATCTCAGATGCCACAGATCTTTTCCTGGAATATTTCAGGATGACCCAGCAATGAAGAAACCCTCCAGTGGTCAAGACTGCCTAACCATAATTGCGTGCTCATGTGCAAGGGTTGAGTTCTTCGGAGGGTGTGAACTAGAGTGGTGTGGTTGAAGTGCCTGGAATAACACTGGTGGGCACTGGCTGAAATTTTGGCCTGTAGCTGAAGTCCTGGTGACAGTGAGCTAGTCTTCTGGTAGGAACTTTATTCATTTCCTTTTCTCACTTAATTATGTTTATTTCTATCCCTTTAAACATGTAGTGTGTTTAGTTTCCCTGTGTGCTTGCTTTATTTAAAGAAAGAAAGAAGAGTTGAACTGCTAGTCCTTTGTAATGTTACTATTAAGAAAATTGGACAATGATCCAGTAAGATGACTGGGTCAAGACAAGAGGCTACTCCACACATCTCGTTCTGCCAAAGTTTGGTTGGAATGGTTTATGGTAAGGTTAGATTACCAGGGAAGAACCCCTTAGTTTGTGCGGTGATAGTTGCCTGTTCCTGCTGATAACAGGATCTCAATTCTTTAAGCTGACTATTTGGAGGGGGAAGATAAATGGAGGAGTGGAGCAGAATGCTATGTGTGATTTCTTTATGCTGTTTATGTTTAAGTTGAATTTGGTTTTGTGGAGTGTATACCTGAGAATGTTTTGATGAGATGGTGGTAGATCCAGAGCAAGGTCAACTCTATCTATGTCACTACTTACAGATCTCCACCTAATCTGCCACAAGGCAGGCTGGCTGCTCAGGGTGAGATTGTTAGTCTCTTCCACGTGGTAATAGTTTTAGCTATTATTAATATATACTTACACAGTTCCTTAAGAGTAAACAGAGATACTGTGACCTACTTCATATAAAAGAGTAACATACAGAGTTGCACCTTTATCAGCTGTGAGAACTATCATAGTTCAGAAAAGAATAAACCTTTTTCCATTCCAGGGAGGGAGTGTGTCACTTGGCACGCAGGATCATATGTCTACAGGATTTGGGGACAACAGGTCCAGATTTCTGCTGAAGTATCAGCCATGCTTTCCTGCCTCTGGGCAGCAGCTATTTAGGAGTTACCTATGCTTTGATGGGTAAGGATGCATGTCTTTCTGCTTTATCCTATTAAGCTGATCTACAGTTTAGTCTATCATTTGCTCCTTATGTGGTGCAAAAAAATGCATGCCACAAAGTTAACTTCTAAATTCACTGATTTGCTTTTTTAAACCACTGCAATTTTTAGCATCTAATCTCAACGTTCTTAGTAACGGCATATTAAGTCTTCACTGTGGCACATTATGTCCAAGCAAGGTGATCTCTTTGGTAGGCATTTTGATAGAGTCACAAGCAAAGAAGATTCTATTACTTTTATCTCAGGAAAAGAATACCATCATCTACTCCAAACTCAAATACGTATGAATAGATTTTCCCTAAAGTTTTTTCAAGTTGGGGCTGGATGGGAAAGAAGTAGAGGAGAGAATATCAGAGGGAATAGGGCAAGTTTCACAATTCAAATACATGAAGCTTAACTATACTGGTATTAGGAAAAATATTAGGAAAACTATTGTTACAAAAACATTGTAGAAAGTTAAAGAAAGTGGTATAGGTTTTTCAGCTAAGTCTCCCTGTTCAAAAGTTCATCTGGACTAATGAAGAATATGACCAGCTAGAAATATGCCTGAAGGCACCAAAATTTCAGCCCTCTTCTTCCCAAAGGAGACAGCAATTGAAACAGAGGAACAGCTTCTGCAGTCTTCCACTGATCAGGGGCTTTCTTGGAGAAATGGTCTCACTCTGGTCTTTAGGACAGTTACAAGGTACTACTTTCTGCACGAGTGAGGCCAAAGTGGTTATCTCGGAAATCTGAATGTGATTTTAATTATAGCTTTTATTATTGGAACAGCTGTAACCAAGATTGTAACAGTCAATTATATATGGAGCTTTATTGGCAAAGGGTGTTTAATATTAAACAATCATTGCTAACCGTGAACATACCTGATATAATAATGAACTTTATTTGAAAGATCAGCATGAGATAAAGGAGTTAAATTTAGCTGTACAGTCTGTAACAATAACACAAGGGGATATCGTGAATTCATTTTATTTGGAAACAGAAAACTCTGAATGTTGTTAGATTATCTTTTTGAGAGCATAAAGTAAATGTTTGGTAACCAGAGATTTGTATTGCTAGAGAGAATCACTTTCACTAAAGCTACAGTAACTGAATGTTTAAATGTGCAGGGCTGAACTGTCAAAGCACATAACAACATCTTTAAATAAAATGGAAGCGGCTAGAGCTGCCTTTATCAGTGTCCTCCTCTGACAACTGCTTAAGGTTCAATTCTGTTCCCATTGAAGTCAGTGGAGAATCTCCTGGTAACCTGAAATGATTCATGGCATGGACCTTACCAGGGAAAAAAGGAGAAGTCTCAAAGCACCGAGAAAGGTGTGCTGCTGTCCCACAGCACGTGAGTTAGTTATACCCATGCAGAGCAATATTGCCAACCCACAGTATTCATAATTATGGCGCGAGCCCCTTGCAAAAGCCGCGTCGAAGACAAAAGCCTTGCGTCCCCCCCCAGGAGATTTTTTTTTGGTCTTCCAGTTCTAAGTCACTGGACATCTTTGGCAGGTTTTCAGCTTAACTAAAGGCTCAGAAAACCTCTTACGCTGTTTTTAGTTTATTTTAATTACAGCTGACAATCTCTGATAACCAATGGTAGGCTCAAATCAGAAAGGCTCATGTGGTAAAATCTGCCCTAACCCCACAGCTATGAAGCACTGAGAAAGTAAGAGCTGGCTGGGCCATATTCCTGGTACAGCAGGGTTTGTTTGGTGTTTTTTTTGTTTTGTTCTAACTTTATATTTGTGTCGATGGCTATGTGGGCTGTTTGGCCTAAAGCGTGAGTCCCGGTGCAAGCGAGGAGGCAGGATGTAAAGCGGCTGTGGGATGCAGGGACAAGGCAGGCTGCCCTGGGCATGACCAGGACCCGTGCGGTGGGTTTTACCCGCACCCATCTTCCAGACTGTATTTCCACAGTGGCAGGAGGACAAGCCACGTCTCCTCTTTTCAGTCTCATTTTTTCAATTCTCAGAGGCTAAACTAGGAGCCAGCATTTTGAATTCATATTTGGGCTTGGGTCTTTCTCTTCAGTCCCACTCTCCTTCTGATTTCCACTGTTTGGACCCGGTGGACCAATATTCTGCAAACAAACGGCGTCTTTATCAACATGTAAACTGAAATACTACAACCAGAGCTCCCTCCTGCTTCTCGGTTTCCAAAATGCAGCTCAAATTCTCCATTGGGTAACCTGAACTTCTCTGTAATCTACGTATCAGTGTGTATGGATGTAATGGACATGTCAGTGCTGTGTACGCTAACACTTTTAAGTCATATAATGGGCCTGTTCGCTAGAAGAATAAACACAGCATGCAATTTAACTGCAAACTGGGGGGATACAGAGGAGAATGTTCGCTGAAAGGTTGTCTACAATGTAAAAGCAGTTGTTTTCCTTTTGCAGATTTTGGGGGTGATCTGCAGCAGTGGTATTCTCCTTAATTTTGAGAATTGATTGTCTAATCGTGTCATTTGAATGGTGGGGGGAGAAGAAAGGAAATGGAGAGAATTTCTTCTGGCAAGCACTTTTCAGCTCTTAAGAGGCTTTTGTGTCGCCTGTGCAAGCCTACAATTGGATATTGCAGAATACAGTACTTCTATGCAGAGAAAAGGATTAAGAAAAAAACCCAAAGGTGTGAAATATAACAAAAGGCAATATTTCGAATTGCACTGTTAGGAGACACAGCTGAAGTCAATGGGAGTTTGATCCCTGAAAGCACAGCAGGACCGCGCCATATATAGGAAAGCACAATCTGTCAAAATTAAGTGTGTAGTTTATGGTATGCTTTTTGTTTGAAATAACATATTACCTCCTATTTATAGTAAAGCAGACTAAACAGTTCTATATGTCTGCATTTAAGATTTTCAGACAGAGAGTAAGGATACCTTTTACCTGGAAATTGTAGAGTCAGAGCTCAAAATTGTTAGCAGCGATATAAATGAATACCTGTGATTTTACGGGCATATAAATCTCAAGCTTCTGCTTACATAGCCCCGCTCTGTCTGCAGTATTGGCTGAATCTGAAGATCACTGCTGGAGGACTACTAGGAAACAAATGAACTTGCAATGCATAGTATCTTAAAGGAAACTATAAATGGGATAGGTCAAGGACTAGGCATGTAAGCGACAGGAAAAAATCTTCCTTTTAGTTTATACAACTCCTGCTTCCATGTCTGTGCAGATTCCTAATAAGGAATAGTAACTTTTCGAGGCACTAGGCCTGTACATATTTCCTGACCTTATAATTCTCACAGTTCTAGACATTCCAAGGTAGGGGGTCGTTCAGACAGAGTTGTAATTTCTTGTGCATATTTATTTCCAAAGTATCTTTTGCATAGTTTCCCAGTGAAATCATGTGCTGGAGCTGGGGAATGCTAAATAGGTTATTTTTCAAGCTTGCATATAAAGGGCCTGTCAAAGTGGACTGTTTTGGACTTATCAAGTAAAAGTGCCGGAGCCAAACCATGATGTTTGTAGCTTGTCCTTCCCAGCCCCATTACGAGCTGGGCTCCCAACCTTCCAATGGGAGGTGACGTAAAAAGGTTAAGGAGCYCTGGTTTTGTTATCGGTGAGGATTTTAATGATGATAAAAGTCTTGAAAGCGTACATTGGCTCAAGAGGAGTGTGACCTGAGCCTTCCCCCAAAAACTACATTTTGTTAACCCTTTGGCGTTAGATTCGTGCTCCTTTTCCTTCCTATTCTGTAAATAAACACATGACAAATTTTAGGGGGAAAAAGGTTGTAGAAGCCCAGCCTCTCTGTAAATAACCTTAACTGGTTGTGAAAGCACATTTTGAATTCATTTTCCCAGTCCTTCAAGACACATACTTTTTTTTGAAGCAATTACATTTATCTGATCAAAGAATTAAAATACATCAGGGACCAGCCAAGACATCATGGATTTCGAATATTCATTTCTCAAAATCCATCAGCCAAGCAGCAGCTAGAAGTTATCTACTGTCTGAAAGAGGTTTACGCAAAGTATTTGTCTGGCCATTTTCAAAACCAAAAAAATCTCTGCTAAAAATCCTGCAGATAATGTATTCATCAAGGAGAAGCTAAACTTGAGAGGAAAGAGTTTGCCCTTAATGCTGTGTATGCCTGCTCAAAGCAGTAGTAAGGAAAGTTAGTCAGACCTCAGCTTTTATCAAGATGTGTCTAACTAATGTAAATTGAAATGTGGGCACTTTCTTTCTGAACTCCAAAAGCATGTAATGCATTTGGGACTGAGGTTTTCAAGCTCTCGTTGAAAAGTAAGTGTAGACTTTCTGCTTGCAAAAATTCCTGTGAAAAAATCTAGTCTTTTTCTAAGCATTTGAAAAGAATGGCAAGGGGAAGATCCCGTGGAAATTGGGAGTGTTTTCACAGATTGCTGGTGACAGTAAGTATCATTTTATAAAACACCAGTTAGGCTGCATATGACATATGGAGACAATTTCTGCCTCAGCTATATTTACCTTTCCCTTTGATCTAATGGGAACAGCTCATGTATATTGAGGCAGAGCTTGGCCTACAGTATCCTGTTTGGTTTGCGTATTGGAAGAAGTTTGGAATAGCTAAGTTGACACGTGCTGTTGTAACTAAGAGGGCAAGATGGTGCAATGAGCCTGATTTAGTCATATGGAGGGACAGTTACGAGGTGATATGAGTGAAATGCATGGAGTGCTGCCTTTTTCCTTTATCATTAGAGAATCATTGAAATGTAAGACTGGATGGAAACTCCATAGGCCATGTATTCTGTTCTCCTGCTTGAAGGCAGGATCAATTATACAGCCATCCCTGGCAGCCATTTAAGTAAAATATTACTGGAATGAAGAGATATTCTTTATATTGAGAAGGGGGAATACTACCAGCACAGTTAGTTACTTACCTTCTGGAAAAAAAGAAGAAGAAAAAAAAACACAAAAGAGAGATTATTCCAGCTCTCTAAGAGTTATCATTCAAATTAGTTTGATGATTTGCTTGGGATCATTGGAGAAGCCTGACTAGAAGATATAAGTGGAACATAAGACAGGATATATGGAAGTGAAAAATAAGGAGGTATGATCATAGAAAGGCAAGGGAACAGGTTGAACAGGCTTCCAGTTGAGGTGGTGAACTCCAAAGGCAATAGTATATTTAGGCAACAACTGAATGAGCATGTGGAATTCAAAAATACAAAGAGCTGTGGGTTGTATTTTTGAGCTTTGAATTACCTGGTGACTCTTTCAAAGGTTAGAAGTGAGATTTTTTTACAGCTTGCCCCCCTTAATTAGTAGCGGAGGTTTGTGTGTGTATGTGTGTTTGCTTACACAGCACTGGTTTTATTTCTCCTGAATAAAAAGGCATGATAATTTTAAGATTCTTTCAAAAAATAAGTTTTAAAGTTTCTTAAATGCAGGAGAGAGAGAAGAACAAACAGCATTGCACGTCAGATCATGTGGATCCTGCTTGCCTCTGCTGTAGTTGTATCATTGTAAGGCTCCCTGCCCGATTGTTGCAAGTTGTTTTTCTAAAGCCAGACCATTTCATTTGACTTTTGTCAGAGCTGCAGTTTTCTCTGCTCTACTTTTAAGTGTAAACACTACAATTATTTGCAGAGTGTTATTGGTCATTTATTTTATCAATCTAATATTCTTATATTATGCATCTTAATACCACTATTAACTGTTTTGGGTCATTTCTTATTTGTATACCAGAAAACTGCTTCCAGTGTTATTACTTATTGGTCATAATCAATTAGGGAAGTTTTTAGACTATGGCAGTCTTATATAAATACACTGGCAAAGTTCACCTCCTATGATTTCTGACAATTAAATTGTTCTGTCACTTTRGGACCTTCATTAATCTCAACTTGTCATCCTTGTTTATGCAGGTTATAATGGCCTGTGTGTGTAAGTGAAATGAGATGCTAAAAGCCCTTGGCTGTTTAACTCTTTGATGAAAGTCAAGCAGGAATATGTTGTTGAAGGGAAAAGTTGATTTTTTTTCATCCCCAAAATAGCACCATGGAAATTATTGCACTGTTTAATGACTAGCTATGAAATAAGCCAAGGAAAAGTTTTACAGAGGGGTGAAGAAAACCAAGTTGACAGTACTGTTATCACAGTCCTTTGTGTGGCTGCATGGGTGCACATAGAAATAAAGATGTGGCAATGTAGATTACTTTCTCTTCCAGGAAAGTGGTATGAAGACATCATGTTCCAGCAGAGGAAGCTAACGGCCGGAGATTTTTAGATAACATTGCAGGATCAGTGTAACTCAGGTGAAGGACATGGCTAAAGTCTCTTGAAACTTTGAGGTGTGAGTGTTATTAGTAGGCCCTTCGGTTTGGGTAATTCTGGCAGACTGATTACTTGGGACCACTGCAGGCACACTTCTGAGGACTTTGGGAAGTGAAAGTCCCTTTACAGAATCGAATTTAATATTTAAGTTCCTGGGGGAGTTTATAGTTTTCTTCTTAAACTATCTTCTAGAATTTGAAGACCTGCTTTCTGATGTCTCCAAATGCAGATGGTGGTTTCTTGTCTTCTGCCCTTTTCTGCATCTTTTAAGAAGGTCTTAAAAGGCTTTTTAGAGTGGTCACTCTACAGCACCAGCACCGTTACTTGCATCAGCCTCAGACAGAACTCCTCACTGATCCTTCCTCCTGGAGTGGCCTCTCACTTTACAGCCCTCTGAACTATCATCAGATCCTCACCTGGCACCGTGCACCAAAGCTGCAGGTACCTTTTATTCCATGCAGTTCATCAAACCTAGTGTTTCCTCTTGGGCAARTGCCTCCTGAAATTGAAACCCAGCCTAACAGATCTTTATTCTCATTTGCAGCTGGAAATGAGGGGCCAGGTCAAAGCAAGCAGTGCACTGTCCCATGCTGGCAAAGCTGGAGATGGAGCGCAGGTCTCCTGACCTGCTCAGAGCTTCCATCCATAC
Organism: Phoebastria nigripes; assembly: GCA_035582835.1. Lineage (NCBI taxonomy): Eukaryota > Metazoa > Chordata > Aves > Procellariiformes > Diomedeidae > Phoebastria > Phoebastria nigripes. The sequence goes on from JAYKAV010000123.1 coordinate 771,717, forward strand.
GCAGCCGGCCAAGGTTAAAAAATAGGAATAGCCTTAGAGTTATCCATCTCAAATCTAAAAGGAGTGTAATGATATGCTATTCTCTGCACCCTGAGAAACATATGAGTGACATCCTCTCTCTGAGCACTAATTACCATAATTCTTAGACCAGAGAGAGATCCAGAACACTGCACAAATTATCACCCAATATCTTTAATAAATGTGGATGGTAAGTTACTTGCAAAGGTGCTGGTTAATAATCTGGAACACATATTCCCAGACCTAATTCATTTCAGTCAGGTGGGATTTATTAGGAATTGGACTGTCATGCAGTAGTGTGAGGCAGCTCTTCAGTACAGTAAGTTCACACAGAAGCAAAGGAGAAAGCTGGTGCGTCTCATGGTAATATAAATGACTTAGACCATACCGAGACAGACTATTTCTGATTTTTCTAAACGTTCAGCTATGGACAACTCTTTGACACTGTACAGTAAAAGCCAGTGGCACCCCTCAATCTATTGTAAAACATGCCGATGCCAGTGGGTTAATGGCTAGGCTTCCCAAGTTACAAAAAGGAGAAATGGCAGAGCTGCTCTCCCATTTCTACTTGATCCAGAGTTCACCTCATAACTGCATTTCTTTTTTTCTTTTATGAGATTAATTTATAAAGAAAACCAAATCCCATGTGCCTCAGGGATGCCCATTTTGGATGTGGCTGCCTTTCTTTCTTGCCTAGAGAGGAAACAAAGTGATGGGCTCCCACCAAAGATGCCTCAGTGTGTGTGCCTAAAGTTCAGTAGGATAAATGCAAGTCTTGGAGGCAAACTGCCAGATGTTATTTGTCGAAGCTGCCTCTAGGCTGCTCTGAAGCGTACCAACACATGCGTCAGGGCAGAATGAGAGTCAGGGCAACTTTCCAATTTTTCTTGCTCCCAGAGGCTCTTCAGGGGAAGCTGAGTTTAGGAATAGAGAAACAAAGACCATGAAAATGGGAGATCAGTGTATTTTAGGTTCTAATGCTGAGGCAACTATAAAGCATCATATATGTAATTTCACCTTAAATTTTGAACACAAAACAATATACATGTCTTTCTAGATACTTCAGCGTGTGGTGAGGTGCGTAAATCAGATGCAAATGCTAGTGCTTGCTCCTGAAGATGTGGGGACAGCATTACTACTTCTGCTTTGACAATGCCAGCTGATCATATACTTTGGGAATGAGGTAAAGCTTTAACAGGCCTTTTGAAATAGACTTTTAAAAAGCCACACTGGATTTTACTCAAGATCATGCTAAGAAAATCTTGCTTTTAGCCAGTTCATTTCCACCCCCTGCCTTCGTACATACATATAAAATAAACAGACCGAAACATTTGTAGTATTGCTTGCAAAATAAGTGATTCATCCTACAAAAGAGAAAAACGCTTGCCCAAATAAACATAACATAGTGGTGAAGCACTGTTCTTGAAGTAACAACCCCACAAAGATGCTATTGCTTATATTCTTCTTACATTATCATCTTTCCATGAACAGGCAGTTTACTTAGACTGATATCTATGGGGAAAGTCTATTTTTAGCATGTGTTTGTACATTGACCACTATAGCCAGATGCTGATGTCTTAATACTTGCCTATCGAAAGTGAAAAGACAGGACTGAATGTAGTTTAAGAAGGGAACTCTCAAAAAAGTTTACTATACAATGCAAAGGGTGGATATTTAGTTCTTCACCTCCATTTCCTTGCAATAAGATATAGCATTAAAGAAATGACATTGATGTGTTTGTTATCCTACCTGATAGATAGTTTTCCATTTTTTTCTACCCTCTGTTGCAGCTTTACCTTAGTGACATTCTCCATCTTAATGTTTGCATCAGACACTTTTGGTACTATGTAAATTACATTTAGTAGATAATTTGCACAGCCGCTAGGTTGCATAAATAAATTCTCATCAGTTTTGCATGTGAACCCTGAAATGAGTACACCTGTACTAGCTCAAGACCTGTAAACCGATTAATTGCACCAGGACCACTTAGCTCGGGTGGGATTCTGCACTGAGCTCTTCCACTTCCGGGATCTGGTCTCTCGTGTCTGCATGATACTGTGTCACATAGATGTATATGGGGATATATCAGAAAACAATTACCACCCCTCCAAAAGTGGTCGCAGAGAGTGGAGCGCAGCGGTGGTGCTCTCGGGAAGTGAAGTGGGGTCAGCTGAAGATGGACAGTTGAGACTTTCACTCAATTCACAGTTCCTTATGAGACTCGGAAATTCACTTCACGAGATTATTTTTAAAACCTTGTTGAACGCAGTGTTCAAAATTGTCTTTGTGCGAACAATGGCTTTGATGAAAAATGGAAATTTTCATGTTTAGTTTCCTAAGAAGCAGTTTTCCAATTTTCATTCAGCACTTTTGAGTGAAAATTCCCATGTTTTTAATGAATTTCTGAGACATTTTGAAGATTAACTTGGAGAAAAGAAGGATAAAATGTAGCTTACAAGTCATTTATTTCTCGATTACAGCCATCTAATATCCTCAGTGTGTATAAATCAGTTCAATTTAGCAATACCAATTAAACAAAATGTGGCTTTAAAATCTCACAGTATATTTAAAGGAAATGAAATATTTAAATTTTTTAAATGAGCAATCTCACATAATTAATTAGTTCTAAGTTTTCCATAATCACTGAAGTACAGGGACATACAGACGCTAGCTAATATGGACATAAAAATGTGTTTGTGTGTACGCACATCTACGTATACGCAACACACACTTTTGTATCCCCACATGCGAAAACACACACGCACGTATATATATATACACACATGCATAAAATCACTGATGAAACTACTGGTGGCTACCTCTCCAGGCAAATAAGGCTCATAAATTGACACATTTTGCTTAATCTGTATGTAAAGCATGTTACACATCACTGTTATAATGCAGACATCTTAACTTTAAATGAGACGAAAACAAACATAAAATTAGCACTTTAGGGAACCCCCTGCCACTCAATTTGTGTTGGGTTTAACACCTTCTTATTTTATATATCCTTCTACATAAACAGTTTTATATCAGCCCTTGATATGGTGCCTTCAAAGAATTAAATGTTGAGCTGTTTAAAAGCACTAATTAGCAGCTTTAATACAAAGGGGAGCATAGTTATTAGTAAAATCTTGTAAACCTAGAATACCCTTCGGGCCCAGTCATTTGTGTGTGAAATAACTCAATAAAAATATTATATTGTTAATCACAAAAACCTTCAAGGGAAATGCTAAATCTGGGAAGAAATATAAACTGTACCTTTCCAAACAAAGGAGGAAAAGTGACCGTCCACATTAAAGCAAAGCCGTAAAATCCCAAGAAGAATATCTTCATTGATAAAATGCAGCTTGTTTCGTAGTAAGGGTTTTTGCAATCTGTAACCTTATRCACATACAACAACAAACATACATTAATGGTATTTAGTTTGAACACAGCTAGCAACATATTTATTAAATTAGCACTTCATTCCTTTCAAAAATGTGCAACAATGGCAAGGCTTTTTCAAAAGGTAGCTTTTGGTAGTGGTATGATAATATTTAAATCTATATAGTTATTTTTGTACAATGCAAATTATATACATATATATATATATGTAGCATTAGAGATGTTTGTAAAGGCATTGGGATCAATCTCACCTTGTACACTTGTACACCTATGTACACTTGATTTTGTTTGGTAAATTTAAATTTATGCTTGACAGTGCTGAGTTCTACTTCTTTCAGTACATCACACATGTTTTATGTTAATAGTTAATATTTATGATGCAGGTAAATAATTATATTCTTAAACGTTTAAAAATTACACTAATTCCAACATTATTAAGGAGGTAGTGTTTCTAATTTATCCAATGTGGTATAGCTGAGTGGCACTAGATACCGGAAGAAACATGCATAAGTATGGAGAAAATCTTTTGACTGACAACTAATGCTTAAAAAATAAAATACTAAGAATCTCAGAATTTACAGATGCTGAAGAAAGACGTAAGGCACTGCTTTTATAGTTTGTGAGTGATTTCATGAGATAGAGCTGAAGACTTTCACCTTAAAAAACTAACTTTCTGCTAGTGTTTCAGTGAAAGGTGTTTGAACAGTACTTTTAATTTTAAATTTCAGGGGAAAAATTCTGAAGTATTTCCCTTCTGAAATTATTATTATTATTATTATATAAGTTTTATGTACCATTGTGCAGAATCATTATTTTCATCTGGTATCATCCTTCTCCTCACCTTCCCTGGGAAAAAGATTGGGGGAAAAAAAAGCTGGGCATGCATATTTTCACCAGTGTAATCGTAATGATCATTTGCTGGTCTTAGTGCTAGCGGATTTTTTTTTTTTTTTTTTTTTTTTTTTAAAGGAAAAGTAAATCAGGATAGTTTCTAATATTTGAGGACAATTTGAAGTAGAAATTTCTCCATAATGAGCAGTATCTATCCTTTCCAGCTACGGGCTAGTATGAGAAACAGATTTATCCAAGGCCCCAGTATATTTGCTGTGAATATATTTTTAATGTATTTCTCTAACATGAAAGAGCTGGCCAGAGCTTAAACACTTTTTTTTGTGTGTCATGCTTTGCTTTTTACGGTGTTTTATGTTACAACCTAATTAGTATCTTACAGTGCCCTTACATGTACTTAGGGTGTAGGGTTTCACTAAATACACTGAACGTTTTATTTTGGGGGACCTCCGTGACACACTCTAAGCAGTTTTAAGCAGGCTAAGAATATGTTTCCAGTCAATCAAGCCTCTAGAGATAGGTTATCCACCTCTGGCTAATGCACTGCTATAAAACCTTCACCGTTTCTGACTGCGCGATGCAGTCTGTTATTAAACCCCTAACCGTGCACGGCCGCAGGATTCAGAAGCGGGGAGGGAGACAATTATTTCCAGTACTTCATAAAGCCTACTTTAACAAATTATATGAAGATTAACTAATAGCAGCCTCAGCGTTGGATGGCTGGCCAAATTAGGTATGACTTATCAGACCGGTGCTTCGTCGGCTGCTCTTTCGAGCCTGCCTTCGCAGAGGAGGTCTTTGCTGGCAGCTGGTTCAATAGATGATGAACCAGGCCTGATATTTGGTCTGCACCAAAACAATAGAGAAATGAAGTGAGCGGTGCTTTGAGCTCCTCTGAAAACCGGTTTGGAAAGCCAGTGAGGTCTCTGAGTGTCGGCGGTTTTCCTGCTGAGGATTAAATGCGCCTGCACAAAGCCAGCATATCCCACAAATGAAAAGCAGTGTGCAGGGAGAAGGGGCAAGCGATGGCAAGCGCGGTCTGGAGCACCGTGATGGATTAGGGAGAGGGCCTTGTGAATGCTCCCTTTTCTGAAGGGGAGATAATCTGTCAATCTCAACAAGGCAATCCTGTCAGAGTAAACCATGCCGGGGTCCCCGGCATCCTCTTCGGTTTTTTATCTGTCCTGTGGAGGGCACCAGCATTCAATGGCAGTCGCTACCCCGGGCATTTGATGAGAAGCTGAGGAGAGATATTTGGGCACATTTGGGAAAGGGACTGTCTTTTGCCCTCTCTGCAAAAAGTCTGTATTATCTTCCAGCTTTGGAGAGCTGGGGAGAAGGCAGCCCAGGATGTTTTGGAAAGGCTAAGACCACTCTAGCCTTGCAGTAATAAAATGCAAGATAAATTGTTCATGTTTAAAACATCTTAAGATTCAAATGGGGCAAGCTTGGTCCAGTAGCATGCAGGTAGAGCACTTGCTGGGGTAGGAGGGCTTCCCAAGAGGAAAACCCAGGAGAAATCTAGCCTTAAACAGAGTTTATGTTTAACCATGAAGGGATCACCCTGCTCTCCCTACAAAGACCTTTCATTTCCATCTGGAATGAGTATACGATAACCTAGTCAGACCAGCCTCTCAGTCACCAATCAAAACACTGACTCTTGACATTTGCCTAATTATCTTTTCTCATCATCAGTCATCTCTTGAAGTCTTTGCTTCATTCAGATGCCAGGTATTTCCGAAATTAATCATGTCATTGAAAGCGGCATCTTTTCATGTAAATGGACTTTATTATCTGGATCGAAAAGCTCCCCCCCTCCTCCTTTGAGCTGCAAAAGCCCATTTGTAGAGAAAGTGTCTGAAATCTGACATGCTGCCTTCTCAAGAAAGATTCGTAGTGGTGACCTCCCAGCAAGAGCTAAGCATCCGTCACCGGGAGTGCGTGTGTGTGCTGCTTCCACCCTTGGGCTGGATGCATGCTAATTTGCCCCATTGTTTCGGGGTGAGTGGCTTTCCAGCACTTCCGAACAAAGCCTTTTTGCATAAGCTTCTGTGTGTACAATTATTTTATGTTCACATCATTCCATCATCCTATCTCTATTCCTGATATAAGAGGGGATGGAAACGTCTTTGTTTCCTTGTTATACTGGGGATTACAGGCTGGATTTAGCATGTTAGCAAGGACACTCCTCTTTCATTAAATCCCATTTGACAAGTGTTTGGGACCATAGGATTGATCAGCCCATTGCACTGCTCATCCTAGCTTTAACTTTCAAAGGGGCACTATCTTCAAACCGTGTTAATTCAACAAGAAACCAATCCGCAGTAATTGACTGTGCATGCAAAGTGTTGCAGGGATGGATGAAGAAATAAAAATGAGAGGCGTACTTTCAGGAATGTTATCGAAGCCTTGGTAGAAGAATGCATTCATTTTGCTCATTTGACTCGTATTTTAATGAATTCTATGATGTGCAGGACTGAGAGTAGGTCAGCGCTGATAATGCAGTTCTGCATTTTGGAGAGTTTAGTTTTTAAGTTTGTGGTGGCGCATTTACAAACTCCTTTCAAAAACACCCTGTTATTTTATACCCACTGAGCTTCCCTCCGGGACCATCTGAGGACAACAGTATTAATTGCTGGCAAGCTCTATGCTCAAATTAAAAAAGTGAAACTTGGGCATCATCTGACTGAAGGGGAGAAGTGGAACGAGTCACTGGCCTCCTGTGCTTACACTGTAAAGTACTAAAAAACTAAGGTCATTGTTTTTAGCATCATCAAACCAGGCTTGATCTGAAAGAAGCAACAAGTATATTAGAAAGTTTTCAGCGTCATGTGTATCGTGTGAGAGTCACGTTCTGTATTCCATGGTAACAGTTTAAGAGCAAGAACAGACCAAAAGTCTTTTTTTTAAATAACAGGCACACTGTTACACATCAGTGAAGATAGCTATGAAAGTTTAGACATAATGCATAGATTATAAATTGTTGGATGCTAGAGGCAGAGAGAAGCAATGCCATTATCTAGTTTGCCTTTCTGCCTAGTAAAGGCCACAGGACTCCTTGAAGGTTTTATATGATGCTATATCTTTCAGCAGACCTTCCAAAGTTGTCGTTAAAATATCATGATGGCGAACCACCACAATATTCAGTAAACCGCTCCCATTGCTAAGCGCTCTCACAGTTAAAAAATTCCCCTTAATTTCTGGCATGAATTCATCTAGTTTCAACCTCCAGACGCTAGATCTTGTTTTACGTACGTCTTTGTTAAACTGAAGAGCTCTCCATCAAATTTCTGTTTCCTGTGAAGGTTCTTGTATACTGTGGGCAAGTCACTCCTTAACCTTTTCTCTATTAAGCTAAACAGTCTGAGCTTCTTGAGCCTCTCACAATTGTTTTCTAATCCTCCCAGTGTTTTCTAGTCCTTTAGCCATTCTCTTGGCTCTTCTCTCTAATTTATCAACAACCTCTTGAAACATAGGCACCAGAAATGGATTCACTATTCCATTAGTGGTCACACCAGTGCCACAGACAAAGATAATATTACCTCGGGCTTCTAGGCTATATCCCCCTGTTTACATATCCTAAGGACTGAAGTTACCCTTCCAGCTGCAGAGCTAATGTATAGCTGAGCATCCACCACCCTGCCATGTTCTTTCTGGAACCATTTCTTTTCAGGAGAGAGTCCTCCCCTTCTGTAAGCATTCCCTACAATCTATTTACCCAAAGATATCTTTTTACACTTCCCCGGGCTTATTGTTTCCTTTGTGCATCAGTGACCTGCCGACGCTATTTACCGCCTTCCCAGTCTGTGTCAGCAGCGACTTCGTGTTTTCTAACAGGCGTTGAAAACATTAAAAGGCATCCATCCGTCCAAGAAATAACACTCTGTTCCCAAATCCTTGATGAGGATTCCCCGTATAGAGTGAAAGATTACCAGCTGCCCTCCCCCTCCTTCCTTGCTAAGAAAATCATGCACTATAAACCACAGAGAAGACGCGATACCCTTAACTCTGCCCGACGCTTCACATCTGTCGTGCCCACTTCAGTGGGGGATTTTTCATCCTGGTTTTTCTTTCTACACGGTCCTGAGAAAGTCCTGGGTTCAGAGAAGAGATACTGGGAAACTATTGCCTCTACCAAAGAAGAGTTAAAACTCTTCTCTGCCCGCTAAAATGATGTGTGCTAATGCTGAGATGTATTTCACCAGGTGAAGGCTATTTATAGGAAGAGCACGTTTGTTTCTTCACATTTAGATTCGTTGTTTTGTATAGTATTGCTGCAGCATCGACAGGTTGTGTGGTGTTTATTATTTATCGTTAATTATTATTGTCATTATTGCTGTGGTACTACTTTGGTAGTAAAGTGATGGGCAGAACCACCCCGTACGAGTAACGGTATAGGCTTGTCCTAAGGAATTGTAGGAGGTTTTTTTTTCAAAAAGTGAAAATAATGAAAAACCCTCACCAGTTTTAAATTATTTATCGCTGTGAATGCATTTAAATGGATTTCCCTGTAGTAGCCATAACATTTATTTTTCTCAGTAGTTTTCAGTAGTTCTGGGAACTGTTTTTCACAGAAGTGTCTAATTATTATCACTAGCAATTAAATTTATTTATTATGTTTTGCTGTTGCTGAAGGAGCTTCTCATGCCATTGACATGCTCTCTTGTACACTCTCACCAAAGACAAATAGAGGTATAATTAAATTGCAAAATAAAATTGTCAATGTTGACATTGTTTCTCTTTCATAGGGCAATTTGTAACCATCTATGTTTTTTTCCAGTTTGAAATGATTTCGTTTGTTTTCTATTTTGTAGTTTTTGAACATACACTTTTTTGCCTTGGTCTCTTCTACCCCCTTTTTTCATTCCTTCCCATCCATGAAATGTCATTTGTATTCTGATAACTTTTCAAGAAAGCTTGCAGAGCATCAGCTACAGACTTGGTCTTAGCCTCTTTAGCCAGAATTTGTTCTTTCAATGTCGCAATTTGGAAAAATTGGTGCAGTGGAAAAAGAGAAAGAAAAATGGACAAGTGGAAAAGAATTCTCCACCCCAAAGAAAACATTAAACTTCATCCCTTTTGGTTAGCCAAATATGAAGAGATTTTTTAAAAAAGAAGAGAAAGAGGGAAAGGGAATTTTAAAATTTTCAGTTCTGGTGGAAAAAAATGAGAAGTTTTGAACAACCAGAAGCATCTTTACAGAAAGGTGGGGTTCCGAGATGGGTAGAAAAAGCAAAAGCCACGGGGGTTTTTGAAGGAAAAAGAAAAGCTTTAAATGGCAATTCTTTTTTTCTAGCGCTTGCTTTCTGCCCTTCTTTCATAGAGCATTAGGACACACAAGGGGTTAAAGGTCCAGGAAGAGAGCTAGGGAAGAAAAATCCCTCTGTTAATTGATCTGCCTGTCTGGTGACGAGGGCCAGCTGAAGCTTGTCAGAAACTGTATGAGCTGAATCAAGCTTGGGGCCCTAAGTAAAATACAGACACCTGGAGCGAGGAGGGGCTGGCTCGCTCTGTGTGCAGCTATTTAGTTGTTCTTTTAATGTAGGCAGGGAAGGGAAAGGGTCAAGCAGTGCTGAGCCTGGGCTTGAGGGATGTCAAATAGTTTTTCCACTGAAAAGAAACAAGGCTAAAGCCTGTTAATGGCATCTAATGCTATTATTGTGCGAGTCTGTGTGTACTTGTGGGCTTGCTGGTATATGTTGGAGGCACGTTTTGGCAATTGAGGAGGCATTGTTGTTTGATGGTCTTACCCATAGGCATGTCGCTGGGCAAGAAGCAGTGGAAATCTTAGTGAAATCTGCACAACTCGATTTCAATTCACGCTGTTCAGGGCAACGTGCTCAGAGGGGATCCTTTACCTTCTGCCCTTCTCCCCTTGCCAAAGGATGAAGTGATCCAGAGTACATCCTAAAAAACATTTTTCTTTCTCCTTACTCTTCGGCTGTGCCTCCAGACCCCTCCACCAATGCAATCTGGCTATGATTCTGCATGCCACTTTGTTTGACCCTGATGACATAAGTTGACGCATGTACTTTTGAACCTTCCCAAGAATGAATAATATCCCTGCAATAAAATGAAATCCTAGCATTTTTAACCCGCCAAGCCCCTGTGATTGTTGGGGCCAGGCATGTCAAATGGTGGCTCAGCCGATGGACGCCTGAAATGGAAGTGGATAGATTTCAGCCCCCAAACAAACAAGCCATTGAGAGCTGGCACTGGTCCGCTTTTCTCGTGATACCTGTGATGAGTACGTTTGAAACACTGAAAGCTTTTTTCATGGGTAGGGGGAGGAGGGAGAGAGGACTAAAGAAGGTGCAAAAGAACAGAGAGACTTGCAGCTTCAGATTTTAAAGGTAACAAGTAGCCTAGGAAAGCTCAGGGGCTGGGGCAGGCTCGCTGGCTCTAAAGCTGTCAGCCATCGGAGTTGCTTTGATTCTCATGGGTTAGGTATAACCTGAAATAGGTCTTCCCCTCCCCTTTGTCCCGAGTTCCCAAAATACTACACTTTAATTAAAGATGGGCCTCAAGGTTACACCAAGTTCAAACTTCCGCCAAATTTAGAGAGGTGAAACCCAGAACTTTATTTGGGGATTTCTATGCTTTTTGAAGACTTCCATACACCTGGCTGAGCCCAGGCCCTATAAATGAGGACTGAGACACAAATGAACTGTATCATCATTATTAATGTTAGATCTTAAGCTTTAGCAATGCCATCCTGGCAGCTTTCCCATTTGGTGCCCAGACATGCCAAGAGCAGACCAGACACGTCTATCAATGGAGCAGAAGGTTTGCCTAACCATGATAAATTTACATATTTATATCTAAATATTGCATTGAAAGCAGCAGCAACAAATGAACATGTGTATCGGAAGAAGATTAGGTCTCTGATTAGGTCATTGTCTTAATATAAAAAAAGTCAGGTTTCACTTTTTTCATTCACTTAAAACGATAAGACTACCTTGAATCTGTCTTTCACACTTCAATTTTGTTTTGTTTCTTCAAGAAAGGCATTGAGGAGAACTGATTGCAGTTATTCTTGACRTTTTAAATGGCCATCCTTTTCCTCTTGGATATGGTACCCAGATGTATAGTTAGAAAGTTAAAGTGGCTCAGCTAAAGATAAGGATGCTGTGAACTTCGGTTTTACAACTCCTGCCTTGGCCTCCCAGCCCAGCTGATTTAGTAGGAATGAGCTTGCCCCGCTCACAGAAATTCAACCGGGGGAGGAAAAGGGGGGGGGAGAAAAATAATAGTACTCCACAGACCTCCGCTCCAAATGAACGTAGAAAGCTGCTTGACCGGGATGTTGGGAGCAATCCTGGCTCTGCAGCCTACCCTAAAGCGGGGGGCCGGGGGAGCTGCCCACGGCAGGGAAGCTGGGTTCAGTCTGGGCAGTGGTATGGGCAGGAGCTGGGGTTGCCTGGTTTCAGAAGTGCAGGAGATGGAAAGATAATAAAAGGAAAGCATGGTGAACGGATTGCTTGAGCAGAATATTTTAGCTTAATAAAAAAAAAAAAAAAAAAAGAAATCCATGGACAACCCCCTCCCCTAAGCCTACAGTCCCCTGTATGAGGCTGATGAAATTTATACGAGAGAGAGAGACATAATGAAAGAAATTGTTTATTTGTTTGTTTGCCTTTATAAAACCCATTTGGGAGGAACATCAACGACTATACCATACATCAGTTATCTGCCTTATACCAGTTACACTGATGCTGGAGACGTCCTTTGTTAGAAATTAATGTATGTAATAAAGTTTTACATTTTTCATATGTTTTGAAGTATGTGGGCCATAATTCTTTTGACTGCATAATTACTTTTTGTACACAAGAAAAATGAGGTGCTTAGTCCTAAGTAAATAACCTCAAAACAAACCAAGAAAAACAGTTGCATCTTTTTTATCTTCTGGGTCTTGCACAATAAATATTTTGTTAGAAACTTAAAAAAAAAAAAAGTTATATATCCTCAATATAATTTCACTTAAAAAAAACCCCAAGCCCCTCTAGGATCACATTGAAAAATACGCTGAAGTTAGTGAGGAAAAGAAATGTATTATTTTGTGACATTTTAGGTACAGATGAAAATAATAGTTTCTGGAAGGGTTTGCCTGGTTAATCATTTTAGCTAAGTTTTTCCCTCTCTTCACTTCTGGCCCATCAAAAAGCTCTAGTAAATGAATTTCACTACATCCAAGATCATTTAGTGCTCTCGCTTTTCTGCCACTGTTCCCTTTAACTGAGCCTGAAGCCACGACTGAAGAGCCGGAGTGATGCACGGCCACGTGAGAAGGGCAGTCCAGTTGAACCAGTCGGCAACAGAGAAACTCTCGCAGCAAATCAAACTGGCTTTATTTTGATTGCTAATGGCAGGCATTGGAAAATGGTGAGATAACCTCCCAAAAGTCAGGAGGCTGGCTTATATATCATGCCAGTATGAGAGGAGGGTTTGTGTTGTGGGTTTTTCCATAATTCAGGACTCTCTTTGTTTGCCAGTGTGGTTTTCTGAGCTTTCTGGATGATGTTAGTTTGGGTTTGTGAGGCGCTCTTTTTTTTTTTTCTTCCTGAGGACCAAAAGCTTTTTAGAAGACTTTTAAAGAAAAGAAAATAGGATTTGCAGGGATGGTAGCAGCAGCCTAGGTTCCCCGACCTGTAAGCAGCTGTATTTAGGGGGTGCAAGTGGTTGCTCCAGCCATGGACCACTGGCAGCGGCTCAGTCCCTCAAGGAAAGGAGCCCTGGGAAAGGTCACAGCCAGTTTACCTCTTCTAATCCTTAAGCACTGAACTAATGTCAACTTGGGGTCACGTAAATACAGAGATAGGAAAAGGGGAGGAAGGAATCCTTGGAGAAAAAGACCCAAGATACGCTTTTTTAAACTAAACTGAAATAAGCTACTCTTCGGCAGAAATCGGGGAGTCACACTGGGTTTGGCACTGGCTTAAATAAATCAATTAAAGTACTGATTTAAGTTAAACCAATATGCTAGCAAGGCCTTAGGTTTTCATCTTCCAAAGACTTATGTGCATGCTTGGCTGAACAGTGGGAGTGATTATCTGTATAATTCATGGTAGGAATACAKCCTTATTATTTAAAGATTCAGCTTTATAATGTATACTGTATTTGCAGATCGTTGCCTCTGTACAGGGTTTCTGTGGATTTGGAGCCACTTGCTCTGGGTAAAATGTATTTCCAGCTCCTCCACCCACCCCATACGCTCTCACAGTCGGCACTGTCGGCTCTCCCTCCTCGTCCCCATGAATTGCGCCGGTGGTGCTGGGGAGGGACGTGCCGCTTCTGCGGAGCCAGGCCATTTTTTAAAAATATGTAAATAAAATTTACCTCCTTTTGCTGACCCCTCGAAGGGCCATTTTTGGCCTGCAGCAAATATTTATGTGCGAGCTGTAAACCCCTGAAACTGAGGGGTTATAGTGGAAATGCTGACAGAGTATTAAGAGACCTTTAACCCCTGGTTTAGTTGGCCCTGCTATAATTACAGGTCTGTCTGTTATTTTCAATAGCACTCGTCATGACCTTGCCTCTATTTTTTAATTATAGTAGAACTTGTGAAGGGAATTATTACTAAGTTGGGGGTTCCCCCTCTCTCTAAATTCAATCTTTATTAAACATGTAAACCGCTGAAGAGGCAGGATTGGGCTAATAGCCTTTTCCCTCCCTTCCCCTCCCTCTTTTCTGGACTGTGGTTCAAGTTGTGCCTAAGCCCCGAGTAAAATGAATGCTGTGATTTGAGCCTCCCRAGTCCCCCATGAGCACTGAAACTGGCTGTACAATAAGCATCAAAGGGAAAAAAGTTGACATTTTATTTGGTAATGGTTCTGGTGCTTGAAATCCGAATGGAAAAGATGAGATCCAGGAGGAGGTCGCCTTTTCTTTTCTCTTTCCCTCCCTTTTTTTTCCGAAATGTCTGTGTCTGGAGGAGGCGGGTCCTATTGGACCCCAGAAATGCCTCTTTAAAAATGTTTGTGATCGCAAACAACTGGGCCGTAGCTTGCAGTTTAAGGAGAGCAGCTGGAATACATTTTTCAAGCAGCACTGTCAGTCCCCGTGCTGGCTTCTTTGTGCTCTCCCCTGCTTTGGGGAGGGAGGGAGCTTGCTGGGGCGATGATATCCGGCCCCTTTCGCTGCTGACCCATAGCAGTTCGGCAAGCTGCCGGCGCTCGAGGTGGAAAAATGCCCCGTTCTCATCAGCTGTGTGATGTCCTGTTGGGTTTTCCCAGCTGGCCCCTGCGGAGGCTCCTTCGGCCCTGGCTGCTCGAGCTCAATGACGCTGAAGTCACCCGCCGAGTCTGCAGCACGCAGGGAATCCCCCAGGTATAGGGTTAWTTTACAGCTCGGTGTATGATTGCTAAAGGGGTGATAGAGGGATTTATGCTTCCCTGGCTGGTGAGCATCTCCCCGCAGCCCAACGGTGACCTGGTTATCTCCATCTACTGATGGAGGAGACAGCAGCAAACATCTCCGATACCACCTCGGGGCTCTCCTGCAGCAAACATGTCACCGGGCTTAGAGCATTGAAGGGGCCACGTGTAGCCTAGAGGAAGCGGGATCCTCCATCCTTAAGATAAAGGTTGGGGAAGAGACTTTTGGGTCGAGCATTGACTTTTCCGATCATGGGACATACATAAACTCTGGATCTTGCATACACGAGCTCCCCGGTGCTGAGGGGAGGCAGCCAGAGAAAAAAGTCCCGGTGTGGAAGAGCACAGCGGCTCCTTGCRTTGCAGCGCTGTTACATTAAAAAGAAGAGGATGACAAGAGATGTGCTTTGAGGCAGGAGTTTTCCTGGGATCCTCTGGCTTCCTGCTCAGATCCTCAAAACGAGCCCCAGGAAGGGTACGGGCTTTGTGTTGGCCCTTGTCCCCCTGGGGAAGGGGGACCTTGGCTGTTCTTTCAGTATCTCCCTATCAGATCCACAAATTGAACCTTTGGAGCGGTTTAGGTATTTTCTTTTTTAATGGGAGTGATGGATTGGCCTTCAGTGGCTGAATGACCTTTCTGTTCCAGTCTAGACAGCTGCAGAGGGTTTGAGAAGCATGACTGGATCAGGCCCTTAGGAAATGCTTTCACTAAAGCACTTTATGTACATTCGGAGAGCTCATGAATCACTGGGCTTTGCAGATAACTTTACCCTTAAAATATAGTAGATTATATTCATTTTAATATTTACCCAGGTAGGACGCAAAGCGTGTGGCCATGAGGCGTAGCACGGCGTTGAGCGATGGCTTGTCTGCATTGTTTATAGATGAGTAATTAGAGTTGCTGCGCCGAGGCTGTGGGATGGGGACCAAACTGGCTGGGTATTTATTTACATGACTGAGTGAATGAAACTGAGTTGGAAGCATAACTTATAGCTGTTATTCTTTCTCTCCCCCCTCCACCTCCCTGCCCCAAAAATGCAATTTCGGAGTATCCATAGCTTCTTTACGCTGTATCTTGACACTACTTATTTTGAACWCCATCTTCCTTTACTGAGGTGCAAGGAAAATGAATTAGCCCAAGCCGGCACAGGTAATTAATATTGTGTGGGCGAGAGAGGGAGAAGACTTTTTAAATGGCTTGCACTACATTTATAAATCTGTCCTACAGTGTTCACTGCTTGTAGTTATGGCTAAGGATGCTCTGCTGCCCCTCATCTACCACCTCATACCGCTGACTGCGTTCTCCCATTTGATGATGCCATCACTGTAGAGTATTTTAGCTGCTGTAAATAATTTTAGAGCTTAAATTATGTATTTGCACTTAAATATTGCTGATATGTAATTGTTAATAACAGAACCACCTGCATGTCGATCAAAGGTGTGAGCTTTTGTCTGGGAAAGCTGAGCATTTTGATAGACAAAATTTTACAGTGGAGTCATCTCTGTAGGTTGAACCAATCTTACCAGTGCTTTCCTCCGAATATTTTCTCCTGTTTTAAAGTATATGTTGTTATGGAAATTATTATTGAAAGCAGGAATGAAAGTAAGGCATTATTCTAAGAAAAAAAAAAAAAACAGTTTTTTTCTATAGACATTTAGATTTTCAACTACTGAAAAATGTGTAAAGAATATGAAAAAATAGACCCTTTGCTCCAAAATGAAAGTAACATTTCTATTCCCAAATTGATTACGAGAGTGGATTTCCACTTTTCCACCTGCTTCAATTAAATCAATAACTAGTTTGTACACAATCATTTTAGCTTATAAGGCGGACAGCATTTTAAGGGAAGTGTGGCAGAGAAAGGTTAAGCCACTTAGACGAGGTGACACAAAACGAAAAGACTGAACTGGGACCGGAGTCTCACCAAGCATCACGTTGTTTTGGTTTATGTTCTCTACATACCTAGCTCTGCTTGTGAAGAACTAAAATGCTAGCAGGGTGCTATTTTCATGTATCTGTCCAAAACACATGGGCTTGTGTCTGCAAGTTAATCACAAGTATGGCTATGCTATAAGTCAGTGTTTATTTCCTTGCTCTCTAGGAATCTTGGTAGTTGTATAGGTGGACTCCATTGCTATATGCTATGAATATTGCCTGTATATCTTTATTTTTAAAAGGTATATTGGCTTTATTTTAAGGATCTTCACAAAGCTGGAGAACTGAGCAGGGGAAYGTGTGAGCTGGCCAGGAGAAGCGTTTTCTGTATGCCCCTTAGGTAGCTGCCCTGCGGTGGGGTGACCAGGGGATGACTTAGCCAGGTCGCTTGCTCTCCATGTCCTACTGCTTTTTTCATCTAAGCGATTCTTCTGCCCTGTCCGCTTTCCATAACATAGCAGGACTGGTGTGGATATATTTTGACTGTCATGTGTATGTGCACAGAAGCAATATTGGGCTGGATTTTCCAACCTACTCCTCCTTTGTAAGTCTACCAAAACCCGAACCAAGACCAGTTTTACTGGCATGTGGGGTCTGCCTTTCCTTCTTTCTTTCCTGTGGTATCTGTAGTTACTGAACATGGCACTTATTGTTGTTGAAGGCAGCTTGTTTTTTTTTTATAAAACGCTCAGAAGCAGTTATTTCCTTTCTGGAGGCAGTTATTTGCTCTTCTGTAATAATTTGTATATTCCCTAAATGCCAAAGGGATATTCTTCTTGCTAACTCTGGCTAAAATAAAATAAAATAAAATATAACGGAGGAAACCACTGGCTGTATGTTAGGGCAGGTCAGGAAAGGGGCAAGTTGATTTATGTTTCCAAATGACCCAATGCCATGAAGCGTTTAAAGGCACGCTCGCTTGCAAGCATGTGAGGAGTCCCCGGTTGCCACCGCCACGCACGGCAGAGCAGCAGCCCCCGCGCCGGCCCCAGGAGGAGGGTACCAGTCGCTGCCTGCACCGTGCTGTACAGAGAGATGCTGTTGGTCCCACCTCTGCCCAATGCAAAAGCCAAGAATCAGGGAAACTCGTGCTCTCAAGTCATTTAGGTACTTCCCGAAATCCTACATGATCTACCGAAGTGCCAAAGTAAATGAACAAATCACATTTTTAATGTTTTGCTTGTTTCGTTTGATAGATTGCCAAGTGAGAATTTTCAAGGGGTCTACAAGTCACTCAGGTGAAAGAGCGACTTTCTGCTGTATTTTTCATGTGAGTAAAATGCCGATCTATAAAGGATTAGGAGCCTTTATTCAGAGTTTGAACTTTAACATTCCTCAAGCCTCGAATTTTTAATCTTCAAAAGAAAGTAGTCATTTCATGGCGAGTTATGAAACGTGAATTATTTATTCCGCCAGTAAATATGTAATTAGGCGTATTTTGAAAATCTGTAATTAATCCCTCACCCCTTAAACCCATAAGAAATGCTAATATGCCTCTGAGGTAAGGCAGGTTTCTATAAAGGGCATTATGTAAGCTGTTCTGATCTGTTGTGTAATTATGTTTGCTGTCTGTAGTGGAGAAAAAATCCTAGTGAGAATTTGTTGTGGAAGAGAGGGAAGAAAGGGAAGAAAAAGCTTCGCTCCTCACTGAGCAGGAGGCAATTATTAAATGGCAATATATCCAAAGCTTTTCATTTGTTTGGGTTGGGTTTCAAAGGGTGCGGTGCATGCATCGGGCAAGAAAATCAAAGCTGGTTATTTTATTCCTACTTGATGTAGCAAACTATCAGCCCTGCCTCAATAACCCCATAGCCGAGGAGCTATTTTGGCCTGGCTCATACACCACAGCTTAGCACAACTGTTGTTCCCCCCTTATCCTCTTGCTCCAGCAGGTCCCCCAGTGGATTTTTCCTGACAAAACAGGGAAATCTTGAGTCTGAGCAGTACCTTTTGAACCATTTCATGTTCACTTTTTCATCCTGCATCCTGATAACACAGTATAAAGAAATATGACCCGAAAGAAATATATTTTTATATAAAAAAAWATATATATATATGGCACAAGAAGACTTTCCAGCTTGTTTTTAGAGCAAGGAAATCCGTTGAGAAGAAAAATATCATTCATCTGACTAATTTTACCATTGTGGAAAGCCCAAGAGCAGATTGCTAAGCTCAAACATGGTTTTAGTTTGGAAAGACTGGATATATTTTAAGAGCCTTTCACTAACAGCAACTGCCAGAGCTCTGTCACTTCGCTGTAAGAGTCTCTTGTTGTCATTTTAACTTCATTAAGAGGACAAGTGCACCCTACTACTTGAGCCGATGAAAGCAAGGAGAGATTTAAAGGTCCTTGAATGCCGTTTTGGTCAAAATTGGGCACTTTGACACTTAGGATGGGACTTACGGGGCTCTATAAGGGGCCAGCAACATTGTACGCATTGGAAAATATGATATAAACTGGTTCAAAAAGCAAGCAGACAAGTTTATGCAGATATGTTCATTGGTAATTAGTAAACACAGCCACCTGACTATAACCTCAGAAGCAGTAGGTTGCTGTTTTCCAAAACAGAATATCAGGGGAAAGATTTTTCTGTATGATGTGCCCTGTTTCCTATACTCAGCCATTGTCAGAGTCATAATTATTGAGCTTAGTTCATTATTTCCTCGGCTCCCACCAGTGGAGGTAGGTGGCAACCATATCTCCTTTTTCTCCATGCAGATTTTTAGCTTTGTCCCAAGGCAAGGACCTTGGGTCAAATCTGTGGCTTCAAAATAATCTGGCCTCAGAAGCCCTCTGAAAGAGACACCTTTAAATGTATGCTGAGCTTGCCCACCACACTTGGGAGCAGGGAGCATATGCTAACTCAGTACTTCATGAAGAAAGACTCGCTCCCAGAAGTCAACCAAAAGGTTGGGCATCAATCAAGCAGATGTACAGCCTGTTCTCTTCTGAAAAGTAGGCAGCTTCAGGTTGGAAAAGTTGTAGCTCCTAAAACTCTGCAGTAAGAAGAAGGTGCCTGTAGAAGCCGAAAAATACCCATCAGGCTGCTCCTCAATAGGAACATATCCCCGAGTCAATGACATCTGCAAAGCGGTTACAGCCCCGTTGAAGTGAACATGGCTTTTTTTCAGTCTGAATTACTCTAAAGCAATCAGAAATACAGCTTCTCRTAGAAGTTGTTAACCTGCTGGTGAATTTGTCATGGATATTTTGATGTTTGTTGTCTTTATTAAAGGCCTTGGAGATGTGAGATGATGTGAGGATCTTGGCTTTTGTCTAGATCAAGGAAGCGTACCAACAGAGGGGATGCTGCTTCACTGGGGAGAAAGTCTATGAAAATATAACCTGCTCCATTATGATTTGTTGTTCCAAAAGCCTTTAACACCTAGGCACCCTCATAGGAGAAGGAAAGACATTTCCAAGGAGTCATTTATGCCACCTTAAATAGATGTGTCGGCTTTTCCATACCCGTTAGCCCACAGCAGATGGACGAGACATCTAATTTTCTGGTGCATGAATAGTTGACTGAGGTGAGTAGAAGCCAAACTCAAGCTCTCAGAGAACCTAGCCCAGATGGCAATTATGAAGAGCTTCATATGCATCGCTGAGATTTTATTATTTTTAAGCCCAGATGATAATTTCTGGGGTCCTAAATGATGAGTATTCAGCACTGGTGCTTGGCAAAGCTGTGTCTGCTTATTTTTATTTCAATTACACATAAGTCAAAAATAGTCTTGTTTGTATTTTAAGGGACAGTGAGAAGGGAATATAAATTCCCCTAATGTGAGCTTTTCCATGAGGTTTCATTTCAGTTTTCRGTTCATTTTGTAAAGTGAATTTACAATAGAAATGCCTCCAGTGGACATTATAGCCAAAAGTACACTGGTTTCAGCGATGGGGAGATAAACCTCTCCTCAGACTGTGCTTTTGGTGCGGAGAAGTGTCTGTGTCAACAAAACGATCCTCAGAAATGTGAAGGACTGCTGCAAAGAGGAAAGGAATAATCAGTTCTCCACGCCTCTTGCAGATAGGACAAGAAGTAATGGGCTTAAATTGCAGTAAGAAAGATTCAGGTTAAAACCTTTTGTGATAAGGACAGCAATACACGGCAAGACACTGCCCGGGGAGGTGGCAGCGTCTCCAGCATCGAAGGCCTTAAAAACCCTAAGATAAGCATCTGTCAGGAATGACACAGGTGCCATGGGCCAGGGAAGGGACTGGTGACCTCTGGAAATCCCCTCCAGCCCTTTGAGGCAATGACTCTGCGGGGGGATGTGCTTTGGGGAGGTCTAAGACATGAAGCAACTGGAGAGTTGTGCCTGTTGCTGGTTGTCATCTGTGATAGGGGCTCCTCATTGTTAGGTCTGGGGAGCACCAACAGTGGAACTGGAACTCTGAAGATAGATAAATGAGTTTGGAGGAAATAATAAGAACTAGCATCCTCATTTCAGAAAAAAATAGTTTAGGCAAATTGGGCAGAATGAGACCCAAGTCTTTCAATGGACCCTCTCCTCGTTTTTCTGATGAACTCTCAGGGTACAACACGGCACAGCTTTCTGGTTGGCCACAGATAGCCCTGAGTGAAAAGGTGGGAGAGGTCAGAGTGTTTCATTTGCACCATTCGGCTGAACAGGAGATTGCCAAAACCTAGAGGAGAGGTAAAAAGGGATGGGCATGGGGGGAAATGCTGCGGAGGGAGAAAGGACACTGAAGTACAAGGAGCCTTTAGAGGGCAGTAAGTATCCTTGGAGGCGAAAAAAAGGAGGCTGTGGTAGATGAGAGCTGGGACAGGGTGTTCAAGGGGGAGCTGGAAGGAAATGCTCCAGGATTTTGGTTGACAAACCTCCAGACCGTACCGAACGTCTCAGGTTTGGTTATACCTGACTGGTTTCTAATAATGCCCGTGTTATGGAGCTTTTGCTAATAACCGTTAAGTGGTCCCTCCCCTGGGAAAGAAGCAGATTCTTGGTCCCGATATATAAATATATTTGCATCCGTTGTTTCTGTGTTGTGCAAGCACCATGCCTGGGGTGCACCTAACCCGAAGGGAAAAGTGGAAGCGATGTGATGCATATGCTTGCCCGCTGCTCTTGTGGCTACGGTCACCACTGCAGTCCTGCTCTCAGTGATAACCTTCTTCAGAAAACTTTGGCTCCTGGGCAAGCTGGGCATTTACTCCAGACGAGCAAATCTGAATTTTGCCTCTTAGTACCATGAGGAAAACGTCACGTTTTATCTGCCAGGTGTTTCTCAAGGAAATAGGTGTCTGTGCACCTTGTGTGTTACCTGTAATGCACAGCGGCTGTGCGACCCTTGCTGTCCTCTGCTTCACACATTCAGAGTTACCACTTTATCAATGACATTAGGTACTTTGCACAATACTGGATTTTTAGTTAAATATTCCCTACCCTATTAGAAGATGCTTTTATACTGTCATTCATTAAACATTTGCTGTACGACAACTCCAGTGTGCCATTGCATTCCAGGTTTCTGGTTTTAGTTTCTCGTAGTAAAATTGCTCTTATACTGTTATGACTGCACAGCACAGAATAACGTGCTGCTGCACATAAATGCTTGCCTTGCCAACTGGTCCTTGTTAGTTGGTTTGAGCGAAAAACCATGGGAGAAATTTGAAGTGAGAAGGCATACAAATCTAAAACCAGGATCTAACATGCCGTAGCTGCTTTGCTAGCTTATCCGTGGGTCTCCACTTCCCGAGTATGTTTCATATAATTACTACATTACATTTTTAATTATGTTTGTTTTCCTCCTTGCAGTACCCATTTCTTACGTTTCTTCTTCAGTGTATATAGTACCCCAGCAACATCCACATTTATAATTACAGAAGATAAAGTTATAATATTCCTGAGGCAAAACTGCATTTTAACAACTGTGCTAATGTGGAAAACAACTTGTGCAGAATAAATATGCCCTACAATTAGTGGTACGCCGACATTTTTCATGGTTACCTTACATATAAATAAACTCAAGCCACTGACATTTTTCCTGAGGGCTTTTATCTCTGCAGCCCCAAAACTGCAGACAGATTTGTTGTAAGTAACACTATCACCATAATAAGTTTGAAAACCCATTATTTTTTTTTTAAAATTCATCTGCTTTTGCATCTGCATAGCTCGGGGCTGGGCCCATGGGTCTGATACTGTCTGTCTGATGAACCGTCGCCATGTCCCGGGCTCCCCAAAGCCTATCATTTGGCTGAGGCTAACAGGAGGTGACTGGGCAAAGCCGTTTCACCTGAGGGTGGGCCAGGTCACAGGTCACTTGTAATAGCTTCTCCATGCATCTCCAGACCTGTAAATGAGACCAGAGCCCGACTCACTCCACTACACTTTCTTTGTCTTAGACGGATGCTCTAATCAAACAAATTACCTAGCCCATGATCACAGCCGCTGAGCCAGAGATGGTTTTGCAGACTCTTGTCTGGAGCCCACCGAGCCCCCTCGACCGTGCAGTGCTGCTTAAAAGAAAAGGCTAATGTTTTCCACCAATGATAATAAAAAGATGTGCRGTCACTTGGCTAAGCCGGCCTCGGAAAAAGTCCTCGGGGACACCACAGGACACATTTTGACACGCGCGGCACAGCTTACTTCAGCGAAGGGCGTGTATATGAAATAAGGAAGGGGCTGGCTGCTGTCAGTGTGGGTGTACACGTGGTAATGCTCCACCGACCCAGCACATCTTGGTAGACCCTAGCTGCCATGTCGGTAAGAGAGTAGGTGTACCTTACCTCTGGGCAATGTTAAATTCTGCTTGGATTTTGATTTTTTTTTTTTTTTTTAAATGGGTAGAAACCGAGATGGGCAAAAAGTGCGTGTGGGGGCAAGAAGGTGAGCCCAACCATAAATAAATAGGCTCACCTAGCACCGATGAAGAAAACCATACAGGCGTGGTTTGTTTATTGTAAAATTCAGCCTTAGGCAGAGGATTTAAAACTGATCAGCCCACTACAAACATGTTATATTAGTCTTGTATTTATTTATTGCACAGTCCTTTAGTTTTATTTATTGACTGTCATTCCCTACTGTACTGCAGGCAATGCTGTCACTGTATTTTCTTAAAACTTTCACAGTAAATTTGTAAACATAAAAAAAATTCCAGCCATCCCATATTTTTCTCCTGCGTTTTCCAGACACTTTGGCTTTTGTAGAAGTAATGTCGGTTGTTTACTTGATTCTGACTCTGAAAAAAAAACCCCTAGGTACTTTCTAGTTTCAGATGTTTTGTGTGATTGTAAAAGAGAAAGAAACCAGTTTTGACTCAGAGAATGAGCTACTGCAAACAATCTGTTGCTAATATAGTCTAATTGCTAGTGATATTTTGAGAAAACAATTAAATTGGAAGTGGGGTTACTTTGGTGTTTATTGTCTGTGACAGCTTCTTTTGGAAACAGGCTCGAAGAGCTGCCGAACTGAGGCTGCGATGATGTGCGAATAATACTTATCATCAATACAGAGCCAGCCAGCAAAGGGGGGAGTTACAAAACCGGGGTGAACTCACCTGTTAGACATGTCAGGATGGGCAGCGAGATGTTACGTGGTCAGAGGTGGGTCCTTCCACTTACCTGTATTTACACCCTGCAACATCGCTGTCCTTTTATTGCACTCGGACTGGGAAGATGCTTAGGTGCCTGCTGGGTATGAGCTAAAAAAATCTGCATGAATTTTGTTGTTGGAGGGCAAGGTACCACGTACTGGAAGAAATACATTTGAACCATGAGTGTAACAGCTCAAGGGAAAAGTCTGGGCAAAATTCCCATGGATTTCCCCGCATCCAGGTTTTCACTGCTGGTTGTCACTGTGATTAGTTCAAGGTGTAAACAGACATGCCCTCTGCAAGCAGCTGTGCTGAAAGAAGAGGTTGCCACCTACCACCAGACCTCCCGCTTGTTCTTTGACACCCTCTGCTGGAAAATGCCGCCTCCTCCTACCCACCAGCAAAGCCGCTCGCCTGGGTCCAGCCAGCCCCATTTCAAGCACCTCCAGACCCTGCTCCAAAAACCTCCTGCTGAGGTGAGGCCGTTCCTGTGCAAACCTGCGCCTGATGGGCTGCAGCCATCGGAAGGAAGCTGAGCGGGGGTATAAAGGTTGCCCTGGGGCTACCAAAAATGCTGTGAAGACTTTGTATAAGCCAGTCATATGGCTGGGTCAGGAGTATTTCATTGAATTCCGGTCAAGCCGTCACATACAAGCTACAGCAGAAATAGCATTGAAGGTAGGAGAGGCTGCAGTGGTTAGAGAGACAATAACTTTYGGTATAAAGAAGCCGGATTGTTGGAAGTATGTGATATGCCACACCTGAACTAGCCCTGGGGGCTGCTGTAAGGGAGCAGATGCAGACCTGAAGCCAGTTACTGAACTTGGTACCGCTGGGAGAGGTCAGCGCCGGCCCCAGCCCAAACCATCCTGGCCTTCAGCAAGTGCGGAGCGTGTGCTGCTCCTCCTTGGTGTTAAGAAGTCCAAGTGTGGCAGAGAAAACTTTTTAAAACTACAGCTACCCCATCTGTATTGTGGTTGTTGAGTCGCAGAGTTCACATTTGCAAGCTTTTCTCTTGTGCCAGAAAGTCTAGAAAATGCCCCTTTATATCTCCTATGAGAACACTGATGCTCACAATATCTTCTGGCTCCAGAAGCCGGAGATTTAGGAAAAGAATCAACTGCCATCTAAGTAGGAACAAAATCAGGTGAAGAGTTTTGACGGGGAGAGACAGTGTCTCAGGAGCTCTCTCTTTTTTGCCCTCTATGCAGAACTGCTTGCATCAAGACCTTAAACCCCCTCTGTAAAAGCTGTTTGCGTGCGAGCAGATGGTATTTCATTGTCTTTTGCTACTGATCTTGAATTATCAGCCTTTATAATGAAAATGCCAATTCAGCCTTGACTGTTCTGCTATAACTCTACCAGGACCACTATAATGCACACACCATATATACTGAATATTTATTATGGTACTGTGCATATTATTTATTGTATATGCAACATATTTTGTAGGTGAAAAATGATACCTTATCTAAGTCAATGAGCATAACCAGGAAAAATATGGCAGAGTAATCATGTGATTCATAATTGACATCTGCTCTCCAAAGACTTGGACAGAATCTGAATTTTCAGCGTTAAGCTGGAAACACTCTTCTGTTTGCTGGCTTGGGCATAACTGTGCCACTGCTCTCCCCGGCAGCTCCATCAGTCTTCAGTATTTCCATAATTCCCTGGGCACAGAGGAAAGCTGGGCCAGCACATGCTGAAAATATTTCAAGAAGTTGCAAAAAAGCACTGATGTTTTTCAGTGTCCAGAAACAAGACGAGGAAGCGGGGTTTTTTCTGTCCAGATGCTAATGAACACCAGCCCGTGCGCATCCTTAGGGTTTTCATAGATTCACAGCGGGTTTTTATATGTGCGTGTGTGTTCATGTATATATGAATATATGCGTGCCATTTTTTGGGAAGCATCATCTGCTTTGATTTCACCGCTCTGTTGATATCCACCGCGCAGCATGGACATGGCCAGACTAGCGAGGCCTCTGAAGCCTCACCCCCTCCAGCACTGACTCTTTGGTTCAATCCTATCCTAAACCCCCGCTTCATAAATGTGCCTTTTTCTGACACAGCATACAGGTTCCTCGCATGTATGCTCAAATTGCTGAGAAAAGAGAATTTGGGGGATGGGGGTCATTGGGTTTTATCACTTCTGCTCCTGCTGGTCATGAGAAGCTCATGGTGTAGTGGGTGAACTGGCTGCACTCAGGTCCTTTTAATGGGTTGTCTCATCAGCCTAATTATTGACCCAATTTCCAGCAGATTTAACGTATTGATGGGATACACAGGCATCAGTGAGCAACTCCCCAGAAGAGAAGAGGGCTGCAAAAAAATCCACAGGAATTACATAGTAGGTAAAGTCGTATCTGGTCTATAGAAAGGAAAATAGAAGGGAGATGAAGGTGGAATTTGAAGAAGTGGAGTTGAGTGAAGCTGCTCAGTTCAACAAGCAGGCTTGGGAAGTTTTCCTTTTGCCGACTTAATTTTTCTTGCTTTTGTAGATTCTTTAGTGTTTGCTACTGTGGCTGGGAGAATTACGGAGCCGTTTCAGCCCGTCCCACCCTGGCTGCGATATGGCAGCCAGCACATGTGGGAGGAAGGGCAAGGGCGGAGAGGAGGGGATGATGTTTGTTAGTGTAAACAACAACAGGGACGTAGCGAGAGTTTTCAAACAACCGTCCTAATCACGTTATCGACGGCATCTAGAGACCAGCCCACATCTTTATTGGCGTTGCTTTCCCTGCAGGAACGTGGCCAAGTTTGTCTCGGCATCTGAGCTAGTCTTCCTTGTCAAAGCCTTTTTTTTCTGGACAGATAAGGCTCTGTTTATAGCACACTTAAAAGCAATAGCTGAAGAGAACAGAGGCTTCACCACTTTGATATGCAAAAGACAACAAATTTTATGTATATATGGGGGGAGCTAATCCGACTCTCGCTGAAGCCTTTTGGAAGATTCCCAGTGACTTTGCAGAGACTTTGAATTACGGCCAGCTTTTTCTTTTTTCTTTTTTTTGTTTTTTTTCCTTCCCCTCTCGCAAAATGTCAGGAATAAATATTTTGATTCAAAATGGCACTGTGGTGCCTCGCAGCGCTGCCGTCCGGGCCCCTTTCCCTGGCAGCCTCCGGTGCTTTTCCCGGCGGCGAGGCGTGCAGCCGGAGCGCAGCCCTTCGGCGAGCGCAGCCACGCCGGGGAGGTGCCAAAGCACTGCAGAGCAAGGCCATCATCAGCTATCAAACAAGCTGGTTTATACATTYAAAACTCACAAAAAATACATAGTTTAGTTGGCTTGGTGAACTGCTGGGGAACCTGCATGCTATTTGCAATGTGCCTGCTAGAGAATAAGACATAAAAAGTCATTTTAGAGATAATTTTAAAATATTTCAGGTCTTCTGGGTATGCCAGCTCAATGGCAAGAAAGCCAGAAATCAGTGCTTTATACCAAGTAACCAAATCTGGTTTGGTTACGCTGCCCTTGCCACAGGAGGAGTTGGCGGCCAGGCAGAAAGCAGATTCGCTTTACTGCGAGCAGGAGAGAAACCAGGCTTGTGAGTAGTGGCTGCAACAAAAACCTCTTAAAAGAAGTGTTGAATTTTAATGAAAGCGGCTCATAATGTGTGAGACGGAGAATGCTGTTATGCCTAAGTGGACTTGCTTACCTGTCTAGCCTGGGAGCTGTTGTGAAGCCTCGTAGTCTGTATCATGGGACTCGGCGTGCCTTGGAACAGTGTTCTGGTAGTCGGTCGTCTTTCTACACCCAGCATGTGCCCATACATATAGATGGGTAGGTAGATAACACATACGTACATATATATAGGTGTGTGTGTATAAATCTGTATATACATATATGCATATATGTGTACATATATATTTATAGACACACTGCATATTATTGAATATACATGCTATACCTATGTATGCATACGTATGCATATATGCTTCGGCTTCTATACATTTTTGTGAGATAAAACATAAGAAAGAAAAATCTATATAATGTAGATACATAACAAAATAGAATAAATATACATATTTAAGTACATCTTGAGGTTTTGCATATATACAAATGTATATATGAAACAGTTTTATAGGTATTGTACTTTTTCAGATGATACAGGGTGAGCCAGATTATATAATGTTCATAGTGGATAGTTACTACAAAGCAAATCAGAGCAACCAAATTCTCCTCCTCATATATGGGTGAATTTAAAGAGACTGCCTCAATGGCGTCATGACTGGCTTCCCCAAGAGGATTTCTGCAAGTGGTGCTTGGAAATGGCCTTGGAGTGATGGTCTTTGGCTTTAAAAAGTGGCCAGGCTGCCTCGGTGGGGTGGAAGGGGCTGTCGGGAGCAGCCCCAGGGGTGCAGCCAGCACCCGACACCCACAGTATCGCTCACCCTCCAGCTCTCTTGACAGCGAGCGGGGTTTCAACATGTGAACATCAGCTTTGRAAGTTTAAAAATTAATCATCATTTGCTAATAGTCCTATCTCCTAAATGCTTCTAATATGCTTATTATCACATCATTTAAGCATCCAGAGTGATACCAGGAAACATCAGTCTCCTGCCAAAAGAATCTGAAGTGCATTTTCTGGCTGCAGCGTTRAGTTGCTTCCCCGGGCTACTAAGCCTTGATGACTGTCTTCCAGGTAAAGCAGAAAGAGATTGCTTCTCCTGCCAAAAGGGGTAGAGCAATATTTGTCCTGATTTCTGCTGGCAATTGTTGGCATGCTGCTTGGAGCGGCTGGTGCCCCGCTTCTCTGAATTTCACTCAAGAAAAGAAAAATGATAATGGGGGGGGGGGAAATGAGAAAATTGATAGTGCTTCTGGAAATCAAACGGGCATCTCTGACTTCAGCTGTGTCACCTGCCTCATGCTGAAAGCTAATGCTGAGCCTGGTTTTCACGGGGATAAACCCAAACCACCAAACAAGGCTGATGCAAGCAAGTCACAGCAACAGCCCAGGCAGAGCCCTCCAAGGCAGCAAGTTTTGCCAAAGCCCAGCTCAGACAGATGCTCCATACTCTCCCTGTCCCAAAAAATGAAAAGCAGAGGTTGCTTATAATGTCTTAAGGGCTCAAAAAAATGGAGAGGGGAAGCTTGTTAATAGAGACCAAAATTATGCTGGGCTTCTCAGGAAACGGCGTGATGCTCCTTCCCGTGGTACTCAGCTCCTCCAGCGCATGCGCATGGGTGCATTGAGCTGTGGGGTCTCAGCTGCAATGCTTCGTTCACCAGAGGAGCTCTCCTGGGCCTGTGCGGCGCAGGAAACTTTCCTTTTCCCCTCAATTCCTGGTGTTTGAGGTCTTAATTTGTCAAGCTCTTGCTTTGGGGCAGGAGGAAAGCACAGCCCTGTGAGAGCGATGTGGGATGCCCGCCCGTGTGGACAGGACCAGGGAGGGAGCAGCGAGTTGTTTCCCAACGCTTTTCAGATGCCCTCATTGAATGAGAGAGGGAAAAAAAAAACTGGAGATGTCAGAAATGCCAACACCGAAGGAAAGAAAGAACGAAGGAAAAAGCACACACACATCTGCAGCTGATTTAACTGTATAAATAAATGGTAGGTTCCTTTGGCACTCCCAGCACAAATAATTAAATGGTGCATTTGGGTTCTAGGACACCATTGACCAAAAAATACATATAGAGATGAGAGAGAGAGAGAGTGTGTGTGTATATATATATTCATGACATGTATATATTTGTCCCAAATCATATGTTTATCTTTTTTCCCCCTATGCAATTACAAATTCATTAATAACCATGCGCCTGAAATGAAAGCAGGGCAGGAAGGCTGGACGGGACCGTGCGTCAGAGCCCGTGCGCAAGGAGCTGGGGGCTGCAGTGCTTGGAGTGAGGCCGGGGGTCTGGTTTTATTTAGGGCCACGCCTCGGCAGTTTTAAGACAACACAATGCAATTACCCCGACCACAAAATGTTCTGCAAGAGCCCAACGGTCCCCGATGCCACCGGGAAGGGGGATGCCAGGAGTGGGCCAGCCCTGGCTGAAGCCTCCCTGGTGGGGCTGTCAGGAGTCACCTTGCTTCCCACGCAGTCCCCAGATGTTAAGGTGAACTTAACTCCATATATATCTGCCAGATCCGGGGATTCATCTCCCGTAACTGCCTGTTTCTCTCCGCTGGAGGTGTACAGCTGAGGATGGCCAAGATGGATATGGCATCCTGGGCTTGAAAAATGTCCTTCCCTCCTCTTAAAAAATCCTTGCCGATGCCGGGAACCTGCTGCCCATATTCAGGCAAAGCTCCCTTAGCACTTTTTCTAAGGAACGATGAAGACATCAAGCCTTATATGGATTCCATTATTATTTTGTTTTATTGTGTTGTCGTTTTATGAGGGACTCGAGGCCCACGGGGAGCAGGAAGGCGCTACCATCTAAACTGGGGTGGGGAGCAGAGGAGGCACGTCGAGGCTGCCTGGTATCGGGGAATGATTTCATCCTGAGCCCTATTGTGGCGGGAAAACAATTCCTGTTTACCAACAGGCCCGCTATTGTGCTGCCAGTGCCAGAGGAAATCTGTGGCTGAGCGGGGTTGCACAACTGCCAGCGTGGTCCCTGCCAGAGCCCTTGGCTCCGTGAAGCTGGGACAGCGGGCAGGGCTCAGCGCGGCACGTGGGTACCGATATACCTCGGCGAGGCAGCCTGAACCCAGCCCCGCAGCCCCAGGCTGTTATTATTTTGCTGTGAGCATCGGGGGATTGATCCGTGCTGAAATACACCCTCCCCTACTTGCTTCCCCACCCTGTTGCATCAATTCCGAGGGTCCCTGGGCCGATGCGGCGTGTGGCCGTACAAGCAGTGGTACGGGCGCTGCATGGGGCACAAGCAAGAGGAGGGCAAGGCAGCTTATACCACCCTTTTATTATTTTTTAAGCTGGATTCCACATAGGTAATGTTAATACCAAACCAGAGAGGGATTTGTGGGTTAAGATGGTAAGCGGCGTTAAAGTGTTTCAATCTCTTCGTCTCTTTCCCAGACTTCTTTGTCCAGAATTTAGATCACCTCAATGCAAACCCCGGTGCCTCGGGCTTCCTCTTCTTCCCTCTTCTTCTC
This sequence comes from Phoebastria nigripes, assembly GCA_035582835.1. Taxonomy (NCBI): domain Eukaryota; kingdom Metazoa; phylum Chordata; class Aves; order Procellariiformes; family Diomedeidae; genus Phoebastria; species Phoebastria nigripes. The sequence continues at coordinate 802,897 of JAYKAV010000123.1, forward strand.
ATTTCACCCCATTCACTTTTTAAATGGGCATTCAACTTTAACCTGTGGACTAGGGACAGAGCAGCTTTGCAGGGAATGTAAAGCGAGACAATGCTAATCATGACAGTAGCGAAGTAGTTCAGAAGTACCATTTGCACACCCAAACTCCACTGCCAGCATCTCTGTACTGAACCCTCAAAACCCTCCAAGCCAGATAAGCTGTGTGTCTGGACAAGAAATCTGCAGCCGGTGCCTACCCACGAAAGGACATGGGGTCCCAGATAGTCAAAGGTTGGAGGGTCAATAAACTCCTTGGTGGCTTCGTAGACCCCATGCAGCCCAGCTACATGTTGTCTGTGGGGCCGTGGCAACTCCTGAGCACTCTAGGCTGGGTTTTAAGAGGGATGTAGGCATAACCTTTAATATTACAGATGTGTCCATGCTCACGTGGCTAGAGCTCATGCAGCTACATATGAGCTAACTTTAATTGAAGAGGTTTGGGTGCTGCCAGCAATGCAGATCCTGTCTAGAGCAAGCTATGGCCGTGATCTAGGATTTACCTGCATCTCAGGAGGGTTTCATTGCCCACCCTGAGCTCCCACAGCTCTATCTGCCCATGCTTGAAGCTAGTGCAGATATGTCCCCAACTGTACAGCAGCAACATCCTCTAGCTCTTCCAGCATGTAGATCTGTTTGCTTTCCATCCTCCACCTTCCTCAGCCACCCCGTCTCCCTCCCACGGCGTGCAGCCCTTAGGGTTAATCGTTACTGGTCCTGCCCCAAATGTCAGCGCTGGAAGATGACAAATGACCTCTTTTTCCACATCTCCTTTGAAAACTTGGAAACAGGGCTACACACGAGCTCATCTGGGCTGTGGCAATACTAACCAACGCATCTCTCCCCAACCCCTTAGGACTTCTCTGCATGCAAAGAGAATGGGACAACCCTGAGAGGACGAARCAGTCAAACAGTTTTCATTTACTTCCCGGTATGGTGTGTGGTCACCAAGCAGGGACTGGAAACAACCTCCAAGCCTTATCGTTCTCTCTCCGTAAGGGCACTTATTGCAGCACCCCGTCCGAGCAGAGTGACACACGCTCCTGCAGTGTCATGCCAGAATTTCTGCAAATACCATGCGATTTATGCACATGTGCAACCTTGTATTTTGGGTTTTTTCTGTTGTAGGCTGCTGGCAGATCTGGTACTATTCCCGCAGCCTGTTACGAGTGTACGCTGAGCCATTCCCAGCCAGTTGGAGCTTTTCCACAAGATGGTACTCAGCCCAGTCTGTAATTGAAACAGGGCAGGGATGCTCCCAGGGAAGGCAGACGTCAGCCAAAAAAMCAGGCCGCTATAGTCAGAGATATTTAATATACAAATAAGAAGTTGTTTCATAAATATCTTATAAAAACTGTAATTTACTTCCCAATATTTTAGCAGATTATCTTAATGCAAACAGCAGATGTATTTCGGAACGACGAGACAAATGTTTAGCGAAATTAAAGTTATTCATGTGCAGTCACACAGGGAATATTTGCATGATATTTTACTAATTGCTCCAAAATCTGACTTGTAGCAAATAAACAAACAGGGGGAAAAAATAAACCAGTAGAAAGATTAGCCCCAGGCCTCTCTTTTTAAGTTCTCCGAGTCTTTCTTCAACTGCTCAACTTTTTTCTCTGACAGCCTGGGGTTCTGTCCCAGTCTCCCCATTGCTCTTCTCAGGCCCATTATCCTTTTGCAGACTCCTAGTTTTCCCCTGGTAATCGGATTTCTTCCAAAAGGGGCTTGATTTTCTTCTTCCCTTGTAGTCCAAGTGCCCTTCCTCCGTCTGCAATTCTGCCTGCTCCAGTTTCTTATTGCTTGGCTGCAGTCAATGAGGCCAATTTCAAATTGTCAAATTTCCTTAAGCATTTTAGGGAAATACTTTGCTATTTTACCGAGCTCAGAGGTTGCCCCAAATAGGATTAGCCATACAGAAAAACCCAACGCAAAAGGAGTAGACGCTTTTTTAGCGGTCAGGAATTCAGACTTGGGTTACTTTAACCTTCTCTTACGAGTTTCAAGTTACAGCAGCGAGAATCGAGTTGTAGTTGCTGATTGTTATGACATTATTTTATGTCAGGTCTATTTATTTGCTCTCCTGGAAAAGAGAATGTATTTCGAGACGTCAAAATATTTTGTTCGCCTTCATTCGATTGTAAGAGGAGCCTTAGGTGAGGTAAGAAAAATGGATGTTTATCAAAATTTTGGTGCATGGTGGATGGCTACGTATTTGTATATATTTCATTCTCCCAAATTAAAGGAATGCTGAGGGTGCAAAAAATCAAGCAGTGGGAAGTTAGCAAAGGTCAGAATTAAAATTGATATGTCTTATATAGAAGTGCCATTGACTGCAGGAGCAAGTGAGCTGCAGCACTGGAAAGAGAAGTCCTTGGTTTCACAGTGTAGCTGCTTTTTGCTCGAGGTACTGGAGTATCCAGCAACAGTGAGTGTCTCTCATCATYCTTCTATCAGTCACTGAAGGTGGATAAGAAATGCACTTTTTTTACATGACTTCTACAAGCAAAGGGGAATTTTTTTAACCATCTGAACCTTTAAGATCCCAAATCGCATTGTAAGTCATGTCCCTAACACTGAAAATATTCCCTGGTACGAGTTGGATTCTGGAGGAGAGTCTGGGAGGCTTGGAAGGAGCATGTGCAGCCGCTGTTTGGGCACGTCATTGCCTAGACAGGTCAGCGAGGGCCACCAAAACTCAGGTGCTCGCTCACTGGCGATGCAAACGCTGCTCTCTTCCAGTGCAAAGCCAGGGCAGAGAGTTTAAACCTGCAAATTAAGTTGCTGGGCTTTGCTCAAGAATTGCTGTCCATAGGGGAGCAGGGGGCTATGAGCTGCCGTTCCCCACAGTCTGTGCCTGGACAGCAGCCTGGTTTGGTTGGGGCATTCATCGAGTCCCAGTGTCAAGCCTGACGTGGGATGCATGCCTCCTCTTAGCTCCTCTTTCTCCCAAGTAACTAGCGATGGGATGAGAGGAAATGGCCTCAAGTTGCGCCAGGGGAGGTTTAGATTGGACATTAGGAAAAATTTCTTTACTGAAAGAGCGGTTAARCATTGGAACAGGCTGCCCAGGGAAGTGGTTGAGTCACCATCCCTGGAAGTATTTAAAAGACGTGTAGATGAGGTGCTTAGGGACATAGTTTAGTGGGCATGGTGGTGTTGGGTTGATGGTTGGACTCGATGATCTTAGAGGTCTTTTCCAACCTTAATGATTCTATGATTCTATGATTCTATATAATGTGCACTTGCAGAATCCTGCTTTTCATGCTGGGCAGTATTTGCATTTTGACTGGCATTTTCCTGGTGGTTGTGAGGTGCAGGTGGATGGGGATGCTGAACTAAATGCGCAGGTAGGTGCTAAGGAGTCCATAAGTAGTAAGATCAGCTGTCCTCTGAGATTTTGCTAATGTACTTCTGTAGGGTCGGTTCTTCTTTAACCTGATTTTTTTTTTTTTTTTTTTTTTTTTACTTTACATTGTCTGACTGAATAGGAGAAGTGAAGGGGAGAACAGGGCATCATTGTTATTATTCTTTTTTTCTTTAAAAGAGGGGGTTTCCATTCCTAAAGTTTACATTTTGAACTCACTAAAGTCTTTCTTTGGCCTCTCCCATCCGCAGGTCACCGCAGGAATATGTAAAAAGGAAATGTTTTATTTTAACAGAGTTGAACAAAGTACATGAAACACACCCTTGCCACTGCATAACATTCCTTGAGTAAATCGCAGAACCCAGCATAACCTTTTTTTTTCTTTTCCCCCTCGGTCTTTTATTTCATTGAAAAGAGCCCAAACTATAATATTCTTTCAGGAAGCATAAATCGTATTGCTGGAAGTAATAGCAATCTCCTAAGCAAAATCCCGTAGGACTCACGCCACTCTGCTTTCTGAAAAGCTGCATTCAAGTACATTCAGTGTTCCCTCTTTCCCGGCAAGCATCCCGAGCGCTGCGCTCRTCGTTGTGCACGGGCAGCTGCGGGCGATGCCAAAGCAACTGCATCTTTCTGCATTAGGGTTTTCCTGGTGTTTTGGCCCTTATGGGCAGTCCYGGGTCTCAGGAGAAGCTGTCAGACTCCTGCCCAACCATCCTAATTTTAGTCCCTCTTCTTGCCTTTCAATATGCATGCGTAACTCCCATGAATGTAAATAAAAGTTAGGTACACGCATGGAGGGGAAATAGATGCATTTATCTTGGCTCAAGACAAGCAGCATCTCCCCAAGGAGCTACTTAGGAGGTTATTGAGAAGCCAACAGCAAAGTGCGGTGGGCTGTACCTTCCTACATGTGTGTAGCAGAAGTTACTGGCGTGTTGCTGATGTTTATGGCAAACAAATAGTTTATTTCTGGGCTAAGAAAGATTCCAGTGTAAATACTCAACTGGCAGCTAGCTGGAAGTTTGCCACTTGAAGTTAAAAGGCCCGTGACCAATGGTGTTAGATTAACATTTCCAAGTTGGACAATGTACAAATGGTGTTCTTGGACTGGAATAGAGATAGATGAAAGTGGTCTACTGCAGTGCAAATAACAAACTGGCAACCAGCTGGTCATTGGAAAGAGAACATGCTATGGGAATATGCTTTCTGCAGAAATACTTTATTTTGGAGATAAGCATTAACAATAGGAAGATGAGGCTCGTTTAACAAGAACCATATGGTCTCATCCTGCTTTTATTTCACTCAATGGCAAAGCCCTGATTGTCTTTCGTGGGTGCGGGATGGGGATTACTGATAATAAGTAAGTAGTACAATAAATTGGCTGATCCACTGTTGCTCTTCAAAAGGTGTAAACAGATTATTTTTAACCCACCTGTTGCTGTTTCAGGAGACAATAACTGAAAGGAAACAGAATTAAAGGGGCTTGTTGAAAAACAACTTCTTCTGACAAAATAAGCCAAGACAAAGATTCATTCAAGATGAAGTTATCAAACTGTGTGAAACATTTCCAAGCTGATGAGCGGAGAAGTAGTGGATGGGTTCATTCAAAAAAAAAAAAAAAAGAAGTTTGGATTTTTGTGGGGAGAAAACAATAGCCTGTAAAAAGTAGCTTACATGCAGATGRGGGAATAAGGCAGGGACTTTGCTGGGGTAATGGCCATGTCCTAAAAGCACTAGCTTACTTTTTTTAAGTAGCTACATGATCTATTCTGTTAGCAACGTAATTAAAGATAACAGAATTCAGCATCGTAGTTTCAGTATAGTCACCAAATTGATTTGTGCTACAAAAAAAAAAAAAGAAAAGAAAAAGCAAGCCAAGGGAGTTGCAGCCTTAGTGGAAAATCCTGTTTTGGGAACTTTTCAAGGATGTAAAACATCGTCTTGAATTGTTTACTTTTATGGGTAGGAAGTAAGAAAGAAGTGAAGTAAGAGTGGAAATGGCATTCTTACCACAGTTGGAAGGTCGCAGTAAAACCGATACAACTCAACATTGCAAACTCACTTTTAAAACTGATTTTGGTTGTGGTTTGTTTTTTTTTTTTATGGTGGCTAAGGTTTGTTATTTTGGTCACAAAATAACAGCAACATGGAAACTGTATTTATTATCAAGAAAAATCAAGATTTGAACATGAAAAAATACGGATCGTGTATGCAGAGGTATCTGCCTTTGGATACAAGTACTCACTCCCATTAATTTCCATGTGTCTGAAGACAGCTTATAACACTCAAGGATATCAAAATTACATTGTGTTACATATTTAGATACRTTGTATTTCTAACTCTGCTGGTTTTGCTCCCAAAGTTCATTTTTCCCTCTTTTTGCTTTAAAATGTAGCGAATACTGGAAGCSGAGGGAAATGATACAGAATTTGGAGCACATGTAGCTTCAGATGTTCAGTTCGACTGTCTTAGTTYGTCTCCTCTTTTCACTTTGAACGCCACTTCCTCTTCCCTTTCCCCGGGACTCGTTTCTCCCTTGTCTTTACACTGGTGGCAAAACAGCCTTAAACCATTTCTGTCTTTCTTTTGGGCTCCTGATGCCCACCTCAACCCCTCCAGCTAAAAAACACCGAGTCCCCAGCCCAAATTTCTGCAATTTGGAAGTTGTTTCAAGGCAGCCCAATGCTGAAGGCGATCCCGCGCTAGCTGGTTGTGCTCATGACGGACATATACACGCCAAGTGTGGTCCTGATCCAAGGCTCCTTGAAATATTGGGAGGTTTCTTCCGCGTGACTCAGGGCAGGCTGCACACAGGTGAGCCCTGATGGAACAGCATTTTGGATGCCAACACCTTCAGGATTCAGTTTTTCCAGGTTTCCAGCAATTCCCTAATAAAAGGGAATGAGAGGAGACTTAGGCTCAGTGTCCATTTATAGGAGCAGTATTAATTTGGCAATATTACCAATAAATAAACAGCCCCTAAAGAGTGGGACCGTGCCGCCCCACCGTCCAGCTCCCCCAAAGCTGGGGAGGACGCTCTGATTTCATCCCGCTTACTCCCTCGCTTTTCTTTTCCCCGAGCAGCGGGGATAGCTGAAGAAGCCCGTCATCGTTTTATTGCTGTTTCTAATAAACACATATGGTGATGCATATAACAAGAACAACAGCGAGTCGCTATTGTTCAGCGCACGGCCATATGTGGGCTGTCCAGCGGCTCGGCAGCTGCATCGTGAGCGCTCAGGAATGTCGATAGCCCAGAGAGAAAGGAATGATTTTTAAGGGCTCTGAGCCTCACAAATAGTGYGTCTGCTTTACATACCGCTGTTGCTAAAACAACTTCTGACTGTGGTGTGCCAAAAGCATAGACGCGGCGTTAGTCACTGCAGAAGTTTATAAGGTGATTAAATTGTTAGCAATTGCAATGCAGAGGCTGAAAAATTAGCTGGGACCATGTTGAAGGGAGCTTTGCGAAACAAAAAACCCAAAATAAATATATATATAAAAATATTTTGTGTGTATATACATACATATGCATCTGTATGTGTGTATTTATACAGTTAGTACTTTTTTTTTTAACATCAGAAACTCAGGCACTTGCACATCTAGTACTTCACATAATAAAAACTTTGACCCCGGCACTAATCCATATTTATTTTATCCCGTTGTGCAAGGTTGAAAGGCATGCGATTTACCAATAGTTTGTTCTCTGTTAGCTACATTTCCCTCTGGCCTCATACGGCTCTGCTTGGGCTGGATGATGCATACTTGAGTGATGCAGAGACAGCCCAAACGTGATGGTTGGGATGCCTTGCGTACATCTGTGTTTCTAACACTCTTCTTTTCTTGATGCCATATTTACCCAGCAACCTGACTGAAAATGAACAGCCCATCTGTACATCTTCATTTTTCCATCAGGGTGTTTGGTGGGGGGAGAGAGAGAGAGACTGTGCTTGAGGGAAAAGAGAAATAAAACTTAAAAGCAGGCAACATTTTTTCAAATTTGGACAAACACAGACAGGCAACCGTATCTTTATTTAAGCACTTGAATAATTTAACTGATTTTTTTGTGTGTGTGTGAGATGCTGAGTACCTACTGTAAATAAGAGGAGAGAGAAAATTGTAAGGGATCCAAAAATCAACTACTTTTGGATATGTCTCCAAGAATGGATTTTAGAAGTCTGATTTAAGTATCAAAGTGCAAATGGTTTTGGTCAGTGTTTCTAATGCATGGCGGGAAGTCCTGGGTCTTGTACTCCTTTTGCATATGTRCCCCTCGCACACACCATCTTCACAGCACGCAAATTACCTGTATAATGGGACATGATTTGAGTAACACATAAAGCCCCGGGAAGAACCGCATCCAGGCGTTGACAGAAACCATAGACCAGCTCAGACTGCCAAAATCCACAACCCGTTTTGCCTGGTAAACGAAACCACAAACATTTGCATGCTCAGATATCCCAACAAAAAGTAAATATTCTGCATGACATGCTGTTCAATATTATACACGGTGCCACAAAAAAAAAAGAAAAAAAGAAAAATTTAATTTCTATTTCCTCCATCTCAGGCAGTTCTTTCCAATGGGTAAAGCGGAAATGCCCACACCGACTTTCCTGGAAATAACGACGGGCCAGGTTTTCCCCCACGACAGACATACATGGCTCTCAGTTCCTCCTGAGAGCAGTGGCAGGACTTCAAAAAAAACCCCACGCCAAGGCCTGCTCTTCAGAGGTCCCCAGCATCCCCCGGTTCCTGTTGACTTGTAAGCGACGTGCAGCTTGAGGTTTTGCTCGTTCCTCAGCTGAATCTTTCAAAACTCGTGATTTCTCAGCATGAGTCAGTGTTTTATGTAACCCCAGCTTGCATTCCTCCAAACCCCTCCTGAGCTCGGAGCGCTCTGACAGCCAACCTCAAATTCTTCATCCTCGCAGCTGACAACTTCGGTCCTCCGGCGACGGCACGACAGGCTCCTCACGCTGCTCCTGGGGGGTTTCGGGGCCCCGGCATGGCTCTCCTGGGCACCGCGGGGACCGAGGCTGGAAGAAAGCTGGGCTGGAGCATGGAGCTCCACTCCCAATGGGCAAGACGTTGGGCTTTCCTGCAACAGAAATGCCCATTGCCGGTTTTGTTCGGCTGGTTTTTTTTCTCTTCCCTGCAGCAGCATCAGTTTTATCCATGCCCCTGCCAGAAAAAAAAACAATTTTCATGTAAAAGCAATAGGAAGGGAGGACACTAATTTGATGGATCTCACTTGCTGTTGGTCCTCTGCAGGCACCTTGGATGGCAGCTTCAGTTCACACCCCTGGCACCCTGCTTCACCCTGAAGGCAGCATCCTGAAGTTGGGCACCTAAAAAAGCTAGAGAGGTGGATTATTAAACCATAATTATTTTTTCACCATTATCTGTGAATGCACTGAAATACAGAAAAGCAGGTAAAAACAGTGGGAGAAGGTGAGAAGCTAAACCCCATTTTTAATTCCATTTCAGCTGATTTTCCCTTGAGAGGTGGAAAATCTCCACCCGTGATGCTTCCTCTGGCAGCTTCCCGTGCCCATTTTTTGGGGGAGCTCCTCGCTGGTGGGATAAACCCTCCCCAACCTCTCGGCATCAGCACAGCTCTCCCATTACCCCCCGGGCAGCCAGGAACCCTCCTGCCACTCACAGTAAGAGGGATGCCTGTTTCGGTCAGTCACCCCATCCCCACCACAGCCAGACAGGAGTCAGCGAGGAGCACTTACGTTCCTGATGCACAATTTCTTCCTCCTCTCTCTTGGAGGGGAAAAGTGCCCTTTTTCATTTAGCTGGCACCTACCTTCTCTCTCCCTACAGGCAGTAGGAATCACAGCATAGCAGAACCTAAAATGGCTCTTTTTCCCCCCAAAAAATAAAGCCCCAGTTTACTGGGGCGGGGGCTTGTGGACATTGAGTTGGAGACACTGCTTTATTGGAAATGTTTGATGATGTAGGAGAGTAAAGCGTGAGGAAACATCGGGGTGCTCGATGCAGTACGGTGGGAGGTGGGTGGGAGGGATGGAGAAGCCATGGGGAGGGCTGAGGCACCCCCAGTATTTTATGTGCAGCCATTCGTACCCCAGGCTGGCTGTGCTTACTGTTTGAAACATAGCCAGCACAGCCAAGTCAATGAAACAAGTGGCTCAGAAGCACATTTTGGGGTATTTTTCAGGTATTGTTGGCCTTTTTTTGTACAAATGGCTGATTGCTTGTCACGTGAGATCTGTACCTCAAATTTAGGACCTAGAAAGAAAGATAGAAAAAAAGATTTTAAAAAAAAAAATTGAACAATTTTCTAAAATGAATGTTATTCTTTTGTCTTACCGTCTTTAATCCCGTGTATGTAAGAGTGTACAAATATATGCACTCAAAGGCAAAAATACCTCCTGATGATGAAGTAGTCCGACACAAAAAATGCTTTACAATGTTTAGAAAAACCATGCAGGAACGTGAAGATGAAGCAAGGGGGAACATGTGCCAGTCCGCTCCACTAACCTACTTAGATGCAGCTTGGTAACAGCAAAATAACCTGCCATCTGATGCTCCAGATGCTGTGACCGTGTGCTGGCACTGTGCAGACCTCAGGTATGGAAGCCCTCTCCTAGCAAAATGATGGGATATTTCTTGTCCTCATTAGTGCATAAATTTTAAATACATGCCTGGAGGGTCACGGCCAAGTTTCGTAGTTGTAGTGATTGTAGAATGTGAGGAACGTGCACCACAACATTGGGATTCATCTCTTCTTCCTTGGCCACCCAACAAACCAGCACCTTTCCCAAGCTGAGGGTGTTGACACCTTCATTCCTTCACGAAAGGGCTGTGTTGAAACGTTTTTTTTCCCCAACTATATCAGTTGGCCTTATAAAAGATGTCACCTCTCCATACATGCCTGGTCTGTACCAGTAAGTAACATTTCAGCGCAGGCAGCCTACCTCGTGCTTGGGCAGGAGCTAACGGGTTGGCCATGGTTTTTCCTGAAGAATTTGGGTAAAATCCTTTTGCAGCTTGCTTTGCCTATGGCCTGCTTTTGCTTTTTTTTCACTGCAGACCTCGAAAGCAATCCCTTGGGACGTGGTTATATATATTTCACTGTAAGTGAAAGAGAACAAAACAAATAAAAACACAACGAGGCTCTTTCTCCACGTTGGTACTTTCTTCAAACTTTCTACTGAGGATTTCCAACTGCATTTGTCGTTGTATGGTAAGGGCTCTGAATGAATTTATTGATGGTAGCTGGGAAAAAAAAGGGAAAAAATGAATGAAATCCCTTGAGATAGAAGGTATGTCATGAACTTCCCCAAGTTATTTGCAAATGTTTCTGCCAGTATCAATAAATCCCTCAAATTTCAGGATAGGCTACATTAATTACAGGATGGCATTATGTAGTTAAAGATTGCTGAAAGTTATATCTGCGATCAGTCATGTTTGAACTGCACGTTCACGTGAAATATTTGGTATTTTAATACATAGGCAYGCACGCGAGCAGCAATAGCGTCCATGATGTTTTAATAGGCTTTTATTAGTTCGTACTCTCCTTGTAATCTTGTTTTACAGTATGTGCGTTCAATGTGTTTGTGTCTATGCTCTTCATGCACACATCGCAGGATGCCAAAACATCCTTCTGCTTCCTTGTTTCCAACCACTTAGTCAGGCACTTGAATGCTTTCCAAATCTTGTTAAAAACCAGAAATAGCACTATCACTTCTTCTTGTCGGAGTGCACAGAAAGGGGCGGATGGAGAGGGCAGTGGAAAGGTAGAGGAAGAGGTTGAATGGCTGGGAGGTGGGGGGATCTTCATGGGTGAGCTCAGAAGAGCCTCAGTGCCGCCATGCCCAGACCTGATCTGGGGCTTCCCACTGCCTTGCTGTGAAAAGCGGGGTTTTTGGTTCACTTGCTGGATGGAAAAGCACTGCAAAGAAGCTCCTTGTACGTTACCTCCAGTTTAAAAAGTTTATGAACCAAAAGTTCCCTGGTCAAAAATCACAGGGTAGTTGTATGAGCTGCCGTGGATTAGTTATATTTAAATTTTAAAATATCCTTTTTTTTTCCAGGAAAATTTGAAGTAACATTTAAATAGTTGGGGTTTTTTTCTGCGTAAAATAGATTAAAAAATCAACTTTATTTTATTCACTAATTTTTTCTGAAACTAAACTAACTAGACAGGCTCAACCTAGATTCAATAAATGTTTCGAATGTGCATTTCTGGTGAGTTAAAAATTGCTCCTCAGACTGTTCAAAGTGATTCAGTCGGGTGCAGTCTTTCTGGGTAACACTGGGATCATGTAATGCGGCTGGTCCCAGTATCTCCAGAACATGTACTCACTGCTTTTACCTTTTTTTTCTGATTAGACTAGATGTTTTCTGGTGTATATGTCTTAGGCAAGGAAGCATCAGTTTTGGTTGGAGCCTGGAAACTGTGCTGTAATAAAAAAAGAGCAGTATTTGTGAGTATTAATTAATTGGATGCTCATGACCAGAAGGAGCAGCGGAGGGTATATCTTCCCTTGGATTGCTCTTGCAGATGTGAATTCTCTGATGTCTACTGATGGCTGAGTTTATCCCACAACCATTGTCATCACGGGAGGCAGCCACGGTTGCCTTGGTTCCCTGTCTCCATGAGGTGGGAACATCTGTCCAGTTTGACTGCAGTCCCCCAATGGGTTTAAAAGCGTGTGTTGACGCAGGCGTGCGCGCACACACCAGTACATCCACGCAGAGCCTGATGAGAAGCCAGGTCCTATAGCCTTAAGAAACCCAGATAAAAATAATGTTGCCTTAGGAAGCTTATGCTATGCGTGAGTAAGATGACTGCAAGGCTCCCACTGCCTCCTGAGAGGGGTTGTGATTTCAGATTCAATTAAGGAACGTGCCAAGGAATTGTGACGCAGCCATTGCTGGCTGTCTGCGCTATAGCCCACGTTTTTGTTCATGGTCAGCAAAAAAGCTGGTCAAATAACATTTATCAGATTGTTTACTTGGCATATCGCACACAATCTGAATAAGTTATTTTACAGGGGTTTTTTGCCCAGATGACAGGCTAGGCGCAATTTTACAGGGGTTTTTTGCCCAGATGACAGGCTAGGCGCAGGGCTTACTAATATAATTATCAAAAGCGGTCCTTTGCTGGGTCTCAGGAGAAAGTTTGAAGTCAAGTGCCAGGTTTCTCAGCAGAGCAGCGTCTGTGGCCCCAACCAACCACATACTGAGGAGCACACGGCCACGTGCTGAGACTTCTGCTCATAGTATCTCCTTGCAGACGTGGCCTCCATGAAACATCATGGGAGGTAAGAGCTATCCAAACCAAGTTGGGTGGCAGAAGTGCAGCTCCTGGGGGGTTTGATGGCGTGTCAGACCACAGAGCCTTCCACCCTGTTACCAGACTGGGGTAAAAGAGCCACTTCGCATGGAGAAAGAAGCAAGTGAGGAGCTCTTATGGGATGGTCTGCCCTCCTAGAGATGGCGAGCCTCAGCTTTAGCCCACGGGATGCAGAGGTGGTGAGAAACAGTAGCATGTTTTTCACTTTGTAGAGGGTACGACTGGCTTGAAGTCRTGGGTTGGGTCTTCTTGCTCCTCCAAAAGCAAAGGACATGGGTGAGCCTCTCCTGTTATGGGACTGTGCTTGGTGCGGCAAGGATGGAGGACAGGTCACGCAGGCTCACATTAAATTGCATTTTTCATATGAGTGGTGTCTTTTTTTTTGCAGGAGAACAACGACCCTGCTTACCTCAAGGCTGATGCACTCTTGGAAAGTGAAGTATGTGTGTATTATGGTAGTAATGATGGCGGGGGGGGGAAATCCCTTGCATAAGAAAACACGGTACATAAACACACAATACAGATCAGGCCACGTCTTCATTTCACCTATAAGAAGGTTGTGCAAATGCAGAAAAGTCCAGGTTTTTCTCCTGCCCCCCCAAAGAAACATAATCCRGAGTTTATATCGGCTGGTTTATGGGAGTTTATTGGAATATCCAACAGGGTTCATGTAGTGTGTCATAAGGTAAAGCCTGTTCATTGGTGATTTACAAGCAGTGTGTGCCGGTGTTACTGTAATTTATAGACCACAGATGGTCAGGGGGTGCCCCTGCTGACTTGTAGCTGAATAAGAAGCTGAGCCCTGCGTGTCATCTGCTGCGGGTACCTCCGGCTCACTTCCCCAAATTAGCGCTGATCGAGATCTGCCTTCAAACCCGGAGGGTCCCGAGACCTGTGCCTTGCAAGCTGGGGCTGTTTCAGGAGAGGAGAGGCTACAAATGATTAAGGCTGGGATAAAAAACCCCAAGCCTATCGGAATGGTACCAAAGGAAAATTGCTTTTTATGAYAATAACTTCCCTTCTCAGGGCTGGTACTTCACTTGATGGGGTTTTGTCACCTGTTAAATGGAGAAGGAAGAATGTCAATCCTCCCCTTCATACACCGGTCTAAGACAAACATCTCCTTTACAAAAATTTATATATATTCATAAATCTCCCTTGTAACGACCTCTAAGATAGATCCGATCTTTGTTCTCGTCATTTTACCCTTTTAGGTAATTACTCTTTAACTGTATTTTACTACAACTTACTTGCCTGCATCAAGTTTACCTAAGTCTTTGCTTCTTTAAACCTTATTAAATAATTGTGTCTTTATTCCGGCACCTCTTTCTGGCCCCCCCGGGAATTTGCTCCTGGTGGATGCACGAGGCGGAGGGAGGACAGGGCTGGCAGCATGTCCCACCCAGATCTTCAGGAGATTTAGGTTTTTTGCCAGGGGATCAGGCCCCTTTTCGCTTTTAATTTCTCTGATTGACAAGGTTCATCACATCATTGCCTTGTATTTCTCCCAGACGTGTTTTTGTCTTGCCGTGTGTGGCCTTCTTCTGCCCGCAGAAATACCACGGTGGTCTCCGGCAGGATCTGGCAGCCTTCAGAGGGACGTGCTGGATCCAGGGACGCCCGGCGCTCGGCTCGCCCGCTGCAGCAAGGTCATGCATTTTAACAAGGCGCCGCTGATCCTTTTTTTAAAGGGCATTGATTATGTTTTGTTAAAATGGGCTTTGAACTTGGCTGACCCTTTGCCGGTAGGACATTTCAGGGGGTTTTTCTGCCTGGACCACACTTGACACCTGTTGGCAAACACGGCTGCAAATGCCGCTGCGAGAAACCTGCGTCCGAGCTCAAAACTAAAAGTGGTTTGATTTTTTTCCCGAGAGTAAAGACATAAGAGAATTTGGTGGCTTCTTTAGTTAATAAAAAGAAGAAAACAACAACTTTGTTTTTCCTTATCAAGGTGGGGGAAAAAAACCACCCTATAGACAAAAGAAGCAGAAGGAGAGCTGTAATGGAAATAAAATTGACAGCCTCTCAAAACTCAGGTGGCACTTTCCTTTTCCAGTTAATTACAGTTTTAATTACATGGCTTCTTGTGACTCCTTGATACCTAATAAACTAGACTCTGTGGGGCGGCAAAGTTGAGTTTTGCTTGAACTGCAGGTGTAAGGCTCAGCATGAAACATAAATCAACTTCTTAAACATGTTCCCAGGGTGTGTTCAGGCTTTTTCTTCCTATTCGCTTGTAAAAATCACATCTTTTCACCATTGTTGGGTAAAAAAAAAAAAGATTGAAGCTACAATGCAGTGAGTATTACCTTTGTGTCTTTGGATATAAAAATTCCCTTTTAGTAGGGAAAAAAAAGCTTTTATTTTTAACCTCAGATCTGATAAATTTTAAAGGAGTGATGCATTACCCATATAGACCCTCTCTCACTATCATTTTTTTAGTGGGGGTGCATAAGATAGAAGAGGAAAGTATATTAGCAGCATGAAAGCGAGGGGAGATTGGTATGTGGAAAATAAAGAGACATTCAGCCCGTAGGAGCTGCCTCTTCTGAAGGTTTTGAAAACAGAGAGCGCCTGTTTATTCTTTGTGTGTTATGCCATGGAAATCTGTGCTCTAGTCAGGTTCAAGTGCAGCATCATATATTACCCGTGAGTGGGGTAACACGCTGATGACCCGTTGCAGCAAAAAGCTGGAGGCAAATATGGTCCAGAAGTTCCCGTTGGTCTCAATCCTGGGACATCTGATGGGGSCCCGAGCCTGCAGCAGGGAGCTCTACTGTCACGACCACACATCACAGCAGTCAATGGGGATTTTAGTGGAAGATCGCCCATCTTCCCTCTTCCCCAAACCAAACAAAATTATTAAAAAAAGAGGGGGAGGGAAGAAAAGGGGAGAAGGAAAAGAGGCAGGAGAGCTTCACATATGGCATTTGGATGTCGGTGCAAAACATGAGCAACAAGGTTCATGTGTGGGACATGAGTGTATCAAGACAACCTTCTTAACCTGTGAGACACAACCTTGGAAGGACTTTTTTTTAATGTCTTCTTATTAGTTTTATCTTCAGCTTGTGATTTGTCTGCTGAAGTACTGGTTTTATATGAGTGCAAAAAAAGTGTATTCATTATGAGTGGCGAAGGAGAGCTCTGGGACATAGCTGCCTGGTTAGCAGCTTACCATACCTGGTAAGAAATTGCGATGTCCTGCTTGCCTTTCAACATGAATTTTTGATTTCTGGGTTTTTCCCATTGCTGATTACCTGAAGTAGCGCCATTGTGCTACTCCTTGGCTGGAGCAAGCATGCTGAAGCCAGCTGAGGGTCTTTGTTGCTCCTCCAAGAGCTTTGTGACCATTGTCCTTGCTGCCCACCCACCTCCCTCATGGCACATCCCAGCCTCGGGCCCTGTCTCATGAACCTTGCTGACACCCACAGTGCTCAGGGCCACCCAAGGCATGGTCAAAGGCATCTTCCTAAATAAAACTGTCATATGGCTTGGACAGGGCAGGCAGATTTCAACCTTAACTTCAATAGGAATCTTGCCTGGAAGACAATCTCCCTGTAGACTAGACTTGTCCGGCATCATTTCACCTTGATGTCTTGTTGATGAGGATTCCTGGTGGCGGTTGTTGTTGTTGTTGTTATTATTAAAGCTCATAATACGTATTCTTTTTCACTCTGGCTGCCCCATCTTCTTTACATCTGCATAGGTTACTTAACTGGACAATTGCACTTGCAAAGCACGGGTTTCTCTCAGATCAATATTGTGTTCAATCCCTTGGGTATAAACGTCTTGTACTCTCGTGGGCTGTTTGTGTGCAGCATTTGGGCAGCTCACAGCAAAAATGTGGGGAGCTGGACCGTGATTTGCAATTTCTGCGTGACGTTACCGAGGTTAGCTGATGAAAATGAAAAGAAAAAAAAACAAACAAGGATACTCTTTTTTCAAGGCTAGTGTAGCGTCACCCATGACATCATGGCATGGTTTGGGGAAAGGTGTGTGATACGGAAACAATGAGAGTCCGGCAGCGCTGCGTCCCGACCTCAGCATCCTCTTGGCTTTTTCGTGTCCAAAGATGCGTTGCGCGGATGTTCTCCCAGTGACAACCTCTGCTGCCAGGTGCAGGCCAGAAATTTTCCACCAGAATCATCTTTCAGCAGAGACTTGGGATTCCAGTTAAACAAAAATCTTCATTAAAAGCAGACCACAGAGAAAACTAACTTCTCGAAAGATAAGGGTAGCCTAGAACAGCCCAAAAAAGCATCTCTTTTTCAGGCCAATTTTTGGGGTTTTTTTAAAGCTAAACATTTGCACAGACAGCTTGGATGAAAATTACATTCTTGCTGGTTTTCATCTAACTGGTTAAAAGAAAAAAACAAAAGAAATGGCCACCCGCAGTTTCCAGGCCACGTGGAAGGAGGCACCGCTCTGATGATGTCTCACCATGTGCGGGGATGCTCTCTGCTGCGGGACCATGACATGGCTCCTAAATCATGCCTAGACCTTGCCATGGGCACCATGAAACAAAGTGTTTGTCACCCACTTGGCTGTATCTCCACCACGGGAAGCACGGAGGGAAGGCACCGCTTGGGCTGGACCCCACAGCTGGATGGTCTTTCCTTCAAGCATTTCTGCAGCCCCCGAGCAAAAGTCATCGCTGCTGCCCTCTGCAAAAAAGCCGGCTGGATCTATGAAGCTATTACTCTTCCCCTCTTTAAATCTCCCCTTCAAAACCTACTCCTGCTTTGACACCTGTAGCAGATGAACTGCAGAAACTGAGGGCAGATGGAGATACTTAACACGCCGTTTGTCTATGTCTATGTATACCTGCACTGTATAATGTATACTGGCCCTTCCGTGTTGCCTGGTCCACACAGGTGTCATCGTGACATGGGCTTTCGTGCCAGCCGTGGTCCTGGAGGACCTCAGTGCCGTGGAGCCCCGATGCTTTGCAGCCTAAATCATGAAACTGGAGCAGGCATACCTCGGACACTCAACTCAGCGTGTTGAAATACCAGCATTAACTCTGAAAATGAACTGGGGAAGCAAAAAAAAACCCCAATCCTACAGCCAAGCGAGAATTCACAAGAGGAGAAAAAGAAGAATTCCTCCCGCCTTCCTCCCAAATGAAGTGTTTCACCATCTTTTTCAATTAGTCCTGGTTTTATTTTTGAAACCACACAGAGAGGCAATTATAGAGTTTCATATAGTTTCATATATGTTTTTTCCGGAGTGGGAAAGGCAGGGTAAAATTAAGGGAGCTAGGGAAAGGAAGGAGAGTGGGGAAGGAGAGGAACAGGAGTTTAAAAGACAAAAGAAGTTAAAAAAAACTCCAAAACATGAAGGTCTCTCATTCTAGCACTCCCAGTGGTGTTGAGAGCGAGAAGAAAGAGGAGGAAAAAATCAAATAGCCAAAAAGTTTTGGTTCACAACAAAGAAATGAAGCAAAACTTTCCAGCTGAAGCAGAGTACGCGTTTTGTTTGCTTTGAAATGCTTCCTGTGGAAGTTTTTGGACAAGGAGGAAAAAACAATTGTGCGTGTTGGGGTGGGGGAGAGGACACTTGTTTCTTGTGTGTATTGAGCTGCCTGTCCCTAGAGATGCAGGCAGCGTCCACTGGCTTGTTGGGAGCATAACCACAAGTGAAATGCAATGGCGAACGACTGGAGAAAGCTGCAGCGTGGAGCTGGAGAAAGTGCAAGGAGATGTTAAGGAGCATCTTACAGCAAATACATCCCTGCAGCATTGCTGGTCCTGTCATGGAGGGGGAGGGCAGAGGCGATGCGGGAACAGCAGCGTAGCGTGCATTAAACCATATGCTACCGAACCATATGGTAATGTGGTCTGAAGTCTTTCAAGGCGGTTCCAACTTGGAAAAGGCTTGAAAAGTTTTAAAACGGGGTTTTTATGGTCTGCTGAAACACAAATGACCATTTTTCATTCTACAGGGAAAGTTTATCTGGAGGAAGGCGGGTGAGAGGCAGCCACCCTCAGCCCCAGCCGCCTGGTTCCTGCTCCCAAGCCGGGCAGAGGAAGCGTCGCAGTGTGGGGAGCGTATTTCTTCCCCAGTTGTCGGCAAGCTGTGCTTTAATAACGGCATAACAGATAGTGCATGAAGGAACATTAGCCGCAAAAATGATCCCGTTGGGAAGGAAACTTGGAAGAGGTTTTTCTTTCTAAACTTGACACCAGGGCTGGGAACCCGGCGCACATCTGTGCAAACCTGCCCGAGGACAGAAGGGATCAGGCGCTGGAGATCTCGCCCTCGCTCGAGRCAGCCCCACCGAGGTGGGGTGGACTTGGCTGGGGAGTGGTTTTTTTTTTCCCACATCATGCCAGGTTGGGGTGCACGGGGCACAGGAGCCACAGCAAGGGATGGGGGCTTGTGGTGGCGAGAAATGGTGTATGGCCTCTGCAGGAGCTGTTGGTCGTGCTTTGGCATGAGCAGGGTCACCAGCACCCATAGCCCTTGGCTGCTGGACTGGGTCATATTGCTTGTGTCCCTATATCAGACACAGGTGCGGTGGTGGGGCATGGTATGGAGGAGTCTTCGTCCCCTCAGTCCTGTTTGGGACACCATTCATTTGAACAGTGTACAGTGTGAAGAAGCAGCATTGGCTTGCAACGAAAGCTGGTGAGATCCAAAAGGCATTGAATAAAATGGCTGGGAAAAAAAATCTGCTCAGTCAATGTTTTCCTTACCTGTAAAATTTTACGGCTAACTGCAAGGTGAAACGTCCAACTGCATGGCAGGCATCAGGGCTTTCTTACGAGTCACATGTCTGTTGGTGTTTTTTCTTCTAGATTCTGCTCCTGGCACCTTGAAGTTAAGGGAGGAAAAACAGTTTCCAGGAAAATGTAGAAGAGTCCTGACCGTACTGGTTCAGAAAAAAAAAAAAAATCCTAAAAATTGGAAAAATAAAGAGGAATAACATACCCCAAAGCCTGAAAGCTGCCCCGAATCTTGCTCTCCTTTAATCTCATGGATTTGGAGAGGACTTGAAGATCTCATCTCATGGCCTGTTTAAAGCTGGGCTGGAAGCGGCATCACAGCAATGGAAAAATGCTCTGAATGATGGTCACGTACCCACCTCAGAGCAACTGAAGAGCACAGAGAGAATAACAGACCATCCCGCAGTGTTCCTACCCATGGTRAACGCTGCAGATCTATTGCCTTAGGGGATCTATTATTTTCTGGTTAAACAAGTCTATCTATTGTTTAAACCAGCTTAGCTTTTTTAAGCCGGTCCCTCACAAACTCGGTCCGAGCTCACCTGAACAATCCTGGTTTTTAACTTTTAGGGGGAACGTGACTTATGATTTACTAGATAGCTATGGCGAGCCTAATGTAATAAAAGTCTGACCTATGTGATGTGTATGGGCTACTGTGTTATAAATATTTAATAAGTTATATGGAAAAAAAGAAAGTATAGGGGTTACAGAAATCATATTAAAGCAACTAAGTAAATACAAAGAAGGTTAAAGTGTCTAACTCTATATGGTAAAAAGGCTAAAGCAAACCAGATCTCTTTTCTAGATACTTTTTCCATGTACAGCAGTAACTGGGCTGCGTAAAAATAAGGCAAGTATTTAAAGACAGGCAGGAAAAAAAAAAAAGAGAGATCTAAAGCATTTGGTTGGCATTGATAGCAATCATTTCAAAAAGCCCTGGAACATTTAAAGAGAATTAGAAAGGATTTTGCTGGAATCAAAGGGAGAGCACTTTCCATGGCTGGACGTGTATTTGGGTATCTGCAAACCGATTACATCAGAGTGAGCAGAACAGCCTTGATCATCCAGGACTTGAAAATCAGAAGAAAGGGGTTTTCCTGTTTGGGCTCTTTTTTTCTCACTCACACATCTTACGGCTTTCATTCTTCTGCTTACTTGATGGTGAAGTAACATTTATTTTGGCACGGAGGCTTGCGGAGCGCTTTGAAAGGCCCTCTGGGTAGAGCAGCTACAGCGTACACCGAACCCACGGGGGTGAGCAAACCTGGAAATATTTAGGTTTACCTTGGGAATCACACCGGGGGTCTTTTTTTTTTTTCATCCTAACCTAAGTTTTGTTTTTAAAGAAGTGGATACCTTCACGCTTAACCGCCATATCCGCTGTGCTGCAGACAGGGCTCCTGGCTCGCCGCCTCGCCAGCCCGCCATTCCCTCGGCAATGCCAATCCCATAACCAGCTCTCCTGTCGCGTGAGCCAAAAAAAGGTTTTCGCAAGGATTTTGCCATTGCAGGCGATTTACCCGTGGTGTCAGCCAGCAGCGAGAGGGTGATCAAGCCCCCCTACGCCCTGGCTTGCCCTCGCCTCCTTCATGCTGGTGGTATTGGCTGTCTTGGCTCTTTGCTCCGGTCCCCCCGGCTGGCTGGGAGGGAGCTGGGATGGTGCTTTGCTCAATCATCCTGTGTCAAGGGTGTATTTCTGTTTGTGAAAAAATAAGATTATGGAGGGGAGTGAAGCAAAACATTGGAGCCAACCTTAAGCCCCACCGATGCCAAGAGGGGCATCTCCTCCCCACGCTCCCTCCGTGGGAGGGCACTCACCAGCCCCCCAGGAGCTGGTTTGGCTTGTGAAGCCTGCTGAAAACAATTCCCATTTTTGGTTTTTTTTTTTTTTCTTTTTTTTTTCTTTGGGTTTTTTTTAGCTTTCTCCCGGCCTAGGCAATGGATTTGGCTGGCGGGAGGCGTGGGAGCAGGGGAGAGAGGACTGTGGCAGAGGGGAGCGGGAGGGAGACCCTCCCCTCACGCAAGGGCTCGCATTGGTGGGGCTCTCCCCACCGGCCCCGCTCCTCGCTCCTCCCACCCAGCGATGGACAGAGGAGGGGATGGGAYGAGATCAACCGGATGGCAAGAACTGGGGGTGGGGAGAGTTGAGGGGGTGGGGTTTTTTTTCCCTTAAGCTCCAACATATGTTAGATAGAAATTTTAAGGTTGGAAATCTGGGGCGAGCGCGGGACCGAGGTATAGCAAATCCAATGCAAACAGGCAAAAATGAAAATGAAATTACATCCAACCCCCGCTTTCTACCGTCTCTATGTTGTCAAAGTTGGTAAACAAGTGTACAAGGTAACCCAGCTCCCAGCAGAGCTGGCAAGAGCCTTTCCTTACCGTTTGATGGGAGTGCAATGAAAACTTGAGCTGTTTTTAGGTCACGGAATGTATTTTCTTGTAATTTCCTCTAATGATGTTTATAAGTCATGCACGGGATCTACAACACCCAGGAAACATTATCTTTTTAAACCCTTATGTAGATTCCCACTGTGACCTGTGGAAGAGGAAACAATCCCGTGTGGGCTCCGGCGGGATGCCGTGTTACCCGGAGCGGCATTTCCCTGCCTGTGCCCAGGGTACCGAGGGCACTTGGCCTCACAGCTTCTCACACGAGCGTGTCTCAGCTCCAGCCTGCAGTCCAGAAGCCTGTTTTTAGGGAGAAGAAGGGGTAGAAAAACTCATTTCCCACTGCTCCTGGAAAGCAAGTAACAGTGCAAAGAGGGCTGATTCACCTGTTAAAATATGCACATTTTTTTTTTTTGCAGATGACCTTTTTTTTTTTTCTTCTCCTTTTTGCAGTATTTTTCCTGCTACAGTTACCTAAATACCATCCTAAATAACGCTAACCCATCTCGCTGCTACCAACGGAGAGGCTTTACAGTGCTATGGAGAACTATTTTGAAGGTACGAATCACTTGACCTAAAGACTCTCCCTGGAGTGTCAGTGCTGTGCACTACATTTTCACTCTGCCAAACCCTTTATTTAGCACATGCTAAAGAACGTTTAACATTTAAAGATCCCCTCTGTACATCCTCTAAATGTCTCCATCCTTTGCTTTTAGATTAATATGTCTTCTGTGAAAATGAGATAATTGATTACAGAGCCGTATTATTTACAAATGAAGTGTTGTTCATGTATTGACCTTTCATTTCTATAGCTCGATACTAGTCCTTGTACAGCATTTTTAATTAGCGAAATGGTAACAGAATTAGAAGAAAAGGGGGAAGAAAAGAGCTTCTGTGGATGCTATTAATAAAAGGAAACTTTAAGATGACTTGCACATTTAAAACTGCAAAAATTAATGTTTGGTCAGATTCTACATCCCAAGTCTCTGTTTGGAAAGAGAAAGAAATCTCCTTCTGGTTCCAAACACACCGCAAGTGGAAATGCAGAGGGAAAGGGCTGATCAATAGACACGAGTGAGCGTTTCCCCTTCACGCTGGTCCGATAGCTTTTCTGCACCGGGGGATTAATTTCAGCCCAATCTCCTTGATGAGCAACCAGCAAAGCCCACCTTAGCATTTCAAGATGAATGGCACCGATAAAGTCGGGGGACTTGGGCATCTACAGAAAAGCAAAGCTCCCAAAACTATGATGCTAGAAATGCTGAAGATGCTAGAAATGCCAAAGAGGCAAAGCATAGCAAATTCATTCTCCTGCAGGAGGACAGGGACTACCTGGCCTGTCCGAACCGGCCCACAGAGCCAGGCTGGTTTAAATAACAGTGCAGCCCAGATCCTGGGTGGGTTGGGCAGTGACTGGTCCAGGCAGCCCTTCTGAAGCCCATCCCCAGCCGCACCGCCTTGCGCTCAACAGCCATGAGCTCAGGATGACTCAAACCCAGCTTGAAAGAGGGATAAAGAGTCAAGAAGCTGGAAGAAAAGATGAAATATGGCGTAAGTCCATGGGAGTTTGAGGTTTAAAAAGAAATATGTTCTGGTTGGGAAGGGGAAGGATACTTCGTGAGAGCCACAAACAGGCTCGGGAAAGCTTTGGATTTCAAGAATAAGCGGGAAGAACCTCTCCTGCCGTGAGTCTGACATAGTCCTCGTGTAAACGCTTTGGTCTGTTTGCGTCTGGTTTAGTTTGACCTCTTAAATGAGTAGCTGTTTCTAATGAACCCAGGGATTTTGATGGGGAGAAGGCGTGCTGGAGGCAGGCAGCTATCTGTGGCGCGCAAGCCAAGCTGCTCGTGATGCTTCCTTAAGGTGGCTGGTCGAAGGCAGAGATGCTCGCAACACACCGGGAGCATAAACCCTTGCAATGCTTTAATTTCCACTAATACAAGCAGCCAAACAACAACAACAAAAAAATCATAAAAATAATGTAAATTTAGCTGGACCATGTGCTTCTAATAAAATGCCAAACAGGCAGAGCTGACCTCAGGTTGATTCCACCGTCCTTCCCCGGGAGGGTGAAGGAGGAGCTTCCGCATGGACTTCAACGGATTCAGACCCGTGAATATAAATATCTGAAATATAAAGCAAATAATTTCATTTCTCAGTAACAAAGATGTTAGTTAATATCCTTACAGCTATAAAAGAACTATTGTAACTACAGAAGAGCGTTTATATATATATAATATATATATCTTTTTATTAATGCAACAGAGGCATATTAAAAATGTCTGTCATTGCAAGTCTGGAGAAAAATATTAGGCTCGAATAAGGTCATCAAGGAAGGATAGAGGAAAGTAATGGAGGG
Source organism: Phoebastria nigripes (assembly GCA_035582835.1). NCBI lineage: Eukaryota > Metazoa > Chordata > Aves > Procellariiformes > Diomedeidae > Phoebastria > Phoebastria nigripes. Next base: position 827,115 of record JAYKAV010000123.1, read on the forward strand.
AAGGCTTTAAGGGTGCTTTCAGTATMCTATGGATGCAGATAAATAGTACACGTCGCTCTTCAGAGGGTCTGTTTTGGGGGACTCTTGTCCCATGGGCTCACATGCAACATCCACTGAACCTACGGAAAAGAAAAAAAAACGCTTCAGCGCTCTTCGGGGAATGTGAACGTGCTGCTTTGCTGGCTAAATTGTTTGCAGCATGTACTTCGATCAAGGGAAACTCAGCTTCCATTTTCTTGCTAGGAGGCTGGTCCTGTTCCCCTCGAAGTAGCATCATCTTCTGACCCCAGCAGTGATACCCCATTATTACTGAACAGTCACTCCTTTTAAATGACATTGCAAGGAACAAAATTAAATGTATATTCAATATAGCTGAAACAATTCTACTGTTTATGATCAGGTCTCCCACACAAGCTAAATCATACATCTAGGACACAACCCATGGTATAATTTTGCAGGAGGCGGCAGCAGGCTCCTAGCATCCCCAGCTTGTGGCTGTCCCCGTGCCTGCRCAGAAAAGTCCCTAAACGGGGCCCGGCCACCCTAAATGACCAAATTTTAGCCCTCRTCGTGGCTGAAAATAGGAGATGGGGGGGCCGGCTGCCTGAGCACAATATATCCCATACATCCAGCTGGCTGGGCTAAGCAGGACGCGGGGACCCCTCAGATGTGGAGCCAATAGGGAGCACTCCAGCTACCTGGGATTTTATAAATCTTTCAGCTATCAGTCTTTCAGAGCTCCAAATGCAAAATCCAGCAGCCCGGGATATCATGTGGATTTATGACTTGGGATTTATGAACTGGTCTGGATAAAATAAGAACTGCCTTGACATTATATTTTTTTTTGAGGTTTGAGGAAAAGAAATAATAAAAAATGAAGACCTGATTTTTTTTTCCCCCTTCCAAAGCTTGCTGTTTATACAAATGTAGATATTTTGTATATATTCAATTGTTCTGATTTTTCTTCTTACCTGTGTGCTTCCTGGGGCGGGAAGCGGAGCAGCACAAGAAACGCTGCTCTCACAGGGTTTCCTGCCTGGCAAGAATTGCTCAAGAAAACATGGTCTCGAGGCACTCCTGGCCCTGCTTCTGGAGTTAGGAAAGATGCTGGTAAATATTTAGGGAGATTTCTGGATGTTTCCAAACAGTAGGTAGCTCCCCACGCCACCACTCGCCCCAGCTCTCACCTGCTTTCATCACTTTTTTCTTTAAATAGTTTTGCAGCCCTTGTTATTTTTCATTTGTGGCAAGCTGGGTTTTTAGGTGTGCGTGTGTGTATAACATGTCCATGTATAGATGTGTGCGTATGTTTGTGTATGTAGGTGTACATGTGCGCATATTAATGGGTGTGCATTTGCACAGCTCTAAATAGGCATCAACTATATATAGATATGTATACATGTACACATGCATGCACATATGTATACATGTACACATGTATATATGTATACATGTACACGTGTATGTATATATGTACACGCACATATATGTACATACAATTACATACGTGTTTACAGCTGTATAAACATACACACAGACATATACATTTATGAGCAAGTATTACGGATGGTTTGTATATTAATTATTACTTCTTTGATTAGAAACCAATACAGACTATCACTTTTTATTAATACTATTGAACTGTATGTATTTTGCATGAGAGCCCATCCCAAAGGACTTTCTATCCTTATATGTAACTTATGGCCTCGCTTTCAATTTTTCTCATCTTATAAAAAAAAAAGAGATGGTATTTACCCTGGTCAGGAGGAAAAACTGTCAGATATATTTTTGCCACCTCTTCTGATTGACCCTTTTGTACCTCTGCCCACAGTTTCTGGGTGATTTTCTTTCTGTGATCCTTAAATTAGCTCTCTGTTCTTTCTTTTATGGATCAAGGTACCCCTTAGGAAAAAAAAAAAAACAACCAAATATATAACCCCAGCCTTTCAGCCTACCACCTTCCCCAGCCCCCTGGGCACAGACTTATCCATGTACCAGCACTGCCAGACTGTGCCAACACCTTCACCCCGGGTTGCTGAAACCTTTGCACGCGTCCTTCACCTCCTCCCATCTCCAGCTGGCACCACGTAGATGCTGATAACGCTGTGTTTAACCTCCACGTGAGACCTGCACGCACCGGTGAGTATCTCCTAGGGCTTCTGCCAGCCTTTTGAGAAGTAAAGTGCGGGCTCAGCTAATTCCCAGGGCTGTATGAGGAGAAAAAACCAGGGAGGGCGGTGTGATGGAGGATGCTTTAGCCCCTTCTCCTGGTGGTACCCCAGCTGCACAGACGATGCTGCACCAGCACTAGGGGAGGGGGAATGATGCTCCCGGAGCATCTGAATTTTGCTCTGCGCAAGAAGAACAAGCTTTTACATCACCTCTGATGCCTGGATAACCTCGCCCCAGCCGAGGAATTCAAATCAGCTAACCAAACCCTCCCGGCCCCTAACCTGTGGACCGCAGCCTGGAAATGCAACAGGCTCGGTCAAAGGCAGCAGGTTACTCTTTGTGGGTCTGAAGCAACATAGTTTGCTTTGGTTTAAATTACCACACATTCAGAGTGTTTTTCAGCATGACTCGCGTCCCGGGAATAATTTGATTTGGAGATTTTGTTTTAAATGAAATTGAGGAGCCCAAGAGTGGGCTAAGACACTTATCTACTGTCTTAGAGCTAGATAACATTGCTTCTTAAAAAAAGAAATCCACAATTTTATTGTTTTTAAACTATTCAGTGTGAATTTTCCGACTGCCACCTCTTTTTAAGCTCAGAAATGATGCACTGAGCCACCAGGTTTGGGGTGAGGAGGCCAGCAGGCGGCTCCCCGCCTCGGCACCTCCCTAACCTCAGCTTTGGTTAAGAAAGTTTGCTGAGAATTTCATACGAATTAGTGAGATTTAATGAACAGCGAGGGAGGTTGCGGTTGGGAATACGTCTTTCCAGTTTTCACCCCACCGAGCATCTGTACCCCTGGTACCTCAGGTTCCCATTCAGGCACCAGGGACATTTTGGGGACAGAGTGGGGGGAATTTGAAAAATAATTTTTCTCCTCCGCCAGCCTTTTTCTGTCCACTTTTCACATTGCTGGTAGCCGGAGAAGGGCGGGTGGCTTTTTCTGTGACACCGGGGACGTGGTACCCCACACCTGAGCGGCTGTGCCGGCACCGGCAGGGGCAGGGGAGGGCAGCGGGGCAGCTGCCGTGCCACGGGGAGGTCCCGAGCCCCTCACCCCTCTCCCTGCAGCACCCAACACAAACAAAACCCACCAAATTATTGTGCCCACAGGGGCAGGATGGCCAAAAGCACCTTCACCTGGCTGCTTGGTGCCGGTACGTAGCTCCTGCTCTCCCCAGTCCCAGTACAATCTCTGGCATGGTCTGGCCACTAAAAATTATCTCTCCATCCGAGGGCGAGGGAGGGGGCCGGGGGCAGGCTCTCGTGCAAGGCACTAAGTGTCTGGACCCTGCTAAGTTCAAAGGCACCCTCCCTCCCGCCCCGAGGAGGGATGAAGCCGGCCGGAGGATGGCTGGAGGCCACACAGACGGGAAGGTATGTAACAATCCATTTATCACTTTGCAAATATTAGTGCTGCTCGCATTTGCTGCAGCAATATTTCTTCTTGGAAATTGGTGAAGTGAGTAATAACAATGTTATTTATTCTAAGACCTTGGAACTGAGAAGCAATAACAGGGGGGACTGTTCCCTTGAAAGCTTCAGAGGTGCTGGAAATAAAATGGGGGGGGGGAGAGAAAATAGACCAACAAAGGTCTGGAGGAAAGCAAGCCATCGAAATCTCTTGTTTAATTTCATTGCCCCAAAGGTAATAAAACGCATTTTGTAATGATTTATATAAAAACAAGGAGGGGTGGGAGAAGGGCAAACATTTCAGATTCCTCTCTCGCTGGCACATCCTGCGAGGCAGCCGGAGCTCCCCTCCCTCTGCCCGGCAGGGCTCACCCCCGGCACCCGCTGGCACCTCGGGTTTTGTCTTTAGCAAAGCACCTCCTTCGCCACAGAGTCTGCCTGTTCTCTTCTTTTCTTTTTTCTTTTTTTTTTTTTTTTTTTTTTTCTCCTTTCTTTCTTCCCCCCCCCCTGCCCTTGCATCCCTTATCTGAATATATAAGGCTGCCCTTTGCTCAGATTTATGGGTTGGGGCAGCGCTGTGTGTATTTACAGTCTCCTGACCTGCAGACCTACAGCTGAACAAGAGCAGGAGGAAACCAGGGCCCGTTCCATAAACAGAGACAGATACGAGGGGGAGGCAGCAGGAATTGCGAGCAGCACTTAACATTTTTAACTATTTGGCCAAGCCAAGGAATTAGCGATTAGATTAGAGGCAAAAAAAAAAAAAAAGAGAAGCGGGGTTAAAGATTGGGGGGGGGGAGGAGGAAGAGGGCGGCAACGGCCGAGAGCGGCCCCCGGGTTTGGCATGGGGAGAAATTAAAAGTTATAGGGATTTTATAAAAGGTTTTCCGGCGCAAAAGGGACTAGGGATGAAAGCGAATCTCCAAAGGATTTTAATCAGAACTGTGCTTTCCTTGGGTAGAGCCAAACAGCTCTTTTCAAGTCTAATTACCTTTTGAGGAGGTAGATTACTTAGTCTGTGTTTATTCAGGTACTAATTGCCTCAGATTAAGTAAAAAGAAAACCTTACTCAACGATAATAAATATTTCTTACGTCCGTATCTATCGGTTGGTTTGTCGGCAGAAATTCGGTGCAGATGAGACATATTTCAAAGGGGCCGGAGAATTACTCGACTTCTCCGAGGCGAAGGCAGCAAAAGTGGCAACAACCTGGAAAATAAATAAATGAAATGCAACGTATGTAGGGGTCACGGTATAGCATAAGTATATCAACATGATGAACAGCTTTGATGAAAATGGTAAACAAAACCACCCTCTCTTCCTGTGGCTTGTTTTACATTGCAATAAACCACTGACTCTATAACCTATCAGAACATGCTGAGATTTTATGCATCATTTCCAACTACTATTTGAAC